>CM037455.1:22618000-23087500 GCA_021014325.1 Plazaster borealis | reverse complement strand
ACTAGACCCAGTAGACCCCCAGTAAACCCAGTAGACCAAGTAGACCCCCAGTAGACCCAGTAGACCCCCAGTAGACCCAGTAGACCCAGTAGACCCCCAGTAGAGCCAGTAGACCCCCAGTATACCAGTAGACCCAGTAGACCCAGTATATCCAGTAGACCCCCAGTAGACCCAGAAGACACAGTAGACCCCCAGTAGACCCGGTAGACCCACTAGACCCCCAGTAGACCCAGTAGACCCAGTAGACCCCCAGTAGACCTGGTAGACCCAGTAGACACCCAGTAGACCCGGTAGACCCAGTAGACCCTCAGTAGACACAGTAGACTCACAGTAGACCTAGTAAACCCAGTAGACCCCCAGTAGACCCAGTAGACCCAGTAGACCCCCAGTAGACCCAGTAGACCCCCAGTAGACCCAGTAGACCCTCAGTAGACCCAGAAGACACAGTAGACCCCCAGTAGACCTGGTAGACGCAGTAGACCTCCAGTAGACCCAGTAGACCCAGTAGACCCCTAGTAGACCCGGTAGACGCAGTAGACCCCCAGTAGACCCAGTAGAACCAGTAGACTCCCGGTAGACCCAGTAGACCAAGTAGACCCCCAGTAGACCCAGTAGACCCAGTAGACCCTCAGTAGACCCAGAAGACACAGTAGACCCCCAGTAGACCCATTAGACCCCCAGTATACCCAGTAGACCCAGTAGAGCCCCAGTAAACCCAGTAGACCCAGAAGACCCCCAGTAGACCCAGTAGACCCAGTAGACCCCAGTAGACCCAGTATACCCAGTAGACCCCCAGTAGACCCAGTAGACCCAGTAGAGCCAGTAGACCCCCAGTAGACCCAGTAGACCCAGTAGACCCCAGTAGACCCAGTAGACCCCCAGTAAACCCAGTAGACCCAGTAGACCCCCAGTAGACCCAGTAGACCGAGTAGACCCCCAGTAAACCCAGGAGACCCAGTAGACCCCCAGTAGACCCAGTAAACCCAGTAGACCCACAGTAAACCCAGTAGACCCAGTAGACCCCAGTAGACCCAGTAGACCCCCAGTAGACCCAGTAGAACCCCAGTAGACTCAGTAGACCCAGTAGACCCCCAGTAGACCCAATAGACCCCCAGTAGACCCAGTAGACCCACTAGACCCCCAGTAGACCCAGTAGACCCAGTAGACCCCAGTAGACCTGGTAGACCCAGTAGACCCCTAGTAGACCCTGTAGACCCAGTATATCCTCAGTAGACCCCCAGTAGACCCAGTAGACCCAGTAGACCCCCAATAGACCCAGTAGACCCAGTAGACCCCCAGTAGACCCAGTAGACCCCCAGTAGACCCAGTAGACCCAGTAGACCCCCAGTAGACCCAGTAGACCCTCAGTAGACCCCCAGTAGACCCAGTAGACCCCCAGTAGACCCAGTAGACCCAGTAGACCCCCAGTAGACCCAGTAGACCCTCAGTAGACCCCCAGTAGACCCAGTAGACCCAGTAGACCCCCAGTAAACCCAGTAGACCCAGTATACCCCAGTAGACCCACTAGACCCAGTAGACCCCCAGTAAACCCAGTAGACCAAGTAGACCCCCAGTAGACCCAGTAGACCCCCAGTAGACCCAGTAGACCCAGTAGACCCCAGTAGAGCCAGTATACCCCAGTATACCAGTAGACCCAGTAGACCCAGTATATCCAGTAGACCCCCAGTAGACCCAGAAGACACAGTAGACCCCCAGTAGACCCGGTAGACCCACTAGACCCCCAGTAGACCCAGTAGACCCAGTAGACCCCCAGTAGACCTGGTAGACCCAGTAGACACCCAGTAGACCCGGTAGACCCAGTAGACCCTCAGTAGACACAGTAGACTCACAGTAGACCTAGTAAACCCAGTAGACCCCCAGTAGACCCAGTAGACCCAGTAGACCCAGTAGACCCCCAGTAGACCCAGTAGACCCCCAGTAGACCCAGTAGACCCTCAGTAGACCCAGAAGACACAGTAGACCCCCAGTAGACCTGGTAGACCCAGTAGACCTCCAGTAGACCCAGTAGACCCAGTAGACCCCTAGTAGACCCGGTAGACGCAGTAGACCCCCAGTAGACCCAGTAGAACCAGTAGACTCCCGGTAGACCCAGTAGACCAAGTAGACCCCCAGTAGACCCAGTAGACCCAGTAGACCCTCAGTAGACCCAGAAGACACAGTAGACCCCCAGTAGACCCATTAGACCCCCAGTATACCCAGTAGACCCAGTAGAGCCCCAGTAAACCCAGTAGACCCAGAAGACCCCCAGTAGACCCAGTAGACCCAGTAGACCCCCAGTAGACCCAGTATACCCAGTAGACCCCCAGTAGACCCAGTAGACCCAGTAGAGCCAGTAGACCCCCAGTAGACCCAGTAGACCCAGTAGACCCCCAGTAGACCCAGTAGACCCCCAGTAAACCCAGTAGACCCAGTAGACCCCCAGTAGACCCAGTAGACCGAGTAGACCCCCAGTAAACCCAGGAGACCCAGTAGACCCCCAGTAGACCCAGTAAACCCAGTAGACCCACAGTAAACCCAGTAGACCCAGTAGACCCCAGTAGACCCAGTAGACCCCCAGTAGACCCAGTAGAACCCCAGTAGACTCAGTAGACCCAGTAGACCCCAGTAGACCCAATAGACCCCCAGTAGACCCAGTAGACCCACTAGACCCCCAGTAGACCCAGTAGACCCAGTAGACCCCAGTAGACCTGGTAGACCCAGTAGACCCCTAGTAGACCCGGTAGACCCAGTATATCCTCAGTAGACCCCCAGTAGACCCAGTAGACCCCCAGTAGACCCCCAGTAGACCCAGTAGACCAAGTTGACCCAGTAGACCCCCAGTAGACCCAGTAGTCGCCAGTAGACCCCAGTATACCCCAGTAAACCCAGCAGACTCAGTAGACCAAGTAGACCCAGTGGACCAAGTAGACCCACTAGACCCCCAGTAGACCCCCAGTAGACTTAGGTAAACCCAGCAGACCCAGTATACCAAGTAGACCCCAAGTAGACCAAGTATACCCCAGTAGACCCCCAGTAGACCCCAGTAAATACAGTAGACCCAGTAGACCCCCAGTAGACACAGTAGACCCCAGTAGACCCAGTAGACCCAGTAGACCCAGTAGACCCAGTAGACCCCCAGTAGACCCAGTAGACCCTCAGTAGACCCAGAAGACACAGTAGACCCCCTGTAGACCTGGTAGACCCAGTAGACCTCCAGTAGACCCAGTAGACCCAGTAGACCCCCAGTAGACCCCCAGTAGACCCGGTAGACGCAGTAGACCCCCAGTAGACCCGGTAGACCCAGTAGACCCTCAGTAGACCCAGTAGACCCCAGTAGACCCGGTAGACCCAGTAGACCCCCAGTAGACCCAGTAGACCCAGTAGACCCAGTAGACCATGTAGACCCCCGAGTAGACCCAGTAGACCCAGTAGACCCCCAGTAGACCCAGTAGATCGAGTAGACCCCACTAGACCCAGTAGACCCCAGTAGTCACAGTAGACCTCCAGTCGACCCAGCTTTAGACAAAGGCAAACATCATGCTTAAGAACTGCGCTCAGAAGTAAGACAGAGTATCAATTTCAAACAAAAACAGTATAAACAATTCAAAACAACTATTTCACTTCACGAAAACCCAGTAGACCCGGTAGACCCAGTAGACCCTCAGTAGACACAGTAGACTCACAGTAGACCTAGTAAACCCAGTAGACCCCCAGTAGACCCAGTAGACCCAGTAGACCCAGTAGACCCCAGTAGACACAGTAGACCCCCAATAGACCCAGTAGACCCCCAGTAGACCCAGTAGACCCCCAGTAGACACAGTAGACACAGTAGACCCAGTAGACCCAGTAGACCCCCAGTAGACCCAGTAGACCCCAGTAGACACAGTAGACCCCCAATAGACCCAGTAGACCCCCAGTAGACCCAGTAGACCCCCAGTAGACACAGTAGACCCAGTAGACCCAGTAGACTCACAGTAGACCCAGTAGACCCAGTAGACCCCTAGTAGACCCGGTAGACCCAGTAGACCCTCAGTAGACACAGTAGACTCACAGTAGACCTAGTAAACCCAGTAGACCCCCAGTAGACCCAGTAGACACCGTAGACCCAGTAGACCCCCAGTAGACCCAGTAGACCCCCAGTAGAGCCAGTAGACCCTCAGTAGACCCAGAAGACACAGTAGACCCCCAGTAGACCTGGTAGACCCAGTAGACCCCCAGTAGACCCAGTAGACCCCCAGTAGACCCGGTAGACGCAGTAGACCCCCAGTAGACCCGGTAGACCCAGTAGACCCTCAGTAGACCCAGTAGACCCCCAGTAGACCCGGTAGACCCAGTAGACCCCGTAGACCCCCAGTAGACCCAGAAGACCCAGTAGACCCACAGTAGACCCAGTAGACCTAGCAGACCCCCAGTAGACCCAGTTGACCCAGTAGACCAAGTTGACCCAGTAGACCCCCAGTAGACCCAGTAGTCGCCAGTAGACCCCAGTATACCCCAGTAAACCCAGCAGACTCAGTAGACCAAGTAGACCCAGTGGACCAAGTAGACCCACTAGACCCCCAGTAGACCCCCAGTAGACTTAGGTAAACCCAGCAGACCCAGTATACCAAGTAGACCCCAAGTAGACCAAGTATACCCCAGTAGACCCCAGTAAATACAGTAGACCCAGTAGACCCCCAGTAGACACAGTAGACCCCAATAGACCCAGTAGACCCAGTAGACCCCCAGTAGACACAGTAGACACAGTAGACCCAGTAGACCCAGTAGACCCAGGAGACCCAGTAGACCCCAGTAGACACAGTAGACCCCCAATAGACCCAGTAGACCCAGTAGACCCCCAGTAGACACAGTAGACACAGTAGACCCACTAGACCCAGTAGACCCCAGTAGACACAGTAGATCTCCAGTAGACCCAGCTTTAGACAAAGGCAAATATCATGCTTAAGAACTGCTGTCAGAAGTAAGACAGAGTATTAATTTCAAACAAAAACAGTATAAACAATTGAAAACAACTATTTCACTTCATGAAAACTGGTTTTATTTATGATAAGTCAGTCTTGATACAAAAACTCCTCAAAGTAAAAAGTTATAATATTTCAGAAATGAGGTTTGAAGAGCAGCAAATTTCAAAGACACTCCAAAGTGTTATAGAAAAATAACACACAAGACTTCAGAGCAAGGTGGAACAACCATCATTAAACTATCAGCAATAATTATAAAAACTTACAAATACAGAAATACAAGTCAAAACAACAGAGTGGAATATGCCCTTGGGTATGGTGTGATCAACACTAAGCAACAGGCTTGAATGCTGAAGCTAAATATGGGAGCCTCAAAATGTTCCCAAAATCATCTCTTTTTCAATGCAGCACTAAGCTTAAGCCGCATCCATCCTTTATGCACATTACAAAGGAACGTTTCTTTCTTGTGTCACACTGGGAACACTGGTATGTTATAATTTGTGTTTGCTTTCACTATCAATTTTGGCCTAAAGTTTGAACAAGGTTTTAATCTTGGCAAAGTTTTCATTGTTCGACAGAGTGACAAATGCCCCTGGGTACAGTATTATCAACACCAAGAGACAGGCTTTGAATGGAGGAGCTAAATACGGGGGCCTCAAAAAGTTTACAAATTCGTTTCCATTTCAACGCTGCAATGGGCTTATAAAACCATAGTCACAATTCATATAATTGCTTAAGGGAACATTTCTTTCTTGCATCACACCGAGAAACCCCGACACATGTTGCATCACTAAAAAAAGCTTCACCTTCAATATCATTTTTGGCACGAAGTATGAAAGAGATGTTGATGTTAAAAAGTTTGCATTGTTCTACAGAGTAGAAGACACCCCTGGGTATATATGATCGAGATTAGCAACAGGCTTGAAATAATACTGGTCAAAAAAGGTAGAAAAATTCCTCTAGTAAAGTGCTGAAAGGAAATAAAGAGACGGTGGACAATAGATCACAGCAACATGGCTAGAGCTAACATCTGCTGTGATGGAAGCTTGAAGTGGTTCAAAAGACTTCAATTCCACCAGGGAAGAGAGGTAATCCGAACATTGAGCTCACTTCTATAGAGTAGTCCAACACCTCCTCCATGCCTTGTTGATCTTGGTAATGGTATCATCAGGGGTAAGCTCTCTCATCACTGCAGTGTTGCCTTCTGCCAGCCAGGTTGCACATATCCCCAGTATATCAATTTAATTGTCTGTGACAAATTCATTCACCTCACAAGTCTGATTTATGACTGAGGGTGGCTTTGAGGATACCAAAGGAAACACTCCTTTTCAATGCCCAGCTTTTCTCCTCAGAGTGTATAGAAAGGCCAGCTTTGTTCTCTGTATGCAGGTGTTTTGTCCTTCCTGCATGGGCCCCTCTCTTTGTAGCAAGGTCTACAAAGACCTACATGTATATAAATGTTACCTATTATACTACAGCTCACAAAACCAACCACCAACACAATCAATTTAATAATTTGATATGCCTTACAGAATGTGCAGGTTATGATTTAGTAAAATTATGTTTAGCTTTGCAAATGAAACAGCTTAATTTTTACCCCCCCCCCAAAAAAAAAAAAAAAAAAAAAATCCTAAAAGAGTAGATGTACAACAATTTTTTTTAGAAGCTGCATAAAAATCAGTCAAATAACACATTCATTCATATCTTATATGAAAACAACACCACAGATAAACAAATAATAAAATAGAATACTCAAAACTGACTGGATACCCTCCACTGCAAAATAGATGTAAAATACTTTAAGCTTATCGTCTGCCATAACTGTCAAACATTTATCATAATCATAAGCTGATAAGACACTGCCAAATTCCTTAGCCCTTGAAATGTAGTAAAGGAAGTTACTTTCAAAAAATAAACTAATGAACTCTGAAGCTTACAACAATCTAAACCACAGTTCTTTAACCACTTCATGTCGGTATTCTGACAATTTCAGTGCCCACCCCCAGTGTTATTTTTCAGAACTTTTTGGCACTTCCTGAGTAATCGTTTTCCATTGAAATGTCGGAGGCACTCACCTTGATTCACAGAACCTCAGGCTGCGGCTCATCATGGCCGAAAATATGCCATGGTGTACTGGAATCTCGGAAAGCTTAGACTTACCTCCCATTGAGTCGAATATGATGACAAATAATGGTGGCAGCCTGTCCATTCTTGTTTGCCACATTTGTACAACAAAACAAAGGTCCAGAATCAGGGGTTACACCACCCCGGAAAGGGATTTTACAGAATGGTGTCCCTCTTTGAACGGATAAATGCAGCATATCACAGTAGGTGCATGCCTGTGCACGCTACACACTGGGAAGTTGGGATGGATATAATTGTCAGCCATCCGGTTGCAAGCAAAAAATTGAGAAAAACCCAAAATAGTTACAGGCTCAAAAAACATCCACCGTTAGTCTGTCCAAAACGTTTTTTTCTGAAAAACAGTTCATCCGTGGTTAATATCACACCATGCAATGGCAGGAAAATCTCACTCCCCAACCTTCTAAATCTTTATGCAAATAGTCTTCTCTTCTGTGTAGAATTCCTTAGAATGCTTTGCTCCTTCACGTCCGATACCAGAGGCCTTGGTGCCACCAAAAGGCATATTGAGGTCTCGTATCATCCAGCAGTTTGTCCATACAGTAGCAGCCTTAAAGTTAAAAATAAAGAATAAGGAAGACAAAATCCACAATGTATTGATTAATTCCCACAATTGAAAAAAGTCTAAGCAATTAACTACTTTAGGAGAGACAACCATGTAAAAATCTCTTCGTGTAAGATGTGTTGGTTTGTTAGAAGAACCGGAAGTGAGGTAAGTTTCAATGTTTCCAACAACATAATCCATTTGTCTTTAGTCTGTCAGTAGAAATAAGGCTTTTACGAATGTGCTCGGCTTACTAAAATACTCAGAAAGTAACTCTTTTAAACAGTTAATATTGTTTTCACAACAATCTTTCCATTCATCTTTCTAACTAACTTTTCATAAGGTAACTTAGTTTTTGCTCTTTTTAATCAGTGACGGTGAGTTTGAAAAATGTTTCTCTCTTAAAAAAAAACGATTAACTTTTTAATTCTTAAAAACTAATATTTGTATTAGTATTGAACTGTGTATGTAATTTGTAATGATTTGTCTTTTAGTCTGTATTGAACTTGAATCTTTTGATGCACACCGGGAAACCAATTTCACTTTTAAAAAAAAAATTTTTTAAAGGTAATTTGACGAAACGATCTCTTCTTAGTTTTGCACAACACATGTACAATACATGTACATCATTTCTTCCGCCTTCCAATTTCACAGGATTAGGACCCATAACAACATATACAAGAGAAAACAAAAGCTTGGATTGCCACAATGGTCTTCTGCAAAGTTATTTATGGTTCAACAGATTACAAAGACAAACACAAAACCAAAGTATAAACACATAGGCAAAGTAGACAGTCACATTTCAAAAGACTTTTGAAGCTGAATGTTATGAAGGAAAAGAAAAGCAAAAAGAATGAAATACCAACTTCCAGTTTCTGTCCAACTCTGTGTGCTCTACTGACATCAGATGTCCATAGACAAGCAGCCAGTCCAAACTTCACATTATTGGCTCTCTGAACAGCCTAGAATAATTAATATACGTTTCCGTTACTCTCTAAATAAATAATACCACTTCAAACGTTATATGAACAATGTGGAAAATACTGAGGGGGAAATACTGACTTTTTTGTACTATTGACACAATAAGTGGAATGCTGCTCTTTTACCATCTTTTTGTTTCTACACTGATGGTGTCCCTGTGTTTTATATAATTTATTTTTGATGTGCTATTGTCCTGTATAACTTGTACTTTTATCATTGTAAATTGTTTGCTATATTGTTGGTTTTGTGTCGTTGCTTTTAGACTCCTCTTTAATATTGTAAAGTGCTCAGTGACTGGTTTGATGTTGGGCGCTGTATAAATCCTGCTTATTATTATTATTATTATTACTTCTTTAATTTTTTTATATTTTATTACACTTAGTACTGGTAAAACATTAAGCCCTTTATATTAATAAAAGTTACCGATCAAAAACTCAGACATTGCAAAGAGGAAACTGCAAAGCACACATATTTTTGTAGCGATTTTCAGTTTTCTATGGCAATTAAGAAGAAAAAAGAGGAAATCAGCTGATCTGCTGAAAAGTTGCATACCTGAAAAATATATCTAAATAACAGTGATGCTGTTGAAACCCCTCAGCCCTTGTACATTCTAGCTATCCAACGATATCCACAAAGCATGTTCCAATACCTGAGCACTGTGACCTTGACATTTGACCTGTTGTCTTTAAAATAATCTCAGGTTGCTTTATCTTTATGGTTATGATGATGTAATAACTCACCGATGTGAACTTGACCTTTGACCTGTTGACCTCAAAAGGAATGCCAACTTTCCTATCTTCAAGGGTAACTCCCCTCCCCCACTTACAAGTCCATATTATGTCACTTCCAACTGGAGTTAGTGCGGAAACCATTTAGATATACCTCACCATCACTTGACCTTTTCACCCCCAAAACAACCCAACCTTCATTTTCCTGAAGGCAACCCCAACCAAAGTTACAAGTCCATATGTCACTTTTAACTGGAGTTACAGTGCAGACACCATCTCACCACCATGACCTTGATCTTTGACCTTTTCACCCCCAAAACAAACCCAACCTTCATTTTCCCGAAAGCAACCCCAACCAAAGTTACAAGTCTATTTGTCACTTCTAACTGGAGTTACGGATCAGAAACAAAGGTGCCCGGCTGGATGGACATCCAGACGGACAGTAGTCTTGATTGGCGACGTTCATTTTGTTAACGTAGTCGCCGATATCACAACACGTATTACTGTCCACAACACGAATTACTGGATCAAAACGACGTCTTGACGCTTTTGGGCTCTAGTACCCACCAACATTTTTTTTCTGACCGCGATTTGAATATTCATGAGATGACTCACGCGTTCACAATGGTGAGCGAACTGTGATTCTAGACTGTCCCCTTGTCTCCGTTTTGTGAATGGAGGACTTATTCTTGAACGATAATCACCTATCGTCACGTAACAGACAATCGGTCAAGAAACTATGTATGTTATAGAGTATTCATCATAATGCAATGGCAACGAAGAATGTAGTATTTGTGATCGGCAGCTAAAAACCTACAAACGATACACGTTCGTTGATTTCAAATTTGAATGCTGGTGTGTGTCACATAACACTTATTAACAGGGGATCCTGTTTTGGTTGTTGATTTCCGCTCGACCTTTCTGCCTCCGTAGTCCGACCGGACAGGACAGCACTCAAGTACAAAATAGCAGGTGATACAGTCTGCTCGCTCAGAGCCTGCGTTGAACAGTGGACACCTGTTCGATCAGCGTGTCCCTGGACGGCGGACTCGGTGCAAGCCGAACACGATAACAGTCATTTCCAACACAACAGGACGTGTTACCACTTCATGTTTACAGTTTCAGTAAACATCACTTATGTCTAGGTACCATACACATACTCTGTCGCTGAACGCCTCATTATAAATTATGCAAATTATAAATTCAAAAATCGTCAAGACGCTGTTTCGATCAAGATTTTTAGACTTTCCCAGTCCCTCCGAGTCAGCCGCCCAAACAGTTGAATTGCGCCCTCTACCTCAGTGTCGCCAATCAAGACTAGACGGACGGACAGCACTGTGGATGAGGCTTTTGGGGTGATCCCTTTGTTTAAAATCACCCCACTTTTAATGAATTAACCCCACTAGTAGAAAAAAAAACCGCAAGTGTGGTTGGGACGGATTTCTCACCCCACAATATGGGTCTCTTAAGAGCAATCATTCGGACGGATGGACACCGTAGGCAATGACAAAACCTCCAACGGTGCACCCAAGGGGGGAGGGGCTCAGGGGGACAAAAAGAAGGGATGAGGAACAAGAGAGGGGAAGGAGAAAAGTCACAATATATGTGTGTAGTTTGCCAGTTTGGTGTTTATAAGTAACCCTTCTGTGGGAGGTCACCAAGGTTACCTACATTATATGCATACTTGGCAGGGTTGGAATTTAATGGTAGCCTAGGCACAAAATGCAAGTGAATAAGGGGTATGGTGGTAAAAGCCTAAAGGGATTTATTTTCAAGTTTGTAAAATGGTATGACAAGTCTTGATATTTACTACATTTGATTTGGCCGCGATAGCCAGGCATGCAACTCTTCAATTTAAAAAAAGAGGAAAATGTACCCTTTTCTCGATCGATGATGTCCTTTCTTTTTGAAGTCATTTTGCGATTGATTATTTACGTTTGTACGTCGAGTGTGAAAACGTTTTTCCAACGTATTTGTCAAGCGCGTGCACAAGTATAGTACCCGTTCCCGACATAATCATTAACATGAGAAAAAAATACGGAGCCAGACTATCGACTTGAAGTCAACAGAGGGCGCTATAGCGACACAAGCCTAATAATGTTCACGGTATACGGAGTCTGTGTCCTGCACTTGGTTTTCCTGTTACGTACGTATAAAAAACACGGAGCCAGACGATATTCCTTTATTAATTTGTCAGCGCAGCGCGGAGTTGTAGCGCGATATTGGTCCAAGATTCGGCAGCGCCGCAAACTGAAATAAGCCAAATATGCGGATATAATTTTTTTTCAAGGCCGGATTTTTGAAAAACGGGGAAATCCTCGGATCCGTGAATTTAAAAACGCAGAAATCCGCGGATCCGCGGAAGAGTTGCATGCCTGGATAGCGATCGCGATCATTCACTAATCACTACCTTATACAAACACGCATGCACATACCGACAAGGTACTGCATTTATATTGTGACTGTGTGGGGACACAGTAATTCAGTACCACTGTAACGTTCGGTCGCCCGCCGGAATTTGCGCAGTGTACAAAAGTCTAAAGTCCAAGCTAAAACCAACAGTTCGCACGCTGTGATTGGATGTTGATAATTACTACCATCATTAGAAGGCTTGGGTAGACACGTTCATGATCGAGTAAAAATTAGCTACACAGTGTGGTTCATGCCCTGCGGAATCTGTACTATACACAGCTTTGGAGTAAGGCTATTCAAACATTGACAACTTTTGCCGAAAGATGTTGGGCAAAGCACCTTGTGTGCGATGTGGGGCAAAGTTCATTGAGTTTTTTCCTCATGTGCGTCGTCGACGAACAGCAATCGTTGAATCGAGAATATGTCAGTGCAAAAGAAGTTCTATAAGACCAACCCTTAAATCACGAATCCATGAAAAGGGTTGCTGATTAAAATGCCATTATTAAGGGCAAAAATTAGAATAATAAGATTTGCATTTTCCACAAACCTAAAAATCATTAACAAAATCGTCATGATCAAAGCAGGCCTGTGGCTGTACATGGAATTATGAACTCTTATCCAGTTACAGCACGCTAGTGCACTCTCTCCATAGATATGATACGAAGGGAGGTCGTGTGCCTACAGTAACTGGGTGAGAGTTTATAATTCCATGTACAGCCAAAGGCCTGCTTTGATCATGACGACACAGCCCCTTATTAAGTTATTATCATGGGTAAACTCAAAGTAAATGATCAACACTGACAACTAGTGGCACATCTTTTTAAAATGTTTTAAAATCAATGTATTAAAGATGAATACACAAAATACTGGTACAGAAATTTGTAAATCTCACCTCTTCTTCTGATTTGAAACTGTTGATGCAAGTAACAGGACCAAAAATTTCTTCTTGCATGCTGCGAGAGTCGTCAGGTACATTGATGATTACTGTAGGCCTCATAAAATACCCCTAACAATACAAACAAACAATTACTTGAATCAATGTTCTATTAGGGTTACAATAAGCTTATTAATTCTAAAAGTTACCTTTTGGAAAGTACTACAAGTAAGAGACCAACATCTACACATTTATTGTATCGTTTACATTGTTTGATGTATGAGATGGCATGTCGTGGCCGAGCGGTTAAGAGCACCGAACTCAAGCTCTGGTGTTCCTAATCAGCAGAGTGTGGGTTCGAGTCCCCTGGTCTTGACACTTCAAGTGTCCTTAAAAAACACTTAACCATTATTGCTTCGTGTTTGGCCGTGCATTTATCTTCAATCATGAAGGCTGCACTCAAAAGGAAGAAGAAGAAAAAGATTTATAAACACATCTCATGAGATGTGTTTATAAACCTTAACTACAGAGTCAAGACAGCAGTGATACACATACCATTCTACAGAAATAATTTCTGTCAGCCAGAAATATGATATCTGGAGGTGATTGAATCAAACAAGCACACTGTCAAAACAGCAAACTGATACTAAACTTACGTTTTCATTTTCTTTATGAAGATCCAGTGATTCCTTTCCTTCTCCACACAACAACAACCCGCCATCTTGAACAGCAATAGAGACATAACCTTTGACCTTATGTAAATGCTCTTTGCTGATGAGGGCACCCATGTTTGTGTCTGATTCCTTTGGGGCACCAACTTTAAGTTTCCTGTTGACAATTATAACAGAACAAGTTGAAAACTCTCAAGGGCCACTTCCATTATGCAGTCTTTACATATGACCATACATACTGGGCAGCTGCTAGACTTCACAGGCTCCCTGTAGCACGACAAGGTGCATACTATTAACTACACTGTTTCTATGCTTTACAGGTAACATGACAGAGACATTGTGTGCTGGTTGTTTCAATGTAATAGAGGGCATCCAGTGAGTCAGGTCATCTCTCTATTCTTTATTGGTGCAATAAGTAAATTGTCAAATCAACAGTAATACCAGTCACTCCAATAATAAGCCTTTGAGGAAGAAACAAATGTTATAGTTTGGATTGACCGAGTAAGCTGAATGGGTTGTACAGGCGAGATTTAATGCTCATCTTGAATGTTGTGATAGATGGAGATGACATGACAGTTTGGGAAATTGGTTTCACATTCTGTCTGATGAAACAGTAAAGGTTCTCCAAAGACCACTGTAATGACGGCGTCATGGTTTGTTTAGTACATTGCCTAAAAGTGCTGTAACTGGGTACTGCATTTCCGACAGTTGAGCAGAGACACAATGGTTTCCCATTCTTCTGCCAAATGGTAAACAAATTGTGATGTCATCAGCACTATGGTCTATTGCCTCATGCATCTTTAGAAGACTGATTCATTGGGGGTTTCGGCCTTCCGCCGAAAGCACCTTTGTTTTCATCAAGATTTTTATTTTGGGGGGGTTTCGGCCTTACCGCCGAAACCGCCTTTGTTTTCGTCAAGATTTTTATTTTGTTTCTAATACTTCCATCCGAAAAGTTCTCATAGCATTAACCCGTGAAACTTGTTATCGTTCGATCTCAGGAATTACAGTCTTAAAACACACAAACAACACATCAAATGAAAGCTTGTGCTCTAACTTAGATCAAGCAGCAGTTGTTTTGAGAGTTTTTCGTTCATTTTTTGACGATATTACCGATTTAAAACGCCCGTCAATGTATCGTGAAAAAAGCACTTTCGCCGTGTCTGTGTACGTGTACATTACTGTACATTGCTGTTACAGTTCGTACACCACTCAGCCATTCCGTTGCACGCATGGCATCGTTCCGACTTTTGGACCTTTCATTTATTCATCCGCGGTTACCGATCGTGTCTTTATCGGATCGGCCTAGAGGGGAATTTTAAAACACAAGAGGGCGCTATACAAGTTTACCGTAATACTCACTGTACTGGTGGTGAGTCCTCAAACTATTAAAATACGGGAGCGTTTAATTGCAAGGGATATGAAGATAAGTAAAGATAATTAACAAGAACTGAATTTGTTACGAACAAATACTGGGGTTTCGGCTTTATCAAGGCGAACTATTAAGAATTGAATAAGGTCTTGGTGACGTAATGTAGTTTGTTAATTAATAAGTTGTCACAGTCCCGATGATGGCGATCGATTGTCCGCCAGACGTGAGGTCAAGTTAACGAAAATGGAACCTGTCGCTTTAGGGTGCTTTATGATGCAATTTCTGTTATATTTGAATTTCCAGTTTGGAACAGATCTAGATGGACCGGTATAAGTTTGGGTCATGTGGGAGGATGAAATGTCAGGAATGTGGCCTTTGTGAGGAGCTAAAATATGTCGCAATATTATAAATGAAAGATAAATTACATGTGCTGTAAAGGTACAAGTGGCACAGAGATTATAAATCTATGACAAATGGTTCAGAAAATATTTTTAAATATTAAACTAAAATGCTGAGGCTAAATTTAATTTCAAACTACCACACAGACCTTGACTTTCCGTGGGTCAAAAAACCCTTCTAATATGCCTTTAACACTTCCATATTTAATTCTTGTTCTTTGTCTTAATATCCCTTTAACGCTTCCGTATTTATCTATCTGTACTTATCTTCATATCCCTTGCAATTAAACGCTCCCATATTTATAGTTTGAGGACTCACCACCAGTACAGTGAGTATTACGGTAAACTTGTATAGCGCCCTCTTGTGTTTAAACATTGACTCTCCACGAGCGACAGGGCGCTATGTTCACCATTGTTGGTAGATACTGCCATCGTTAGACATACATGTAAACCATAGCGAAGCAGTCAACCAAAATAATGCATGAATGGAAACGCTTCCGTATTAAATGATTTGTAATTGTCTAAATCACCCTATAACGCGTCCGTGTTTAAATGTCTTCATATCCCAAAACGCGAGAGGGTGTACAAGTCCACCATTGATTTTATTATGCTGTCGTTAAATAAACCATAGCGAAGCAGTGAACCAAATGCATGAATGGAAAGTCCAAAGGTCGGAAAGATGCCACGCGTGGGATATTGGTTGTGTGTGATGTAAGGCCAGTATGCTACGTACAGCGTGAATTACGTGTCATGTACACAGACACGGCAATCGTGCTTTTTTTGACGGGCGTTGTTAAATCGGTAATATCGTCAAGAAATGAATGAAAAACACTCAAAACAACTGCTGCTGGATCTAAGTTAGAGCACAAGCTTTCATTTGATGTGTCGTTTGTGAGTTTTAAGACTGTAATTCCTGAGATCGAACGATAACAAATTTCACTGGTTAATGCTATGAGAATTTTTCGACAAGAAAAATAATAATATGACGAGAACTGAATTTGTTACGAACAAATACTGGGGTTTCGGCTTTAACAAGGTGAACTTTTAAGAATTGAGTAATGTCTTGGTGGCGTAATGTAGTTTGTTAATTAGACCCGATGATGCGATCGATTGTCCACCGGACATGAAAACTAGAGTTAACGAAAATGAAACCTATTGCTTTAAGGCACTTTTATGATGCAATTTCTATCACACAACCTTGACATTATGATGGGCCAAAAACAATAACTATCCCTTTAACGCTTCCGTATTTAATAATAATTAACTTGACACCTGATGACGTCACAATGACAAAAACTTGTTTTATTATAACCTACAATATGGTATAAGATTTGTCCCCATGCAATGCCTTCGAACAAAAAACACGTTGACAGAAGGCGCTCTGAAGGGGCGGTAACGTAATGATTATTAGTAATTGAAAGCATATGGGAAAAAAGGCCGTTAAAAAATATAATAATAAATTAAAAACTAAAAATGTGAAGTTACATGTGCCGTTAGTGTGTTCAAATAGTGCCTTCTGTACATGTAATTCTTGTGTCCATGAGAATTGATTTACACGAGTAGAAATAGGTGTCTATAGGGTTGTGGTGAACGAAAGATGCTAAATAATTGATAACCCTTTGGGCGCTGAGAAATCTGAGAATAGACTACTTCGCAAATACTCCGTGCGCATGCGTTAGCCGTGGAATGAGGTGCATGCTTGTCTAGTTAGCGATCAAATGTGTCGCTAACTAGACCAGCAATGCACCTCATTCCACGGCAAATGAGCGCGTACTGAGTATTTGCGAAAAAATCTATGGTCAGCCAGTATGCTGTATAGCACCCTCTTGTGTTTCCCTATTTCCACGCTCTATATCCTGCCATCGTTAGATAAATCATGAATGGAAGGATCAAAGGTCAGTACGATATCGCGTTGCACACTGACGGGCTCTCTATACATGGCTGTGTGAGAGGACCGTATAACTACGTACCGTGTCTACGCAAGATCACACACGGAGAAAAAGGTACAATTCTTTCAAAAATACGTTTCTAAATTGGTAATATCGCCAAGAAATGAATAAAAAACACTCGAAACAACTACTGCTTCATCTAAGTTAGAGAACAGGCTTTCATTTGATGTGTTGTTTGTGTGTTTTAAGACTGTAATTCCTCAGATCGAACGATAACAAATGTCACTGGTTAATGCTATGAGAATTTTTCGACTAGAAAAATAATAATACGAAAAAGAAAAAAAAAATCTCGACGAAAACAAAGGTGGTTTCGGCGGTAAGGCCAAATCCCCCAAAAAGAAGAAAAAAATCTTGACGAAAACAAAGGTGGTTTTGGCTGTAAGGCCGAAATCTCCAAATACGGAAGCCTTAAAGGGATATTAAGACAAAGAACAAGAATTAAATATGGAAGCGTTAAAGGCATATTAGAAGGTTTTTTTTGACCCACGTGAAGTTAAGGTCTGTGTGGTAGTTTGAAATTAAATTTAGCCTCAGCATTTTAGTTTATTATTTAAAAATATATATTATGAACCATTTGTCACAGAGTTATAATCTCTGTGCCACTTGTACCTTTTACAGCACATGTAATTTATCTTTCATTTATAATTTTCCGACACATTCTAGCTCCTCACAAGTGCCACATTCATGACATTTCATCCTCCCACATGACCCGAACTGATACCGGTCCATTTGTTCCAAACTGGAAATTCAAATATAATAGAAGTTTCATCATAAAAGCGCCCTAAAGACAGGTTCCATTTTTTGTTAACTTGATCTTTCACGTCTGGCGGACAATGGATCGCCATCATCGGGATTGTCAACTTATTAATTAACAAAAAATATTACGTCACCAAGACATTATTCAATTCTTAATAGTCCGCCTTGTTAAAGCCGAAACCCCAGTATTTGTTGGTAACAAATTCAGGTCTAGTAGTTTATTTGTCTTTTTGATGACTCGGGCTAATCCTGTCAAATTTATCTCCACGTTTATAGCTACATGTAGGCACGAAAATTACCTTGTTTCCTGCACGAAGTGATCCACAAACTTTTGGAAGATGGTATCTTGAACAAAAATTCGACTTGTACAGAGGCATATTTCACCCTGGTTAGTGAAGCTGGATCTGACACATGTCTGCACACAGTTCTCAAAATCTGCATCATCAAATACAACACTCGGGTTTTTCCCACCTAGCTGCTCAGTCACAGAAGGGAATGAGAAAAAAAGGTTCAGAGCATTTTTATATATGATGTAGTTTTTGTAAAGTTGATACTGGTTTTAGTTGTCTTTAAGAAAAATGTTACTTTAGAAAGAATGTTCTCTTTATATAGTTTTAAAATCATATTTATAGGAAACCTTTGTTTGAATTCATTGTTAAAAGCACTTTTCCTAAACAAATAGTATTGTACAAATTTCCAAATGTTTCTTTAACTATAACTATTCTTGCAAATAATTGTTTTTAAATCAACTTATAATCATGTTATTTCAAGATAATTGATTCTTCCCAATGACACAAATACTTGTGTAATTTTGCTTTATTTCTTTATTTCAACTTTTGAGTGTTGAGTGTCTTTTCATGTTGATGGGTTCTACAAACTTTGGTCAGTCATTGAATAGAAAGATAGAGTTGCATGTAACTTTTCATTCATTCATTTCAGTTTTATGTGATTACTTTACCACACAGAAAGTCAAAGGACTAAAAAATACAGTGTATTTGGTACTACCCTAAAATATCATAAAATACATATTATCAAGAAATAAGCACAACTTGAAAATGGTTCTAACAGACTTTTATTAAAACCTTACCTCTAATGACAGTCTCTTGCAATGTGGAGCACTGGTCTTAATGATATGTTCTGCTGTAGCAGTCCCACCAGTAAAAGATATCAAAGGAACATGAGGATGTTGAACCAATGCTTGACCAGCTCTCGGACCAACACCAAAGACAACATTAATGACCCCTGGTGGTATACCTAAGCAGAGAAGAAAACAAACTTATTCCTAAATTATTTATATCATGAACATTTTGTGTTACATCTTGCAAAAAGATTCTCTGCAAAATTGTCAGTTTAACAATATTTCTTTAACTATGTTGAAGATCTTTCATTTCATCTTCATTTTTTGGAACACTTTCATCAAATAGTAGTCTCGACCGATTTCCTACCTTCCACCCAGGTTAAAGGTATCGTACACGTTTGGTAATGACTCAAAACAAATATTAGCATAAAAAATTAATTGGTAACAAGCAACGGAGAGCTGTTGATAGTATAAAACATTGTAGGAAACGACTCCCTCTGAAGCAACATACCTTTTGAGAAAGAGGTAATTTCTCACTAAAATAATAAAAACTTCTTGCAAGAAGTTTTTATTCCTATCTGAAAGCACACAATTGTACAACAAGGGTGTTTTTTTCTTTCATCATTTTCTTGCAACTTCGATGACCAATTGAGCCCAAATTTTCACAGGCTTGTTATTTTATGCATGTTGGGACACCAAGTGAGAACCCTGGTTTTTGTCAATTTCCAAACTTGTTCAGTGCCTTTAATAAGCAGGACAGTTCTTTTCAGAACTTGGTAGTCTCCCGAATTCCGAAATCTACTCCGCAGCAGTAGAATAAATAGCGAGACAAGTTCCCACAGAACAAAATCCACACAGCAAAGTAGATACACATGTTGTTACCGCAAACCGAATATACATTGATACCTCACCATGCAATGCCTCAAAACCCATAATATACTTTCATCCTTATTTGACACAAAATAGAGAGAGATTAACCCTCCTTCTATCAGCGTGTTTCTCCAGACGACCAACCCATCTCTCGCTATGCCACAACAGTGGCATTTTGAGGAACACACATGCTGATCATTAATAGAGAGTACAGCCATTGCCCAAAGTGCTTCAATGAGAGTGGTAAACTCAAGAAGCCACCAGCTGTATGTGGCGTGTCGTGGCCGAGCGGTCTAGTTCACCGGACCCAAGCTCAGGTGTTGTCAGTAGCAGAGTGTGGGTTCGAATTTCGGTCATGACACTTGTGCCCTTGAGCAAGGCACTTAGCCATAATTGCTTGGTAAAAAGTTGGGGAGGATTCAGCTCTACCAGTCAGGCTCCTAGTGGATGATACCCATGCCTACATCCTTATGGACTGTGAAGGGGGTAACCCTGTTTCAGCCCCAAGCAAGAGTAGGTGGCATCGTGCCTCTGGTGGCAGTTGATTTGGGTCGATAGCCCAAATCAGTTAGGTGTAGCCCTCACCTTGAAGTGGGCGTCGGCCTTGTGATGTTAGGCAATCTCTCATAATAAAAAAACAATTTTAAATTAAAAATTGCAACAAAATTTGATCAGTTACTGCACTGTGAAGACCATACATACAATTACAAAGACAGGAAAGTGTGGCATGGGTTACATCACCATTGTGTGCATAGCATATGGGAGATTTTGAGGCATCTTGGAGTGTGCATTTACGGAGGGTTAATGTGACTGTTGAACTTTGTGTACATTGGTGTCCATAATTCATCCACTAACCTGCCTGAACTACTGCCTTGCTGAGCATCCATGCTGTAACTGATGTCATCTCACTAGGTTTACACACACAGGTATTACCAAATGCAATACATGGAGCGATCTTAAAAGTTAGAAGGTACATTGGAAGGTTCCACGGACTGATGAGACCAGCCACACCAATTGGGGTTGTTGTTGTGTAATTGATGGCTTCAACTTTATCAAGATAAGTAGAACTGAATAGATACAAATTGAAGAATACCATTTGAACTCTATATTAACTTGTCTCAGCTAATAATACAAACTTTTGTTTAGCATGATTTAATTATCATGACATTTGAATTTCACAAGTCAATACAAAATTTTAATAAAAATTATTTATAAGTGGATTACAAATTGGTGCACTTGTCATTCATATCATAGAACATGTAGAAGGAACATGTGCAATTTGGGAGAGGGGCATGCAATCATGACTAATGAGTGAAGGAGTGAAATGCCAACCTGTTATTAGAATGAAGAATTACTGTAGAGAAAAATCTAAAATTATAGATCATTCTAGGGATGTCAACTCTTCTAGCCAATGAGACTGGCTTGCCTTGGTCACGTGATTCAGCTTGAGCAAAGTCCTCTAGTTGAGTCTCCAGAATGTCAGCAAGATGCTGCATCAGACGAGATCTCTCCTCAGCTGATGTTTTTGACCATCTGCAAAACAAAGATGGAAGGTAAGAAAGCATTTTATTTATTGTTTTCATTGTAAATTGAGAGAGGATATTGACACTAAATGATACAAACGCAGGCATGATTGTTTTATTCCACATATTGTACAGATATTTAACCATGTGTTTTAAAACCATAAAAAATGCAACTGACAAAATTTGACCTTACAATATTACACTGACCTCATCGTCATAATTATGAGAGACACATAGCACCATGTTTTGACTCAATTGTAAATGTAGTTGACCATGAAAACTTCCTCTTCTGAGTCTAACAAAGGGCAGTTTAAATTTAGTCTTACAAAGGGCAGTCTAAATCTGTTACCCCTACACATCACCAACCCCACCCATTGGAATAGAGGCAAAAACGTGTGGCAATGAACATGAATAGGCCTACCATAATATTATTTAATGTGGAATACTGTGACTTAATACCAGTCAGTACCACACATGACTACCTATACCCAAATGGTACCAGTTCTGAGTATTAGTATCCTACTTTACTAATAGTTGAAGATGTCAAGTTATAGGCCTAGTGCTATACATGAATGTTTATAGTGCGTATCAATTGTTAGTCCCAGCCCTCGGGGACCTGGGAGTTTGAAAGAAGTAGCCGGGCATAGACGGGGGTGTTAAAAAACTCTGCCCGCTAGCCGTGACAATAGCGGGGACTTGGCCGATATTGTATAATTTTGTAGCCCTGCCCTACCAGTACAATAGCAGGGACTTTGCCGAGGTTGTACAATATTTTATGCTGGGGCCGGGATCACGCAGGGGTTGTAAAATAATGCCCTGCATGCTGGTGCCAAGAATAGCCAGGGATGTACAAAAAGCAAGTCCCTCTCCTAGCCGGGTAGTAGGGGGACATGGCCAGGACTATCATGCCGAGCCACGTTTACTTCCCCAGCCAAGCCACCGCTAGTCCCGAGTCCCCCAGGGCTGAGACTACAATGTATGCATTAGTGCCACAATGTGTAACAAGCATTCTAATCCATCGACACCGTAGTTAGGCCAATACATCTATAGAGTAGTTTTGAGACTTAAGCATGTTTAGTCTATTATAAATAGAGTAATAGTAGGGACTGTAATGTTACATGTAGTCGTTGCTGTAACGTGTTTGGATAGTGCAAAGTACAAGTTAATCTTTTAAACAAAACAAAACAAAAAACATTATTATAAATAGGACTGATTACAAACTGTACATAAGCCATGGATGATGGGGGTAGAGATGCCCCGTAATAGTGCCAATATACTGGGAAAGGTGTCCAGCATATTGGCACTACATGTAGTAGAGGTACATGTAGAGATATTCTCCACTAGGCTACAAGGCATGCAAGTTTTGCAACAGCACACTGCTGACTGCTGTGCTGTTCACTGTTCATCTGTAAAGATGGATTTTAGCCCCACGACGTTATTCATAAAATGTTAAGTCTTATTAAATTAAAACTGGCCGACCTATATAAAGGCAAAATTATGTTCGAGTATGAACAATGTATTGTCACTGTGTTTTAACTCCTCCGGGCCTACTTCTGCTAACGTCAAATTTTTCACTCATAAAACCCAGAACAATCTTAGTCAACTTTGTATAAAAAAGCCTTGTTCAACTGAAACTGAAATACCCCATAAAAATGTCACATGCTCTGCCTATAAAATAAAAAAAACTTTTAAAAAAACCATAATTTTCATGATTAATCACATGCTAAAATTCATAGCTCAACTATAGAATGCAGGGCCACTTCAGAGCTGTATATAAGAACACACTGGTGAAGAGGGATTGTTTAACAAAGGGAAATATAGTCCACACACCAAGTGGCATTCATAGTTATTATATTAACGATGCAGACTTTGGCAGACTTTTTTATTCTATTTTTTAAAATAGTTGTTTTTGGGTGTTTTGGTTTTTTTTTTTTAGGGGAGCCGTCCGACCCCCCCCCCCCCCCCCCAGATTACGGGCATCGGCTTGTTTTAAAAAACGGCAAACGGAAACTTGGCCAGAAGTGCCCCCCTAGAAAAAATGGTGCACCCCCTTGTGCCCCCCTGAAATTTTACCCTAGTTACGCCGCTGAATACTAATACTACCTAGCTACTTCACCTGACTTAGTGTGGCGTGGGTAGACTTGACCTTCGCCACACTTTTGTGTTGTCAACTTGTGGGGCTTGATCATTATACTCACAGTCACCGCTTACCCTGGAAATGCTTGCCTTGCAGCCTGTACTGCTTGATCCACTTCCTGCTCGCTGCTGTCCGGTATTTTGGCCCAAACATCCCCTGTTGACGGGTCATAGCTGTCCAGGTAATTTGCAGTGGGCAGAAATTGACCACATATGAAATTTTCTACGACAACTTCCGCCATTTTAGCCCTTTTCATTAATTCCAAAAGAACCTGTTCCGTGTGCAGTGTGGTACATGTATACGTTTGTTGGTGATGTATTTATTTTTTGCCATGTGTCAATGATCTAAACAGCGCCACCACCCGACCATTTCTATTCTCTAAGTTTTATTTGAATAACTTATTTACTTGTCAAAGTTGTCGTTACTTTTATGTGAGGTTCAAGAGAGACTAACAATATTATGAATAACAAAACAGGACACCAGGATTTGTGTAATTAGTTGTAGATCACGTAAGTTAAAGATACAATACCATCGGGGGTGAAAATACTTCCCGAATCAAATTAATGAGCTGTAGAAGAATTGACTCTTATTTATCAGCAATTCAATTGGAAAGCCTTTATGAATTTTTTTAAATACATGTATTGTATAAATCAATTGTCCTTGAGCATATAGGGACTTTTTTTGGGGGGGGGGGGTAGAGGGGTCGATTGCCCAGAATTGTACACAATAAAAACAGAAGGACCAATTTCTAATAAATATGCTTTCTCTGTCCTTTTCCCCCCTGCTGTGCCTGAATTTCCCCGCCCCCTTTTTGCCCATGGGGCTCAGCTGTACCAATAAATTGCATGGACTCAAAGTGCATGGGAGGACACAAGATTAACCTTGACAGTAAAAATTTGGAAATAAATGAAGTGATTTTATCATGTCAAAACAATAAAAACTTCCTAAATCAAACTTTCTTTATAAATGATTGTACTTAGCCATACATTTACATGTACCAAGATAGGTATAGCATTGTGTTAGTGGTGAAAGGGGTTGGCAGGGGGAGGGATTATGATATCCCATTACAAGTCATGTATAATGGGTTTTGAGGCAATGCATGGTGAGGTATCAACATTTATTCAGTTTGTGGTAACACTATGTGTACATATTTACTTTGTGAACTTGTCTTGCTATTATCACTACCTCTGCGAAATCTACTCCACGGCAGTTAGACAAATTCTCAAAGAACAAAAATCTACACAGCAAATTAAAGTAGATATACATGTATACACATGGTGTTACTGCAAACTGAATAAATACAAGACATGCATGAGTTTTTTGTTGTATGATTAATAAACAACGCCTGGCAGTTGTTAGCACACTAGCTGGTGGCTTGAGGTCTGTGCATACAAATGGCTCAATTTTTAGTTCACAGGAATACACATTTTGTTTCAATAAAATGCACCAATAGCTTTTCCATGATCTTTATGAATTTATTGCAAAAACACAAGCATTACATTAAGTTTAAATAAATTCAGCATTAATTGTTAAAAATACAAGACAAAGGGTCATTGTGTAAAGTAATATAAAACACAAAACATTATAAAAAGGATTGTGAGCGTCAGCAAAAACATTTGTGTGATGAAAATAATGATGGCATAAAAGTATTTCTCCAAACTGTTCTTGGAAAAAACCCAAATAAATTCATTTAAAAATACCATTGCAATAAATTAGAAAGAGCAGTATTTGAGAAATAATTGCTTGTGGTTTTGGTCTGAGAAATTCCAAGTTGAAAATCTGTGACAATTCATGATACAAATTTACTTCTGAAATTGCTTATTATTGTTATTTGTATTTGTCTACAGGAACAGTTAATATAAAGCAGAGTTCTGCAGTAAGCAAAATATACAGAGCAGGCATGATGCCATTTATAACCCATCAATTACACACTACATGTGTATTCCAAATTTTCAGCCTACCAGGTACAGCCTATGCATGACTTTTTTTTTCTTTTCTTTCTTTCTTCTTTTCATCCTTTATTACAAAAGATGGTATGGGGACAAGCCAAATCTCTGTACATTCCGTGGAAAAGGAAGTACATGTATGTTGAAACAGGTATTGATTGTGCTGATTATCTTATGCTGCTTGATTAGATGGTCTTATTCAAACATAGCTCTGCATATATATATCTGTTATTAAAAATAATGAGCACTTTGAAATGCACATCAGTTGTAATAAAGTGCTATAAATACCTGCCAATCATTATAATGAGGGGCACTCTTTACAAGATCACCACTTCATAAAGGTTCTGATAAATATTTGGTTAAATACTATTTTTAAAACTCTATGAAGCCCTACCCACTGGGTAAAACTATTTTGGTTACACTTATTATTTTTATTTATTTTTAAAACTAAAAACTTTCCCCTTTTATTTCTACCTTTACACCATTGGGATAGTATGAGTGAAAAAGGCACAGAAACTAACCATATGCTTTCAAACTTTACATGTGGTGCAATGGGAAAACACAACTTACTTGTGAAGGGAAAAAATAAATTTACTTTATCAAGTAACTTGAATTGTATCCTATGAAGTAGGCATTATGGTTCAATAACGTGCAATAATATGTAAAAGATGTACTTTCTTTAAATTCTAATGCTGTGTGTTTACAAGTTTTACTTACAATTAATGTATGTAACATGTACATATGTTGATTCGATTAACAACATAACATAGGCAGATTGGTTGCCAATGGTCTTATTCTAATCTTCATACAATTGTGTATGAATTTCTGAACCAACAGCAACCGATCTCATTGTATATTGCAGAGTATATTTGTACATGTATAGCCAATGCACAAGCTTTTATCATAATACCACATTGAGCCATTACAAAAGCAGATTTTATGGTTTACCCCTTCACAGCAGGAAGTTTAATTAATTACATTTCGAGGGTGGATCTGTATTTCATACATAGTACCATTGAAATTTGGAAATAATATCAATACAAGTTGCATGTTATACCTTTTTTAAGCTCAGTATGTTTCCTGAAGCTTTGTTGAGACTTACAAAGCAACAAACACTATTCTTATCATCACTGGCCATGCTTGCCAACAGAAAAAAGCTCTGCAAGCCACATCCCCACTCCCTTGACACTTATTCCCACTACAAAAGTCCAGGGATTCCATCCATTGGTCAAAACACCAACTCTCCAGACAATCCTGACCTGTCAATCATGACCCTATATCAATGGCAACTACACATAATAGGCATATGGCAGAGTCACTGGTTGGTTTGTATAATGTGTACTACATCCCATGGGAATTAGGTTTTGCCTCACATCCTGCCTTGAATTAAAAATCAAATTTACTTAGGGGGTTGCTACCAAGTCATTTGGATTTTTATAATTGTTTATAAGTCAGGAACCGAGGAGGGGTGAAGTTTGCTGACCCAGACCCCCTAGTTATTACCCCCAAAATAAAATAAAAGCATAGGCCTACCTTTTTTTTTTTCATACCACTCCCACTTCAAAGGGTTTTAATTAAACCACTATGAACAATTGCAGAAACTTTTATATACCACATTGATCTCACTCAGATCACTTGAAGCCTCAACACTCATAAAGCCTTGAGTTTCAGGCATGGGTTTTTACAGAAATAAATAAAGAAATAAAAAAGGACTCCACCTTGAAAATGGCTCAGGATGCAGGTCATCACACTCCCGCCCCCTCTCTTGTTCAGCAAAAAACATGTACATATAATGATATAACGATAAGTGCTGCATACATTTTGTTTTTTGCATTTTGATAAATGGAGTGGCTTTTGTTCTTGCTGTTGTTGTAAATATAAATCTAAATGTTAATTAATGTATACTAAATACACCAAGAGATGAATAAAAGATCAAAACATCCACTGAGAGAACACTTTATATTGCGCCTGCACCTCCTCCAACTCTCTTTTGTCTGACTTTCCTGGGTATGGGCATACTGAGTTCTTCAATTCTTGGTGTTGCTCGTGCATGCAAAGATGCCCCCGTTACCCTGTATGGATCATAGTTATCATTCTTACCACGACTCTTTGGCCGGGCAAGCTGCTGCAGTCGTAGCGTAGCTATGGCCTTCATAGCTGAATCTGTCACATCCCACTGGATACTACGAGCATTCTGGAAGTTTTGATGGTGACGCTTTGATTCAGCCAATACTTCAAGACGATCAGAGCATTGCGCATTACGAGCTGCTCGAGAGATCTCTTGGTCCCATATGAAGCAGTCAAACTCAAAGCTTTCTCTGATCTTAAGTGGAGCATATGTCTTCTCTTTGGCTAGTTGTTCAATGCGATCTGATGCCACAGCTTTCTTTGCCCCATCACTTACACGGGTCATAATGGCCCTTTCAGGGCTGAATCCTGGAACTGTAGATTTAGCTACACTCAGTGCTTCTATACGACCACTAGCAGTTGCATTCTGTGAAGCTTTACTAACCGGCCAGATTGGCCCAGGCCTGAAATACAAACAATCAATAAACAAATAGTATTAAAAAACACAAAGCAATTTATTATTTGATGGCCAGCCATTACTCACCATGTTGTAATTGAATACTTCCCTTTCCAAAATAAATAAATGAATTGCTGCACACAAGCAAAGGGTAAACAAATTGTCAATTGAATAAGTAAAAAACCCCAATGTGATCCATGCTCACAAAATAAGGTTAAACTTTGCATTCTTTGAAAGCCGATCATGAAAATAAAAGCATTTTGGAGTTCAGCTAGAAAGTGGTTTTCCACAGGAGTGTAAATCTTGAAGAGTTTCATTCGACGATTGTATACTTTCACTCAATTTATGAGAAACAATTTGCCTTAGTGTGTTTTTCTTTAGCTGTCTATAGTAGCTTAATAAAGTTCTTAAATAAGAAACAACTAGCCAAAGTGTGTTTTTAGAGTCTAGTGTACACATGTAGCTAATTAAATAGTTCTTACTTTTCTCCTCGCCATGCAGAGTTTACCGGCTTGGCTTTGCAAAGTCCTTCCTGCCAACTATTTAGTACTAAAATAGAAAAGGAGAAAAACGTTTCATTGAATTATATTGAACTGAATAAATGAGTCATCAACTTATTGGTCAATATTATACATACATGTAGTCATACATGTAAATAAAAACTTTTTGCAAAATAACACAATAGTTTGGAGACTTTTTCACTTTTACTTTAAAAAGCAATTCTGGTAATGATCTGTTTTAGAAAATGTAATACAGCTTTGTAAAAATAATGTGTAATATTTTTGGATGATATGCAGATAACTGGAAAGCAAAGGTGAGGTTACATAGATGTTAGGTAGCTAGGAAGGGAAATCAGATATTGACCAATGAGAGGGGTTAGGCTTGTTGTCAACAATGTCTGGTTTGGATAAATGTAGAATCAGTATTCACTCACCAAATGCTGTGGTTCCCTCTGGTCCTGAAATGGGAGGCAGTTTGTCGATCCAGTATACAGAACGTCTGAAATATGGGATTGAAATGTATCAAATATAACTGAATAGTTGAAGGCACAATTTTTAATTAATATTTAATGTACATGTATTGAAGGGAGCAAATATATAAGGACAGGACTTGTACAACAGTGAAATAGGCTCTGTAACTCATTAAAAGTAAAAAAGAGCCAATGTCTTTAGCCTATATGTTCACTTTTCTGTATTGAAATGATTGTAAACATTACATTTAACATTACAATCTAGCAGAATAAGTTTTCAGGATATCAGTGCTTGAGTGTTTAATAACCATTTAATAATTTTGAAATGTAAATTGTCTGCAATAATCCACTTGCCTAGTACAATGTATACTTCAATCTGTTTTTCAATACAATTTCTATTTAAGAGCCATTGGTTTTGTCAACAGTGTATGTTTACGGAAACAGCTAACCATGTAGTCCTATACTGCAGACTATGACAGTTACTGTACAATGCAATTATTTCTTGTAATGTGTTTAGTCAGTACAATCAGTCTCAATTTCTTTACTTGTAACTCCTCCCACTTAGAAACTCAAATAATTATTTATTTATAGCATTTATTGATTGTTACTTCATATGCATTAAAGCTACATGTATCACTATTTTGGCGTGAGAGAAATATGCTGCACCTTCAATGGTGTCTTCTTACACAATCTTTCACTTATGAATAAATGATGGGCAGTGGACTGCAATATTGTTTTAAACAAACCTTATGTACATGTAGATCAGACAGTATCAATAGACCAGCCTATTCCCATGTTTTCTTTGCAAGGCAGTACACAATTTTATGTAAAGTAAATGTCTTCCTAAGTTTTCAGATTTCCCTTTCCAGCTTAGCAGAAATTTCATTACAAACCCTAAATGTATGGGAGCCAGTCCATTGCCTTATTATAAAAGAAGATATAAGAAGTGCAGCCTAATGGCCATGATTGGGATTTAGGCCTAATGTCTGGGATTCATCTATATTATTAAAAACCTTTGGGACTGAATGTCTGAAGAAGTACAGTCTAAATGACCAACCTTCTTGAATCTATTCACAGACAGGGTGGTGACAAGATGTATCACATTCTGTTGACACATGCAAACTCTTGCTTAAGTTTCAATGTAAAACCCATGCACAAAGGATTGAACAATGGATTACACACAGCAAACTTGTGTGCATGCTTTGTAGAATAACACCCCCAACAACGCTGATCGATTAATTGTGTTTGATTAATTCCTGTGCAGCTATGTTACTAGGTTACACCATTTGTAACTTTGTGGTATATAAAGCCCCTTTGGTGTTTATTGATTTTTGTCATTGAATTGAAACTCCAGGAAATGTCCAGCCAATGTTTGATTGTCAGAGATGGTCAGAGCTACAATGTAGTACAAGCAGTGACCTTACAGTATATTACAGCACTTCCATGTATAATGTGTACATCATTTAAGGGCAATGGAATTTGTATGAATAATTGTTCTGTCGGAAAACAAATATTTTCAAAATTTACTTTGCAATTAAGAATCAAGCAACTTGCTTATTAATAGATAGTAGATCCCATAAATACATATTGAAATGTTTTTTAAATGTAGTTAAATTAACTATCACCACCTTACAAATACAACACACACGGAACAAAGTAATTAAACAACTGAACTACTGAGTTCAAAAGATATTTAAAAAGACATCAAAAGTATCACTTTATCAGACAGACTGCTTACCTATCCTCTCTGAATCCAGGGGGAAGCTGTTTAGGTCTGGATAGAATCTCTAGTCTCTCAGAGGGAGGCATTGTTTGAAACTGTCTCGCTGTAAAACAAAACAATAATCAAATAATAATCTTTGCAGGAATTATCTTCAGGTTTGTACGAAAAAGTGATTGGCACAATTGAAATCTTCAACAGTAATTTCACCAATTTTTATAGTAGTAGATACATGTAGCTGGAATGTCGGCCACTTCGTACCCAAGTCACTTCGTACCCAGGTCACTTCGTACCCAAGTCACTTCGTACCCAAGTCACTTCGTACCCAAGTCAAGTCATACAGGTATAACGTGACTTGGGTACGACCATTAAAACCAGCCTTCGTGTAAAGTGTCCTGCTTGGTAAGTACATCAGAGGGGCAAGTATCGCTCCTTTTTAATAGGCATTTTATTTACGAAGTAACACACTTTGGTAAACACCTCATCTACGCTCTTCATTTTGGAACAGTTTCTTACATCTTTTTTGTCCAGAAAGGTCTTTTGTCCAGTTCGACTGCCGGCAGGCCAGCCACATGACTCAGACAATTGAGGTACGAAGTGACTTAATTGTGGTGGTTACGAAGTGACTTAGGTATGAAGTGACCTGGGTATGATATTTTGGGTATGAAGTGTATTGGGTACGAAGTGACCGACGTCGGAATGCTGGCACCCACTAACTTCAGTTTGACTTAACACTGTTAACCTGGCAGATCATTATAGTGCCTTCTTTGACGAGTAGCTGACAATCCAACATAAACACAATGTATTTAATTGCAGCGAAGTTCGATTCAAACCAATGCTCCGTAGCTCAGTGGATTGCCTTGATCAACCGACATGCTCAATGTTCGCATCCCCGCTCCCGCCTGTTTTGTTTTCATCCCCCAAAATAAAAAAATATTCTCTTTTTAATTATAAAATGTTGGCATCCCTGCTACCGCCTGTTTTGTTTTCATCCCCCAAAATAAAAAAACATTCTCTTTTTATTATAAAAAATGTACTCCTACATTTCAATGGGGTACAGGCCTTATAGATTAACCTTTTTTTCTGATTTGTGGCTCCCAAGGATTTTTTGTTTACAGAAATAAAGTCCGAAATAAGAAATTTAACAAGGGCCAAATTTCATGGCTCTGCTTACGGGTTCCTGCTTACTGTCGAATTCTGCGCTTGCGATCACCATTCTTCGCTTACACTAACAGGGCAAGCACTAGCTGTGTAAGCGAAGCATGCCTAGTAAAGTAACGTGGACTATAGGCACGCACACAAGCAGAAATTTCCTGTTTTCCTGTGAAGCTTGACGTATTTAGCACGGACTTCCCGGCTTCCGTTAGCGCTGATTCTTTACTAAGAGTAAGCAGAGCCCTAAAATTGGGCCCCGCTAGACCGAGTGACTGGGGCACTGTCCCTCTTTTGGTTGACTTCGATGGTCGTACAATTTTAGCCATATTCTAAATCAAAATTTCAATGAGGATCCAGTGCCCTAGATAATGAGTCAGTCTATTGACCAGCCTAGTTTTAAAACATTAAAATATTGTTAGGCATTATGCTAAACTGCAAATCTCCCGAGACCTATTAAAATTTCAGCCTTTCGAAAATTTAGTTCAGGCTCAATCATTATACAGTTTTCTTTATTATTTATTATTTATTCGGCATACTTCACAAGACAATAAAAATACAAAACAGTTGAGACAATGATAAAAATACTACTAGGGTAGGGAACAAACAAGAGCCAGCAACACATGCCAGGAAAAAAAAGTTAACCTAATAACTGTGGCCCATACAGAATATACAGAATAACAGAGAACATAAAAAAAATTATGTACAGCAAAAAAAGGTGGAAAACTATGTAAAAATTGCACAATTAAAACATACATTAACACACACATTAAAATATAAACTAAAGAAAGTAGGCCTAAAAAAACAAAAAAGTATACAAAATAAATAATGAAAATACAAAAAAAGAAAAAAATATATAGGCCTAAGTAAATAAAATAAAATATTAAAGAATAAATAAAGAAATAAATAAATAATAAAAGAAAAAAGAAAAGAAAAAAATGAAATAAACAAAAAAGTAAACAAAAAAATAAACAAAAACAAAATAGGCCTAAGTACAATAAATTAAGTAAGAAGACTGTCGTCGTATAAAACTTGAAAAGTAGTATATTCATACATTCCTCAGACTGTTCCTTCTTTGCTGCGGCGTGATCAAAAATACTTCAACTAAAACACACACAGCAGTGACTTAGTAAGCGAATTATAGACTATTTACGATGACTTTTTACGAACATGAGCCCGAGGCAAGACGAAAATAGCCAAACTTACCGTAAGAATAGTCGCCAAAATGTGCCTACAATTTTGAAAGTAAAATTCACTTCAGTGACTTAGTTATATTGACTGTATATATATAACAATTGACTTACTCTGTACAGCTGCTGTAGCCATGTTCAGTTATTTTCAGACTCAAACAACAACACAAATCTTCGATTTTCTTGGAGCAGTGACACTACTTGCTTTACGTTTCTAAGTACGCGACTTCCCTGTTTAGTTCGGTTGCTACGGGCAAGTCTGTGGCGCGTGTTGTACGATACGCACATGCACAACTAGACTTGTGCACAAGTCGTTAAATGTCTGTCGCCCTGACAGCAAAACATGTAAAACAGCTCTCTCACACATTTATCTCGCGAGACTGCCGTGCGCGAGACTGTTTGGCTGCTCTCGACAACGGTCCCATAATCTCGCGGGGGGCGGGGGAGGGGGTGGGGGGGGGTGGGGCATACAATTTTCTGACGTTCACGTTGACGTTTTTGCTCGCAAAAACGTGAACGTGGACGTTAGAAAATTGTGTCGTTTCTAGGTGACCTCACCACTTTGGGCTTATTTCATGCTCACGTATCACGTACGTACCTGACGTGAAAAAATGGTAACTTCACGTTCCTTCCTCCATGCTTCACGTATGCTTATAACGTGAGATTTTTACGACAAAATTTCTTGACGTTCACGTTAACGTTTTTACGTACTCGCGTATGGTGCAGCTAAACCTCCCAGGCTATTCGAACGCCGACCGGGGGACTAATCGAACACTAAATACCGTCAACACCTCCAATATACGTTTTATATCGACAAAAGAGGCATGGAACTGTACAGTATCGGCTAAATGAGAATTTACATTGGTTTGAGGTAACATTTCATTTATAAAAATTGAGTTTTTTTCACGCGAAAAAATAATCTCTAAGCAGCGTAGCGATGGCCGCCATCTTGCCTTCTTCGGAGCTTGGACTGTACCATTCATGAATGGGTGTGAAGTTAATGCAATATATCATACCAACATAGGGCGCCTTGCTGCAGATATCTTGCGCTTGCTGGCTACATCCGTTTGCCAGATTCACACGTAACGACCGCCCTCTATTGGTGTATTGTGTAATATTTTTGCCCCTTTAGCGTAATGGTATGGTCCACGCTTCCCCCGCAAAAACATGGCTGCCGATTTCGAAGCGGTGCCCATAGAGACATTTTTCGTGAACTGAAAATGGCAATTTCCAGCCGTCTAACCTTTTGTTCTTAAGTTAAATGTCGTTTTAACCAGTATTTAAGGGTCCTATACCGCTTCTGTTGAATTAGAACGTGTTTTGGGTGTGTTGCCTGTGTGTTGATGGTACTGTTTGTGTTGACGGTGTTGACGGTGTGTTGACGGTATATAGTAGGATCCATAATTTAGTTTGGTCAATTTCCCATTTCCGGGTTTTCATGGATTCGGCGGTGCAGCATCGGCATGCAGACGTATACACGGAGGGCCGGCAGGACTCTTAAAGCAAACAAACACGATCGAAATGATCGGATCGCAGCTAGCTAGCTGCAGCAACCACCCGCCGGCGCCGGCCACATCACACAGCTGATTTAGTGATTATCTGAAGGTGTAGCAGCAGCCGTTCCGCCGCCACAGCAGAAAAGCTGGTGATATCGTGTAAGTACAGAAATATTCCAAATTTTAAAATGCGATGAAAGCTTTATTATACTATAGACAATTGAATAAAAATAGCCTTATTTAAGTAATCAATAATCCTCCTTTGTTCAAACTGTGAGATTAGTCTCACAGTTTGACCATGGTTTGACTGAGGTGAGTGTTGCTCGGCTGCTAGCCCCATTAATAGTGCCAAATTCTCTGGACTTCCTCCGATCCTTGGCCCTACGCCCACGTACCTCCAGGAGGTGACATTTGTTTTCGAAAAGAAACTCACGTTTTTATGCCGAGATTTTTTCCCCAGTTGTCACTTATTGTAGCTCATTTGTGGACAGCACATTAATTCGAAAAAGAGCTTGCTCTTTTTGGTGTAATTTATGAAGAAAATCGGCGGCGTTACTGACACGGTTTGACTGCCCGGCATCCGCGATTTTGCTAATGCGCTATGGTCTTGGTGCAAGACGTTTCTCGTTTACCTTTCACGCACAGCGCGGCCGACGACCCGCTCATTCAACTTGCCAATAGCGCGCGGGGCGGTTCGTGGGCTAAAATCAGTTGTACAACGTGGCGCGCTATTGGCGAGTTGAATGAGCGGGTCGTCGGCCGCGCTGTGCGTAGAAGGTAAACGAGAAACGTCTTGCACCAAGACCATAGCGCATTAGCAAAATCGCGGATGCCGGGCAGTCAAACCGTGTCAGTAACGCCGCCGATTTTCTTCATAAATTACACCAAAAAGAGCAAGCTCTTTTTCGAATTAATGTGCTGTCCACAAATGAGCTACAATAAGTGACAACTGGGGAAAAAATCTCGGCATAAAACGTGAGTTTCTTTTCGAAAACAAATGTCACCTCCTGGAGGTACGTGGGCGTAGGGCCAAGGATCGGAGGAAGTCCAGAGAATTTGGCACTATTAATGGGGCTACTCGGCTGCGAGTTGGAGCTGTCATTTTGTAATATTAAATCAAGATCAAGATTATTGGGAGATACGTTAAGCCGCACTTACTATTATCTGACTGCTGACTGTTTCAGCTGATCCTTGGACCTTTGCCATCAATAATTAGGGGGTGTCTGTGTGAGGCTTTTTTTTAGTACTTTAGCACCAACTAGATTTCCTCCATCATTCTAGACCCAGAAAATAGAGCCAGTTACTTCAAAAAAAGGAGTACAGCGCCCCAACCCAGTTACTGACCAATAACCATCATTCATGTTCATGCGACAATACAAACTCAACGACAAAGCAAGACAACAAGTTAAAAATACTTTTAAAGTTCAAAGTCAAAATGAATGCGATGTACCATGGTCATGTACCTACATGTACTAGTACTACACTAGGTAGTGTGTAGGCCTATTTTAATTATTACTTAGCCCTGTATAACTAGTGCCAATCCACTTCGTTATGAAGTGGGATGGCACTATTTTATGGGGCTGTATTTTACTTAACCATTGTCAGAGGAAAACCAGTCATCTCATCTCGCCCCTTTGCAAAGTCGTCCCTGGAATTGTCCCCCCTCAGCTCTTCATAAGGTCGCCTCCCTGCAATGTCGCCCTCTAGCAAAGGTGCCGTTGCCCCCCCCACATACTTTATTTTATTCCCGACCTGAGTAATTTATGGAAACAATAACATAAATCAAAGCATAGAGCTTTGTTCTTGTTTAATACAGGGTATATGTAGAGCCTACTCCTAGAATTATATGAGGTTCGTTCTGTCACGATAGCGGAACGTACCTCATTAGTTCTAGGAGTATATCTGGAGCCATAGGGAGGGAAGAGTGACGGGTCTTACGTGAGTTTATGGTGTCTACTCTTATCTTATATATATATATATACTGGGCTCTTATATAGCGCTTTATCACACCCCTAGGGGCGTATCAAGGCGCTCAGTATTTTTTCCTGCAAGGTATGCGGAGCTACGTTGAATTATGAGACCTATTCCTTTATAGCACCATGTAATGGTTTACAAGGTGCTGTGGCGCAATATGCTGCCAATCAAACCAGGAACACCGGGGCGAACCCCTTCTCTTTACGATAAGTGCACTGGGTTCTTTTACGTGCATTAGGCCTACACAACACACGGGATCTACGGCTTTACGTCCCATCCGAAGGACAAAGCAATAATGGTTACATGTAAGTGTCTTGCTTAAGGACACAAGTGTCACCACTGGGACTCGAACCCACACTCTGCTGATCAGAAACACCAGAGCTTGAGTTCGGTGCTCTTATCCGCTCGGCCACGACACGCCACATCTTATGTCTTGTGAGTATGATTAATAATCTAGTTTCTAAGCTCTGTCTATGGGGTCGGTAGCAATCCCCCAGACATTACACAGCACAGCGATTAGCAAATGATGCTAAGAGATTGCCTCTGGATGTATGCCTCGCTAGCCCCAACGCCCCCACACTGTGCAACTTGGAACACACTTCCATTAGACAGACTCACTGAATTAAAATCTTACATTTGATTTTCATAATTGTTTACAACTTTATCTGATAGTTCATATCTCACCATGCTCACTGATGAATGGTCAATGAATGTAATGCAGGGTAAAAGCTTAGAGCACATTTGCTCACAAGATTTTAATCAGCCTCTTTTTGTGTCACTTCTTGCTTCTAGCTCTGACCTTAGAATCTGACCTCCACTTAAAAAAACCTTGAATCTTATTTATACACAAATGATGTATGATTATTGTTATTGATAATAACGAGAGTTAAAAAGTCACAGGTTGAAGACTCGGCAGGACACATCTTTTCTCTAGCTACATGCATCAAAGTTGGGCAGAAACTGATAAAATCAAAATTATGGAAATGAAAAACGACAAACAATAGCATGTACTGTCGGGGCCTATAAAACAGATGGCCATGCACAATGTAATCAGAACAGATGTCAAAATTATTGATTCTGGAAGGAATGTTTACAGAGACATGTTTTATACTTTAAAGAGAAAAGTTGTGTACAATGTCTGGCCTGTTTAAAACCCTTAACTAAGGGGAGGGGCTAATGAATCATTCCACACAATCACTAATTAAGTAATTTCTCCAAAGTCTACTGACTGGGGGAGTCAAATTCCTTGATATCCTAGAATGGACCATTCCACGGGTCAGGCCCCGAGATATATATATATATATTTTTTACAGGGTTTTTTCAAGAACAATATGGGATGTTGTGGAGGGCATTGCCATGCCATTGAGAGCTTAGATAATTAGAGAAAACCAATTACTGGTTGCTAAATGACTCAAATAATATTAGACAATAGCTGGGCATGTAAAGAAGACACTTAGATGTAAAAACTATTGGGAAAATGCACATATTTATTAATATTTTGTAATATTGGCCCTTTTGTCCTCGGGATAAAGTGGGGGGGGGGTGTTTCCACGCCCCTAAAAGGTGGGTAGTTAATGAGCTCAAATAATTCTAGACAATTGCTGGGCATACATGTAGGTAAAATATCATCGGAAATGCATAGAAAGCATTTTTAATATATTGGATGGTGTGACTGTGGTATGATCTATTGGACCCTTCAAGGATTTAAGTATAGTCTATGGAGTTCCCGCAGTTAAGGGTTAACTTAAAGTGTTTTTCTTCTGACACTGTAGGGTAATGTATTATGTCCCTACTGGCCAAATGCAATTAGATGATGTGTGTACAGGGTGTCGCACAGCTGTTGCCCTTGTTGTCAAATTAATGTGATTGTTTGTTTGAAACACGTTTTTTTTTTTTTTATCTGAGGGGCGGGATATTTGTTGACAATTTTGTGGAAGGACAGCCTTGTAAAGGTGTTGGTCACCTGTTCCTCCTTGCCTCTCACTAGCTTAGTATTTAATACAATTTTGAATATTAGCTGTTCCGACATAGTAGTCGGAACAGCTATTGTTTTCGTTGAGATTTTTTGTTGTTTTTATTCTTCTTCTTATAAATTCTTTCCTTTCGTCACAAACCCGTAGGTTTTGTACACGCATTTTGTGAGGCTCTCCAAAAGTCATAGTTAGCTTAGCCTTGATTCAAGGCTGTTGGCGTAGTGTACCCCGGCCCGGTGCGGCACGATTCGGCACGATTCGGCAACAACTGCAGTGCATAGACCATGGAGGTAGAAATAGATTTCTACCTCCATGCATAGACAGTGTGTACAGCGAGAACAGTATAGCCAAGTCGTGAGTACGGTCGTTCTTTCAACCTCGAACGCGTGACTCAAACAACAGCCTTGACCGGTTTGTAAATGAAAGCTTATGTGTTTCTTTATATTTTATTGGAAATCCAATAAAAGCACTTATGCAGGATGTGGGCGTTTCATTCGAAACATTGGCCAATCACAGGCGTGATTGAGAATGACCTACAATATTTGACCTGAACGACAAGGCTGCATAATTACTGCTGCTATGCAATCCATGACGACCACTGTGTTGGTTATGTATACGCTGTACACGCCGATCGGCCGGTCGCGGCCGGTCGCGGCCGGCTGGAGCACCTTGATCAAGGATATGGACAACCCTGATCATTCGCCATTCTTTTGGTTATTAATTCTGGAGTTGATGTAGTTTCTGCATTTGTGTTTTCCTTACATGTCCCCTCGAAGTCCGACTTAACTCTGTGCAGCCACACCGTCTTCATACTTTTGAATTGTTCTCGGGCAGGGTCTTAAGAATTTACTGCTAAGCAAAAATTGAAAGGATACACAGTCACACATGATACATGTGAATTAGAGTTTTAGCTACCTTATTCTAGTAAGTGTACTTGGGAAATGTGCTTTAAATAAATAGGCAGCTCTGAAATTGGGCAGCTCTGAAATTGGGCACCTCTTGGGGCGGCCCACAAGATATAAAAAGTGCAATAAGCTACTAATTGCCTCCATGATGAAACAATCAACAATATTGTAGTTATGTGAGGTCTTTGTTTTGTATATATTCTACCTCCAATGAATGCACCAACAATGATTAAATCACTGTTTTAATGGTGCAAGATGGAGACAGGAGATGGTCAATCGGGCCTATAGGCCATTATAAAATAAAATAAAACGTCAGAAAAGCGTCTTCCTGATGGGAAATGGTGTATACGTGTTATGTACTAAATCGATCCACTCAACCTCATATTCCTGCCCTCATTGTCTCGCTCAGCTGACAATTTGTGGAGAATACGCAACATTTTCAGATAGATATTATTATAACAAAATATTCCCAAATTCAAACCGGCGCGCCAGTGCATGCAAGTAGCCACATCTGGATATTGCATGCATATTCATAAGAATGAGTAAACAAGACTTCTGCCACTGACCAATGGGGTCTCGCCTTTCGCGCGCATTATAGTAATGAGTCATTGGCTTCAATACAAAACCATCAAGGCGTTGATCGGGAGGTATAGCTCACAATAATATGAGCATGCGCAAACTGATACTGCACACAGACACGTCCATGCACGTAGCTGGTAGCTCGGGCGGGTAGCTCGGGCGGGTAGCGCGGCGCAAATAAAATAAAAATTAAAACATTACAAGCGCGGCGCAAATAAAATAAAAATTAAAACATTACAATAATTTTTTGTTAAAACCCTCCAACGCCTTGATCAAGGCTATAGTTAGCTTAGTACAAAAGAGTTGGATGGGATCCTATATCATATTAAAGCTTAGGTCATGAAGTTTTTGTTAAATCTAATTAGCTTAAATTCATTAATTAGTTTACTTAGTTATAATGACATGAATATTTAATTAGCCAGTCTTGAGACCACCATATCTGAAAAAGTATACAAACTTTTATTCGATTATACTTGTGGGATACTGTATAACTATTTGATGGCTTAAAATGACGTCATTTAGGCCTATTGCGTGTTTTGTATGTCATGTATGTACAAAACCCATGGCTCTGAAAAGTGTAAGTATTTGGTTGGAAAAAAAAACACAACTTTTCAAATTTAGTTCAATTTTAGTTACCTACATGTACATGTAATACAAAAATCATTTTGAAAACACAAAATGCTTTTACTAAGAGTTATTCCAGGCCATCAAAACTAATCAAAGTACAATGTATTTCCACGACAATCAACACTTTTAAGTGACAAATCGGACACCATGGCTATGTAGCTTGCTGTACCGGTATTGTGCAATCACTGCATTGTGTCGGAGATTGCCGCACTGCGCCGCATTTTGAAATAAGTGCCGCACTGCGCCGCATTTTGAAATAAGGCCGTATTCGAATTGGCAGATACAGCTAAGTAATACAATAGCATACGGACCAAAATTTAAATAATCCACCCAAAATAATTTTACGACAATCTAAAACTCAATGATATTCTATATACCCGGACACAAGTCTCTTTGACGCAAACGCAAATACATGTTACAGTTTTATATAATGCCACTGACTGGGAACCACAGAGTTCGAGGCACGTGATGCTTTTCAATTTTTTTCTTTCTCATACCAACAATTAGGAATACTGTTATTTTACTATAATATATATATAATGCTTCGATAATATTACGATAATATATAATGCTTCCCGTATTTCAATGGATATTAAAAACTGTCTTCTTTTTCTAATTTCTGGCTCTCGATGGATTTCAAGGAAATAAAATTAGCTCATTGGATTTGTGCCTGACCATTAGATGAAATTCCTGTGTACGTTTAGAGTTTTTGTTAAAAGGAACTGGATGGGGATAACGATTTTCATAGTGTCAAATTACGGTAATTCAAAGCTTACTTTAAAAAATCATATCACCAGAATCGCATGTCGAAAAGTCGTAATGTTTGTACTATCTTGTAGCTTACAACACTTGTGACATTTTATTCAGAAGAATGACCTCACTTTGACCTTTCCTTCCGGTCCAAACAGGAAGCTCTAAAATTCAAAAAATCATATCTCCTGAACCAGATGTCATAAAGTCGTAAAACTTGTAATGTTTGTGTATTCTTGTACTAGCTTTACATCACTTGTGACATTTCATTCCAAAGGATGACCCCACTTTGACATTTACTTCCGGTCCAAACAGGAAGTTCAAAAAATAAAAAATGGACATTTGGGTGTTTGTCCTCTGGACGAACACGAAGCTGTTCCGTTTTTATTTCACAATGATTACATGATCTACTGTAGACTCTGAACCTGACTCTGAAGTCGAAGTAAAAAACCATTACCCTAAACCTAACACAGACCCTCGACTAAAATTTGAACAAGACCCTATTAAGCTGATTTTGAACCTGACCCTGACTCTAACCTTGACTCTTCCTCTGATCAAACATTGACCATAATCTTGACCCTAACCCTAAAACCCAAACCTGACCCTTACCCACCATGAAACCTAAATAATTTTTCCATATTGTAATAATTTAATAATTGATTTGATATTATAAATGTGTTTAACCCAGTCTTAATATCCTAAAATGCGCCCCAGGGTATACTTTAGACCCCAAAATTGACACAGCCAATTAACCCTAACCCCCATCAGGGTCCCTCCACATACAAATGAGAACCATGCCAAATGCAACAAAATGCAACAAGGGGTTTTGTTGCATTGTGCAGGAATGTTGTTTGTGTTAGGACTGAGCAAGGGGGTTTGCCCTGCTAAATGCAACAGTATGCACAAGTGTACTGGTGACTACAACAAAATGCAACACCAATATGAAGTCACTTGACTGCTAAATGTAACAAATTCAGTCGAAGAATCACATGTATCTGAGTTGACTGCCAAATGCAACAACTTTTACCATTTGGTGCATATTGTTGCATTTAGCATGGTTAGGGTTTTAAGGGGTTTATTGGTTAAGTAATCATTAGTCAGCTGGTCAATGAAGGCACTGCGTGCAGGCAATCAAAACCGAAGCATATTAAATACTTCAATATGGCGAAGGGGTTGACGGTACTACAGTACCGGAGATCAGTTGGAACTATGTTTTGACATTTTGACATTTGTTTTGATTGTGTTATGCCTATTATTTAGTGGCCGCAACATCCGGTGGCCAGCGCATACATTCTGTACTACCCGTTTGTTACTTTTGTGGGCTTGGTGTAACAAGTGCTAATTGATGATTGATGACCTCTAACGGCAATACTTTTTAACCCCCTTTCTAATTGTTCTAAAATTTGATGTGGCAGCCTCGAGATTTTAAGTGGCGGCCAACAGATAAATATGGGAAGTGTGGCAGCCGCCAGAAATGTATGTTGCGTTTGCCAGATAAAGGTTACCAACAAATATTCACGGGCTTGTCAAAAAGAAAGTTCATTTCTTATCCCCTGGCACTAACAATGTAACAATGTGCAATAGGGCCTATAGTATTATGTATACTTTTGAACGCTACTGTTTGTATTGTAACTTTTACTCTGAACGTTACTTATTACATTTAGTCTGCTGACTGTACTGCAGTTGTAATTTGTTATTGTACAAATTAACCAAGATGAATTATTTTAAATCGCATTTTCCATTCCACTCGGGTATTAGATATACCCGAGTGGAATAGGAAAATGTGATGCTTATCAATATTCCCCCTGCCTGGAGCCTCATGGGAAAAAAAGTAAGGAAATTTAAAAAATGTGCCGTGAGGCGTTATTAAGAAAACGTGAGGCGTTATTAAGAAAACTAGACCTGAATTTGTTACAAACAATTACTGGGGTTTCGGCTTTAACAAGGCGAACTATTAAGAATTGAATAGTGTCTTGGTGATGTAATGTAGTTTGTTAATTAGTCCCGATGATGGCGATCGATTGTCCACCAGACGTGAAAGAGTTAACGAAAATGGAACCTATCGCTTTTATGACGCAATTTCTATCACACAACCTTGACATTGTGATGGACCAAAACAAATAACTATCCCTTTGACGCTTCCGTATTTAATTATCTTTACTTATTTTCATAGCCCTTAGATTTAAAAGCTTCAATATTTAATAGTTCGCGCAGACCAATATTCTATCTAGCGCCCTCTCTGTGGAGGGCAGAAGAGGTGATCGGACTGGTGATGTTATCATCCTTAGCTTGCCCCATCGTTAGATAAACCATGCATGAATGGCAGGCCCAAAGGGCGGAACGATGCCATGCGTGTGACACGGCTGTCTGTGTAGGTACGTCCATATCCAGTTTCCAGTGAGTAATACGTGTCATGTACACAGACACGGCGATCGCGATCATTTACAGGCGTTTTTTAAATCGGTAAAATCGTCAAGAAAAGAACGAAAAACACTCAAAACAACTGCTGCTTGATCTAAGTTAGAGCACAGGCTTTCATTTGATGTATTGTTTGTGTCTTTTATAGACTGTAATTCCTGAGATTGAACGATAACAAAATTTCACGTGTAAACATGGTAAATGCTATGAGGATTTTCGGAAAGAAGTATATAAGAAAAAAGAAGAAAAAATCTTGACGATTACACAGGTGGTATCGGGTTTCGGTAAGGCCGAAACCCCATAAAATGTTGTCATTGTACCGTACCTTTTCGCAGTAGTTCAAGGCTTTTCGTGCTGTGTGAATGTGCCTTTGTTAACGTTTACATGGGATAAGAGGTAACTAAAATAAATAGTAAACTTGCGGGTACAACCATGTGTAAAAACTCTTTTGTGGGAGTGTTGCCTCTGAAAAGAGCCGGTGGGGTCTCACGTTTCGAACAGTATACTCTGCTCGTCTTCAGGAGAATGATGGACTACATGTACTTGTGGTGATGCAGCTTAAGTAGCACTTGAGGCTTGCAAATTTGGGCGGGAAGGATCCAAGCTGTTCTTGTTTGCTGAGGCGTGTTTACATGGGAGTTTCTTGACTAACCGACCTTTGTTGTGTGGGAAATTTTACGGGTTTTGTGAGGGAAAAGTGTTTATATTTCACCACTATGTGAACCATTGCGTGCAAAGCCTTAATCCTGTAACAATGTTTGACAACAACAGAACTATTCATGAATATTTTGCTCAGGTTTGTTTACGTTTTCGCGGTTAGATATTTCTTTCTCTTGCCTTTTAAAAGCATGAGAAAGCAAGATTGGGTGTTCAAACATTCCTTTCTTTTTGATTTTTGATTTGATTTGAAATGGTTTATTCACAATTAAAAATGAATTCGCGGCCAGAGGCGGAATCGGAATTAAAACATTAGTACATATGTACACATTTAAAGACGTAAAATACAAAAACAAGATTGGAATTAACAAAGAAAGCAAAGAGGTCTTAGGCAAATCATAATTTAAAAAAGAGAGGGCAAAAAAAAAAAACAAACAAAAAAAAACAATGAAAATTTTAAAAAATTGGTATGAAAAAGGTGAACTTAAACAATGACTTAGAGAGTATGGTTGAAACCAAGCAAAAACAATTCTTAAAAAACCAGCGGCTCTATGAAAGAAAACAAGTGGAAGGAACTGGCCTTGAGCTTAATTGTTGTTTAAAATACGAGTTAGGTGGGGAATGGGGCTATTTTTATAATGTTGAGTTCTACATGTGAATTCAGGGCGGTGGGAGGGACCAGATCTGGTATTATAACCATGTGACTTGGTTTGAGGGAGTAAATGGTGTAAACGGGAAGAATCAACTTCCATGGACTTAGCAAATGAATAACACAATTGTTCACGTCTCTCTTCAAACGAGATGAGTCCCAAATGTTTAAATGCATCCGTGTATCCTTTGTAGGCATCCCCAAGAATGATCTTACAAGCTCTCTTCTGTATTTGTTCGATTGAATGACGATGGTTGCGGGTGAGTCCACCAGACCACACTGGTGTAGCATACTCAAGTACATGTACTGGTCTCACAAAACTAGTGAAAATTGTAGTAAGATCGTGTTTTGAAAGCGCATAGTATCTGAGGGTGCGAAGGACGTACAAACGACTATTTGCACGTTTAATCATGCTGCTGACTTGTTTGTCCCATTTAAGGTCCGATTGGATGAAAATGCCCTGTAACTTTATGTTATTGCAATGTTGCAGCACCTGGTCGTCCAATGACAGAACAGTAGGGGCCAGCTGGTCTTTGGAGAAGCAAACATCCATTGTGAGGCATTTCTTGAGATTGAGTTGCATTCTATTTGTGGATGACCACCCATGCAAGTGGTGTAATGCTGAGATAACTTGGATTCAGATGATTTTGGCCGCTTCTCAACTAGAGTAAGGTCGTCAACATATTTGAATTGCGAAATATTGTTGCTTTCCTGACTGACCACAAAGTCATTGATCATAGCAAGAAATACAACAGGGCCGATTTTAGTTCCCTGTGGAACTCCTGCTTGTGTAGTACACCAATTAGAAAGTGCGTCTTTGTACTTAACTCTCTGCTTGCGATCTGACAAAAAGTCAGCAATCCATGCGATAGTGCCATGATCAACCTCCAACTCAATTAGCTTTTTGATGGCGGAAGTATGATCAACATGATCAAAAGCTTTGGAGAAGTCTGTGAGCAAAATTGTGGAAGCTGCACCAGGATGATCAGCATTAGTATGAATAGCGAGTAGCACATCGATGAGGCAATGTGTAGTAGAATCTCCCTTCTGATTACCAAATTGTGATGTATCAAGCTTGCACTGCATTTGGTTCAGAGTATCACGAGCTATGAAATGTTCAGCAACCTTTGAAAAGTGGTCAGTAAGAGCCACCGGACGGAGGTTGTTGAAACTGGCAGGAGAGGATTTCGGTAGGGGAACTACATTGGCTTGTTTCCACTGTGGAGGGACTGTATGCTGTGCATATGAAGTATTTATGATGTCCGTTAGTGGTTTGCTAAGTTCATATGCATACTGGCGAATGAATCTCGAAGAAATGCCGTCTGGTCCGCTAGCTTTACGTGCTTTAAATCTCTTAAGTTCTTTAAACACTTCGAAAGGTTGAACAGCGTGTATTGGTAGCGATGGAAGAAAAGCTGGTAACTCTGAGCTGTTAAGCGGGTCCAGGTCGTCCGCCACTGAAGAGAAGTTTTCACAGATTGCATTTGCAATAGCTTCATGATCGGAGTATTCGATATCAGGAATGCGGATGCTTGTAGAGTTACTTTTCCCTGACATCACTCGAATTTGTTGAAACCAAGCACTTGGATTGGATGCCTTCAGGTGTTGAACTTTTTTGGTGTAATAAGTCGCTTTGGCAATCTTTATTTCACGTTTTATTTTGTTCCGTTGGAACCTCCACAGGGACTCGTGTTTGTTACGAAAGGCTTTCTGTCGCTTCATAATCAAGCTTTTAATGCGAGGAGTAATCCAGGCCTTGTCATTCTGATGAAGCTTCACAGTACGGCAAGGGAAATATGTGTCAATTGATCGGCCAAGAGTAGAGTAAAAAGCTGAACATTTCTCTGTGATGTCTTGTGCTGAGTAGACTTCTGCCCAGTCATGATCAAGGATCCACATTCCGTAATCCCTGATTTTACTGTCAGGCATTGGGCGGACTTTGCGTTTGCGAGTAGTATTTCCAGCTGTAACATGGTGAAGTGGTTTCAGAACTACACAGCGATGGTCACTGAGACCAATCGGAGAGATTATCTCAGCATCACGATATAGGGTTGGAATGTTAGTTATTACCTTGTCCAATATCGCGTTGTCCCGTGTTGGTTCTTTAACGACTTGAATAAGTGTGTTTGATTCAAGAGCGCTCAGATCTAATCTGTTGAAGTCGCCAAGGATGATAATTCCAGAGTCCGGTTGCTGAGTTAGAGTGCTATCGACCACAGAACCAATATGGTCAACGAGAGTAGCAGAGATTGGGCTGTTTGGTGGGTAATAGAACACACCCACTACAATCCTTGATAAACTTCATGGCAGTCTATGAGGACGAAGGCTTACCCATAACCCCTCAACACCTTCTGGAATGTTTGTCTCATTCACCAGTTTTGCACACAGATGTTCCTTGACGAACAAAGCGACACCGCCACCTCGACGGTCAGTCCTGGGTCGGGAGTATAACTCATAGCCAGGAATGTTATAGTGATCTACTGGTCGCTCAGATGAAAACTATGTCTCTGTAACAGCTGGCAAGTCTATGGAGTTATTATCAAGTACTGCATTAAACTCATCAAGTTTGTTGTTCAAAGAACGCGGATTGCATATAACATGGCTGGCAATAGGGCTGTAGTAGACAAGCCTTGTGACACGGTTGAAGTGACAATGTGAACAAGGTTCTGCGGGTTAGCTCTTTGAGTAAATGTAGGTCTTGTAGATTGTTCCATCCTGTCAGACACAATCGATTGTATATATCGTTTCTTAAAAATGCCAGCTCGACAGCCTCTTTTGGTTGTTTTTGCAATGTGTAGATCTTTGAGTAGGTTCCATTGTTCTCTCGGAAGCTGAGTTTTCTTTACAGATTTTGGTACAGCAAGCAAACTGTTAATGGTGTATCGTATAGATGACATTGTGAAGTACTCAAAAGTACTGAAAAGTCAAAATCCTCATGTAAGGACACAGCAATATCGAAGCTCAAATTCACATGTACATGTACACTGCAGTACACATTCAAATAATACTGTTTGTGTCCATTCAAAATGATGTTAAAATTCCACCAAAATGACATTAAAAGTTATCAAAAGCCCTCAAAAGTGAGATACAGTACATTACCAACACAAAATACTGTCACAGGCAAGAAAATGGCTAAACTGGACGAAGATTGATGAGGATTAAAAAAGAAGTAATTACACTGATATAAAATGGCAGCTCACTTGAAGAGCGCCCTCTCGTGATGAAATTATGTAAAAACCAGTCGCAACTCGGTATCAACAACTTTGTTTCATTAAAAAGATGCAGCATGCACAGTGGGAGTAATAAAGTTTGGCAAACCCGATAAACAATAGATAATGATACAATACAATACAATACAATAAAACTTTATTGTCCCTGCATGGGAAATTCCTTTGGGGAAGGGGAACAAAACCAAGAAAGGGGAAAGGAAAAGCCAACCATGGGAAAAACAACAAGTCATGCAAGTCAGGGACAACAAAAGTAAATTAAAACATAACAATATCATGAACAAGCCTGCATGAACAGAAATATTTACTGGAATAGAACTTATCAGGTGTTCGTACAATACAAGCACAAACACCTCTTTGTTTTTGTTCTGTTTTTAGGTGTTCGTGCAATATGAGCACGAACACCTCTTGTTATTGTTCTGGTTTTTTTTTAGGTGTTCGTGCAATACAAGCATGAACACCTCCTTGTTATTGTTCTGGTTTTTTTTTTTCTTCTTCATCTTCTTCCTCCTTCCACGGAACTCTTCTCTAAATCATAACTCAAGATTGAAATTGAATTGAACTTTGAAACTCATCAGACAATTGAACCTCAATATGAAGACGGCACCAACTTACTGACGTCACGATGACGTCATCAGGTGTCCAATTACAAGGTTTTTAAAGTTGAAAAATGATCATTTGCTATTCTCTGTATATCCTTGAATTTACAAGCTACGATGATCATTATTGGGCATCGGATTAATCAAGACTGGGGCAACATTTCAAAAGTTAACGCCAAAATCGTGTGACCTTTACTTCCGGTCGTACCGGAAGGTCAAAGTTTGCCTTTGTTTGTTTTTCATGAAAAAAATATATTTCGGGGCATAACTCAAGATTAAAATGGAATTGAGCATTGCAACTCATCAGAAAATTGGACCTCAATATCAAGACGGCACAAACTTGATGATGTCATGATGACGTCATCAGGTATTGAATTACAATAAATCAAAGTTTATTATCTGTAAAAAATCATAACTCATGAACCACATGTTGGATTTCTACAATCTACACATCATCGGATAGGTTGTTAAAAGTTCAACAAACGCTACACAAAGTATGACCCAATTTGACCTTGACTTCCGGTTCAAACTGGAAGCTGAAAATTTCAAAAATTCAATTTAAATTCATATCTCAAAAACCACGTATTTGTTTATCATAATTTTTGCATCAGGTTATAGATGATTGAGCCTTCTCAAACTTTTGCACAGATATGACAACATTTTGATGTTTACATCTGGTCAAAACCGGACGTTAAAGTGCACGTTGACAACGCGTGATACGTGTACACATGTGCTGAATTAGACTTGGTTCCAAGTCCGTGAATATTTTTTTTGTCCACCGGTTTGCTAATACAGTTTTTCCTAAAATAGCGCCCTCTTGTGGATCAACATTGACGTGACTCTTGTTGACAACGCACGACGGCACGATATGTAGGCCCTACGAACACACTGTAGTGAGTGACAGTGTGTATAAGACGCTCCAGTTGAAAACTAATGTAAGTACTGTACAGCTACATGTATGAATACATTTGGCGTGACTGTGCAATATACAAAAAAACAACAAGCGAAAAATTCAATATTTGAAAAAAGTCATAACTCCTGAACCACACATTGGATATTTGCAATCCATACATCATCTGAAAGGTCTGAATAACCTTAACACGCACTACGTAAAGTATGACCCTGTTTGACCTTGAATTCCGGTTCAAACCGGAAGTTGAAATTTTATATTTAAAAATATCTTAACTTCTGAACAATTCATTCGATTTTTACAATCTATTCATCATTGGGAAAGTATGTAACAACTTTAAAAACAATATACAGAATGTGACCCCAATTGACCTTTACTTCCTGTTCAAACCGGAAGATGAAATTTAAAATTTGAAAAAATCAGAACTCCTGAACCACAAATTGGATTTTTATCATCTATACATCATCAGAAAGGGCTCCAAAGATTTAAGAAACGCTACACACTGTGACCTTAATTGACCTTGACTTCAGGTTCAAACCGGAAAGTGAAAGTTAAAGTTGCAACAAATCATAACTTCTTATCAACACATTGGATTTGTACAATCTATACATTATTGGGAAAGTATGTAACAACTTAAGAAACAATACACAAAATGTGACCTCATTTGACCTTGACTTCCCGTTCAAACCGGAAGATAAAATTTAATATTCGTAACTTCTGAACCACACACTGGATTTTTACAATCCACACATCATCTGAAAGGTCTTTATAAAACCTGACATATGCTACACTAATTGTGACCCCATTTGACCTTGACTTCCATTTTAAACCGGAAAATGAAATTTAATGTTTGTCAAAAACATATCTCCTGTACCATGCACACAATGGATTTTTACAATCATTACATCATTAAACATGTCTTTAAAATCTCAACAAGCACTACACAAAATGTGACCCCATTTGACCTGACATCCAGTTCAAACCGGAAGTTGAAGTTTAATAATGGAAAAAACTAACTTTTGAACCAAACATAAGATTTTGGTCATTAGGTGTTCGTGCAATATGAGCGCGAACACCTCTTTGTTTTTGTTCTGTTTTTAGGTGTTCGTGCAATACAAGCACGAAGACCTCCTTGTTAGTTGTTCGTGCAATACAAGCACGAACACCTCCTTGTTATTGTTCTGTTTTTTTTTTTTTCTTCTTCATCTTCTTCCTCCTTCCAGGGAACTCTTCTCTAAATCATAACTCAAGATTGAAATTGAATTGAACTTTGAAACTCATCAGACAATTGAACCTCAATATGAAGACGGCACCAACTTACTGACGTCACGATGACGTCATCAGGTGTCCAATAACAAGGTTTTTAAAGATGAAAAATGATCATTTGCTATTCTCTGTATATCCTTGAATTTACAGCTACGATGTTCATTATTGGGCATCGGATTGATCAAGACTGGGGCAACATTTCAAAAGTTAACGCCAAAATCGTATGACCTTTACTTCCGGTCGTACCGGAAGGTCAAAGTTTGCCTTTGTTTGTTTTTCATAAAAAAATATATTTCGGGGCATAACTCAAGATTAAAATGGAATTGAGCATTGCAACTCATCAGACAATTAAACCTCAATATCAAGACGGCACAAACTTGATGATGTCATGATGATGTCATCAGGTATTGAATTACAATAAATCATTGGTTCCAAGTCCGTGGACTTTTTTTTTGTCTACCGGTTTGCTAATACAGTTTTCCTAAAATAGCGCCCTCTTGTGGATCAACATTGACGTGACTCACGTTGACAACGCACGAGGGCACGAATTATGTAGGCCCTACGAACACGATGTAGTGAGTGACAGTGTGTATAGTCTTGGTTCTAAGATGCTCCAGTTGAAAACTAATGTATGTACTGTACAGCTACATGTATGAATACATTTGGCGTGACTGTGAAATATACAAAGAAACAACGAGCGAAAAATTCAATATTTGAAAATGTCTTAACTCCTGAACCACACGTTGGATATTTGCAATCCATACATCATCTGAAAGGTCTTAATACACTTAACACGCGCTACAAAAAGTGTGACCCTGTTTGACCTTAAATTCCGGTTCAAACCGGAAGTTGAAATTTAATATTTAAAAATATCTTTACTTCTGAACAACTCATTCGATTTTTACAATCTATTCATCATTGGGAAAATATGTAACAACTTTAAAAACGATATACAGAATGTGACCCCAATTGACCTTTACTTCCTGTTCAAACCGGAAGATGAAATTTAAAATTTGAAAAAATCAGAACTCCTGAACCACACATTGGATTTTTATCATCTATACATCAGCAGAAAGGGCTCCAAAGATTTAAGAAACGCTACACACTGTGACCTCATTTGACCTTGACTTCCGGTTCAAACCGGAAAGTGAAAGTTAATGTTTCAACAAATTGTTTGAGGTTTACAATCCATACATCATCTAAAACGTCTTCATAAACTAAACGCGCTACACAAAATGTGACCCCTATTTGACCTTGACTTCCGGTCCAAACCGGAAGTTGATGTTAATTTTTTGAAAAATTCATAACTCCTGGACCAGGCATTGGATTGATAAGGTAGAATTTTTATTCATTCAATCACTCCCCACGAACACCTTGTTTTTGTCACATGACAAAAACTGAAAGTCTAGTTTTTTCTTCTCCATCTTCTTCTTCCCTAGAACTCTTCTCTACAGCATAACTCAACATTGAAACTGAATTGAACCTTGAAACTCATCAGACAATTGAACCTCAATATGAGGACGGCACAGTTGTCATGATGTCATGATGACGTCAGGTGTTGAAATACAACGTTTTTAAAGTTGAAAAATGACCTTTTGCTTTTTGCTGTATCTTTACGAATATGAAAGCTATGATGTTCATAATTGGGCATGTGATAGATCAAGACTGGGGCTACATTTCAAAAGTTAACGTCAAAATTGTATGACCTTTTCTTCGAGGTCATGCCCCTAGGTCGAAGTTTACCTTTGGGTTTTTTCTTGAAAAACATCATTTTCGGGCTTATTTACTGCATAACTCAAGATTGAAATTGAATTTTACATTGAAACTCATAAGACATTTGAACCTAAATATCAAGACGACACAAACTTGATGATGTCGTGATGATGTCATCAGGTATTGAATTACATCAAATCAAAGTTTAATATTTGAAATAAAATCATAACTCATGAACGACATGTTGGATTTTTACAATCTATACATCATCGGAAAGTTCGTTAAAGGTTCAACAAACGCTACACAGAAAGTGACCCCATTTGACCTTGACTTCCGGTTCAACTCTGAAATTTAAAAGTTCATAAAATTCGTATCTCAAAAACTACTTATTATTTCAGCATAAATTTTGCATCAGGTTGTAGAACATTGAGCCTGCTCAAACTAATTGCACAGAAATAACAACATTTTGACATTTACATCTTGTCTTATAACCACCGGCATTAAAGCGCACGTTTGTGTTGGCCCATTTTGATAACGCGGCATAGTGTGAACGTGTAGTTCAGTTTACATCAACTACATGTCGGAATACATTTAGCATCGCTGCATGTTACCTTGTTTATTGCGCACCACGGCATAAAGATAATCCGTCTAATACTTGAAAAATTCGTAACTCCTGAACCACATATTGGATTTTTACAATCTATACATCATCTGAAAGGTCTTTACAAAAACCTAACATACGCTACACTAATTGTCACCCCGTTTGACCTTGACTTCCGGTTCAAAGCGGAAGTTTAAATTTAATGTTACAAAATTCATAATTCCTGAACCACACATTGGATTTTTACAATCTATACGTCATTGGAAAGTTCGTTAAAAGTTCAGCAAACGCTACACAGAAAGTGACCTCATTTGACCTTGACTCCCGGTTCAAACCGGAAGATGAAATTGTATATTTAAAAAAAATACAGAACTCCTGAACCACACATTGGATTTTTATCATCTATACATCATCAGAAAGGGCTCCAAAGATTTAACAAACGCTACACACTGTGACCTCATTTGACCTTGACTTCCGGTTCAAACCGGAAATTGAAAGTTAATGTTTCAACAAATCGTTGGAGGTTTACAATCCATACATCATCTAAATGTCTTCATAAACTAAACATGTGCTACACAAAATGTAACCCCTATTTGACCTTGACTTCCGGTCCAAACCGGAAGTTGATGTTTAATTTTTTGAAAATTTCATAACTCTTGGACCAGGCATTGGATTGATTAGGTAAAATGTTGTGACCTATTCATTCAATCACTCCCACGAACACCTTGTTTTTGTCACATGACAAAAACTGAAAGTCTAGGTTTTTTTTTCTTCTCCATCTTCTTCTTCTTCTTCTTCCCTGGAACTCTTATCCACAGCATAACTCAAGATTGAAACTGAATTGAACCTTGAAACTCATCAGACAATTGAACCTCAATATGAAGATGGCACAGTTTTGATGACGTCATGATGACATCATCAGGTGTCGAATTACAAGGGTTTTAAAGTTTAAAAATGACCATTTGCTATTCGCTGTATCTCCTTGAATTTGAAAGCTGTGATGTTTATAACCGGGCATCGGATAGATCAAGACTGGGGCAACATTTCAAAAGTTAACGCCAAAATCGTATGACCTTTGCTTCTGGTCGTACCGGAAGGTCAAAGTTTGACTTTGTTTGTTTTTCTTAAAAAGATCAATTTCGGGGCATAACTCAAGATTAAAATTGAATTGAACATTGAAACTCATCAGATAATTGGACCTCAATATCAAGACGACACACACTTGATGATGTCATGATGACGTCATCAGGTATTGAATAACAATGAATCAAAGTTTAATATCTGTAAAAAGATCATAACTCATGAACCACTTGTGGGAATTTTACAATCTATACATCATCGGATAGGTCGTTAAGAGTTCAACAAACGCTACACAAAGCATGACCCAATTTGACCTTGACTTCTGGTTCAAACCGGAACTTGAAAATTTCACAAAATTCGTATCTCAAAAACCACGTATTTCTTTATTATTTTTTTTGCATCAGGTGATAGATGATTGAGCCTGCTCAAACTTTGGCACACAAATGACAGCATTTTGATGTTTACATCTGGTCAAAACCGGACGTTAAAGCCAACGTTGGTTAATGCGCACGTGTCTCTTGACGTGACTCACGTTGACAACGCACGACGGCACGACAGTGTATTAACACATGTAGGCCCTGCGCACACGGTGAATGCACGTAGCACGTGTACTGAGTTTACATTGCGTATAGTCTTGGTTCCAAGACGCTCTAGTTGCAGACTAATGTATGTACTGTACAGCTACATGTATGAATACATATCCGTGACTGTGCAAATACAAGGAAACAACAAGCGAAAAATTCAGTATTTGAAAATGTCAAAACTCCAGAACCACACATTGGATATTTATAATCCATACATCATCTGAAAGGTCCTAATAAACTTAACACGCGCTACACAAAGTGTGACCCTGTTTGACATTGTATTCCGGTTCAAACCGGAAGTTGAAATTTAGTATTTAAAAAAAATCTTAATTTCTGAACGACTCATTCGATTTTTACAATCTATTCCTCATTGGGAAAGTATGTAACAATTTTAGAAACTATATAGAATGTGACCCCAATTGACCTTTACTTCCTGTTCAAACCGGAAGATAAAATTTAATATTTGAAAAAATTAGAACTCCTGAACCACACATTGGATTTTTATATAGTCATCTATACATCATCAGAAAGGGCTCCAAAGATTTCTGAAACGCTACACACTGTGACCCCATTTGACCTTGACTTCCGGTTCAAACAGGAAAGTGATAGTTAATGTTTCAACAAATCGTAACTTCTAAACAACACATTGGATTTTTATAATCTATACATTATTGGGAAAGTATGTAACAACTTAAGAAACAATACACAGAATGTGACCTCACTTGACCTTGACTTCCCGTTCAAACCGGAAGATTCAATTTAATACTTGAAAAAATCATAACTCCTGTACCACACAATGAATTTTTACAATCTTTACATCATTAGAAAGGCCTTTAAAATTTCAACAAGCGCTACACAAAATGTAAACTTTTTTTGCCTTGACTTTCGGTTCAAATCGGAAGTTGAAGTTTAAAATTTTAACTTATCATACTCCTTAACCAGACATTGGTTTTTAAAATGTATACATCATTGTTAAGGTCTTTAAAAAGTTAACAAACGCTGCACAAAGTGTGGAGTCATTTGACCTTGACTTCCAGTTCAAACCGGAAGTTGAATTTTTATAATTCTAACTCCTGAACCAGACGTTTGATTGATAAGGTAACTTGTCGAAATCAAATCATTCACTTATAATTTGATGACATTACTCTTGAACACCTTGTTTTTGTAACCAACAAAAACTGAATCTATAGTTTTATTTGTTTTTTTGTTTTGTTTTTTCACATAGATTGGTACATGTAGTATTGAGTCATCATGGAAGCCTTACATCACTGGCACATTGGAAATGTAGTGAGACGAAGCACTGCCCAGAATATAAGCTTAATTGCTCTTAGTCAGGCATCAAATAATGCCCCAACCATACCCCAGATCACATTGCTGCTGCTCTGGATCTCTACTATTCTCTTATTGATCTTCAGATCTCTGTACAGACAGAGGATCAGGCAAGTCACTTTATTAGACGAGTCAGACTTGGAATCTTCAGCTATTGACTCAGAACATGAACAACTCGAAGATGAGAAAAGGATCAACTCTAGAAATAGTCAACCACATAGGAAAGATGCTGGGTCAGTGAGCACACGAGATGGTGTGGTCATTAATGGAATGGCAACTACTGAAATAACTGTCCACATAGAAACAGACAGCACACAGCAAGATGACAAGTTTAGGTTAGAAAATGACGACACCAAGAATATTATCCCAAGTGGAGGTATTAATGCAAAGACACAATTCATTCAAGATTCGCTAAACTCTGGTAACTCGATCGCCTCAAGTGTCAAACAAAGAAAAGATGAACAACTCAAAGGAGATACTAATAAAAAAGCTACAACCTTCTCCAAGGTGAAACCACCACCAACATTTGACCAATTTCTGTGGTACTGTGCTATGTTTGGTCTGATCATGATGGTATTCTATGTGTGCGATTACAAGCATAGGTTTGCTGAGGGTACCAGGCAGTATTCACGTGATCTGTTTATGTTTTTAATTCTGCTGCTGTTTGCTGTTGCTGGGTTATTTACTGTGCAGACCACAGAGGACAAGATTTTAAACAGGTTTGTTTTTAAAACTTTTTAGAACCAGAAAGTTTATATCACTTATTCATGCAAAGTTCACCGATAAGCATTCCTGTACATGTACTTGCCCAACCGTTGCCTTAGTTCATGTTATTTTTTTCATGCCTTTTCTGATTGATTTTTTTTTTGCAGGGACCAGACTGAAGAATGGAAAGGTTGGATGCAGGTAATGTTTGTCTGGTACCACTACTTCATGGCCAAAGAGACCTACAACTACATCAGGATATTCATTGCTTGCTATGTTTGGATGACAGGATTTGGTAAGATAAACTTCAGTTATCTGTGATTACCAAATTAGTCTTCAAAAATCTTACTTTATATATTTTCTTTATTGTTTGAAGTGCTTCCATGCATCATGTATGTATCAATTTGTGTTTATCCTCTTATCTGTTTCCTTTACAGGTAACTTCTCTTTCTTCTGGGTCCGGAAAGACTTTTCATTATGGCGTATCCTGAAGATGTTGTTTCGCTTAAACTTTCTTGTTGTCATGACACTATTTGTAACAGATAATAGTTACATGTTGTACTACATCTGTGTCATGCACACCTATTGGTTCCTTTCTGTGTATGCCTTTATGGGTATTTTCCCATCCTGGAATAAAAACAGATTGAAAATGGCATTTAAGTTTGTATGTTACTTTGCTGTCAATGCTGCTGTGTTTGACACACCCCTTCGACATGTGATATTCAAACCATTCTGGTTGATCATGTCTTACGAGGGTTCAATGCATGAATGGTTATTCCGCGCTGGATTAGATCATTATGCTACTTTTGTTGGTATGCTCTGTGCTTATAACTACCCACACTTTGAGCGTTTCATCAACTACCTAGAGAAACAACACCTAAATCATCGAGACTACATAACAACTGTACTCATCAAGTTCTTTCTGTCTGGTCTGCTTTTGGTTATCTTAGGAATGTGGTATGATGGTGTAATGTCTCGAGAGAAGTTTGACTACAATAAATATCACCCATACACCTCCTGGATACCTATACTTATCTATATATTCTTCAGGAACATTGTCCCATCATTACGGACCCGCTATCTTGGTTTATTTGCTTTCCTTGGGAAGATTACTCTGGAGACATACATAGCACAGCTACATATTTACATGCAGTATAATGCACATAAGCTGATTGTATTCATCCCAGGTTACCCACTCATGAACTTTGCACTGGCCTCCATTATGTACCTTTTCCTTTCCCATCGATTATTTCATCTCACTATGGATTTCAGTGCCTTCGTGTTGCCCAGGGATAATTTGAAAAAGGTTTTATTCAATGGTATCATGGGGATTGTTGTTGTTGGTCTTCATTTGTGTTTTGCATTGTTATGTCGGGAAGTTGGAGTTGTTTAGAAATGGTTGTATGTTGTAATACAGTGAGTGAAGTCGCTTTCTATATGTTTTGGATTCATTCTTGAAAAAGTAAGTTGTAAGGATGTAAAAAAAAAAAAAAAACTTTTTGAAGACTTTTATTTTATTTTTATATTTTAATAGTGTCAAAGTAAGCTTCTTAAGTTCTTAGTAAGAAGGAAAGGGATCTGATATGAGGCCTTCAGAAACTGGGTCTTGAATACCCTGATAGTTTGCATCTTTACCTGAATATGTTTGCTTAAAGTAGGACTTGAAAAAAATCTCTCATACTAGTTAAATTACCTGTTGAATAGTTTGTTTTTATTTAATATTTCATTATCTGTATTATAATTTTTTCCTCCTCCCTGCCCCTTCTTTGATTCTTGAATAATGAGTTTTCCCCGTCGTGGCTGTATTATATTTATGGTTCCCAGCAAAGGCCCATAGAAATCCAATTCAAAATAATTGATAAAGTCGCATTGAAGTGTGTGATACTTATGCCGACTTTAAGATATGACTTTATTAACTGATTCTTAATCAATTAAAAAGTAATCCTTACAAACTCCTTGAAAACCCACATTATCAGGTGGCTTGCCTCCCACATAGTCATACTTAACAGGATGTGTAAACATGAAATATAATGTAATGTATATTGAACTTTAATACAGAGAGTTAGACTAGAATGCATCTATTTTCTTAACACTTTATTTAAGTAAAGTTCAGAACATTACTATTTATTTAAAGGAAAAGGCATGTTTTAACCTTCCATAGTGTCTCAATAGAAAGAAAAGTTGTTCAAATTTGTTTTTCTTAAATTTTTGGGTGAACGAAGAGAAATTGACAAGACTCCAACCTGTGGTCTCCGAATTAACTTGCTGGTGCTCTCCCTATTTTGTCAAAAAGGCATTCAACCTTAACGCTGCGGTATAACTAAAGGGCAGGGATCACACCGAAGTTTACGATACAACCTTGGAAGCTGCAGTTAAGAGAATCACCTTAAGGGGATACCACAAATGTATACAATCAGTGGTCTTATGTATAGCTAGTGCATGTTAAACTTATTATGAAATGAATTACCATTATGAGTGTGTGACTTTGAGGTTGAACAGTAGTTAATTATTACACATGTAACATATCCAATGTATTCACGACAGTTGGGAAAGTAGCTCTACAAGAAGTTCATTTCTTATTACCTTGATGACTTAAATTTATTTCTACACCAAAAAGTTGGTTTCCCTTTCATTTCAAATGGACACGGATATGTGTACAACGTATTGTACATGTACATATGTATCTAACTTGTTGTTTGTAAACTAATTTTTGCTATGCTACACCAGCAGGATTAGCAAGGAACTCATGATGTACACATCATGAAAAGCTTTTTGTAAACAAGAAAACCACTTTTGGTTTAGGTGGATTTCAATGGGTAGTGTGCCAAAGAACATAAGGAGATGATGTAAATGTTCTTTTCAAATTATTCTAACTTCAAGTTTTGACCTAGATGCATTGGAGGCCAAATCAATTTTAGCAACTGTGTGTAGTCAAAATTGTAGTGCATGATGCATCTGTTGTACACAGTGTAAACAGTCCATTTTGTTTGTTCAGGGTAAAGGAAACACATACTGGGTGTGTTGTAATTCGTAAAGCCAAACCAACCATTATTGTTATATTCTGTTAGAAGGGTTATTTATGCTTTTAGTGCAATTTCAGTGGAATAACTGAATTTAATGGTAAAGGAAGTGCACAACATTGGAAGAATGTTCATAGGTTTAGACATAACTTAAATGGTGATAAAGGTGTCCATAGTTTGAAACTTACTTGAGATGCTTTAGTTTTTGAGAAATGAGTGAAACAATTAGGTTGGATCTTGCAAGTCTGAAACATGGTGTTTGAGAACAGCGATAGTTTGTCCCCCCCTCCCTCCATTTTCTTGTAACTGTGATGACTGATTGAACTTAAAACTTCCACAGGCTTGTTATTACATGTATTCACACAAAGTGCGGCTACTGGTCATTGACAATTGCCAATGTTGGCCGTAGTCCACAGTCTTTAAGCAGCTGAACTTTTCATGTTTAATTTGTGTAAAAACATGTATTTTCATTCCACCTTAAACTAGCTGCTGGGTATGCATGGAGTAATACCTGTGTGATTGCTGAACACTACATGTCACACGGGATGCTCACTTGGAAAAGCCCACGATTGCACAAAACAATTGTGGGATTCCTTGCAGTGCTCCATATTTAATACATAATGCCATGCATTTTTAACTGTAAATTACTTCTTTTTTTGTTGCAAATTCTACAGTGAAGGCACTCAAAAGTTTCAAGCCAACTGCCTCAACTTGAACTTTCACCAAGGTCATTTTTGGGTCACATGGTGTGCTGTAACAAATACAAATGCTTTGCGTAGTCTGATTTAATAAGCCCTGTTTATACAGCCTTGAAAACTGGGCCAATTAAATCGGCTTGGGACACTGTCAGGGGTTTGATTGGGATTTTTGTTTCAAGTAATATTTAATGAAGTTTACAGGATTTATGGTATTTTAATAAACCAAACACAAGGACCATTTCTCATGTGTGGACTTTTGGGTTTATTTTATTATCTTTAAACTCTTTAATAATGCATATTACAGAAGACAAAACAATAGCATGTATCCATCATGTACAAACCCAGGTGGTTTCACTGTGTGCACACAAGTGTACATCTCTAACACCAAGTCATTTGCTTCAGCATAAAATAATAAAAAATACAGTGCCAAGAGATCAGTGTGTACCTTGTATTATCATTGTGCTTCATTAAAACAAAGTAAATGTACTCTTGGATGATTTACAATTGAGAAATAAAGTCAGAATAATCTTCACACTCACAAACAGAAATTTCCTCAAAAAAGGTCCCTTACCTCATTTTGTTCATATGGATGAGCTAAAAGAAATAACTTGGTTACTTGCACTTGCACGAATACTAGTACTCTAGTCTGCTTTAAATGGTAAATTTAGTTTATACTGGGAAGGAATATGGATTGATTTAATTTTCTTTAACTTTCTCTTGCTTTAATTATTATCAGAATTATTTTCTCATTTAACAATAATACATGTATATACGTAATAATTATAAAGGGGTTACTTTTATATAGTGTAGATGACTATAAGGCCTTTGTATGATAGTAGCATCTAGGATCGGTTGCAGAGGCATTGTTCTTCAAAACACATAAATTATGCAATACACCCACTGAAAATAGGCTTTGAACCCAGAGCCTTATGCACTTCCCCACCACATCACCATCACCACAAACCCATGCTTATAAAAAATAAAGCAACTTTTGCTGCAACATTTATTATTGCATCTAAACTGTGCTTCATTTGTGAGGTAGGTTCAACTGAGAACATATTGGCTTGTAATTATGCCAAACATTACATTCATACCAGGACAACCAAATAAGGACAGGTTGACACAGCAGGTCATTAGCGTACCCCCTACCCCTTTTGAGCTAGAGACCCCCCAGAATCTTCCCAAATACTCCTATCTATGGAAAGTCAAAACCCAAATACTTAGACTTGGTGTGAGCAAACCTAGAGTTACACCACTTGATTGTTCATCAATCCCTCATAGTGATATCAACATAACATCAGAAATATCACCTATCATTTAAACTGGCCACAAAAATCTCACTTCCAATTTGCTTGCTTTACTACTACTTAACTACATTAATCTAACACAGAATTGTACAAGGCGAGTGAAAATACAATGCAACTTTAAGAAAAACTTAGATGTGAAGTGTGTCATGAATCTACCAAAACTTAAAAACAAATGGTTCAATGTCCAACCTCAGAGGGCGCTTTTTATGCTGTTTAGTAATTTATGAGTAATCTGTCCATGTTAGGACAGAATCCAACATTCCAATATGTTCATGTGATTACCAGGGACGGCTAGCTGATGGTGAGGGTTTTCCATCAACAAGGTTGCATTTTGATTTGATTAAACTCGCCTCCTACAAAAAGAAAAAAAAAGGGAAACTACAACTAGTGAAGCTTGAATTAAACCAAAGACGGAAACTACAACTAGTGAAGCTTGGATTATTAAACAAAACCAAATGCTTTGGTCTTAATTGCCATGAGTAGTTTCTTCTTAAGAATGACTTTGGAGCTGTACAGAGGGATGTAAAGGCGAGAAATACAAGTGTTAGCAGTGGGAAGATGATTGTCATCTGGCGGGCGAACTGTGATGGTAGGCATTGGTTGAAATCCTTCTTCACTTGCAGGAAGATTAGGACTGGACGTCCAGAAGTACACCTGTGGGTAAAACAGAGAAAACAATTCAACAACTAATTAACCACAAGATGAGGGACTTCAGAGATTCAGCAAGAATTTACCAAAAGTCTAGTTTTGACTAAGATCCATGATTCATGTCAGGTCAAGGTACTACTTTACCACATAATGGCAAAATTAAGGTTGGTTTGACTACCTTTTACACAATTAATGAAGTGTCAAAATTCATATGTATAAGCACTCAATTCACAAAAGATCTTGAGAAAAATAACCTACCAATAAGAAAAAAAAAAAAAAGCAACTACACTTTAAATAAAAAAATTGAAAGAAATTGTAAAGATAACTTAATGAAATTTTAGCATTACAAGAATAAAAAACGGAAAAATTAATAAATCATTCATTAAGATTAGATTGATAACAGAAAACTCAGTAAAACCAATTACAACCAAAAGATGATGATGATGATGATGATTTTTTTAAATTTATTTATTTATTATTTATTTTAATTATTTATTTATTTATTTATTTATTTATTTATTTATTTATTTATTTATTTATTTATTTATTTATTTATTTTTTTGGGGGGGGGTAAAAAACAGCAAGAGAAGCAATGTACAGTCCTGTAATCAATCAAATTATAACACTGTACACAGCAACCCTATAAACAATGGTGAAAATTAGATTAAAAATAGCAACGTTTGATGTAAGCTTTTGATATAATGACAGTTTTAGATTTGTAAATACTTAAGTATGAAGTTAATAGCCTCACCAAATCCTGTCTCTGTTGATTGCTCATCTTCTCAACAATAGCCCAGAACCAAAGCTTAAAACGAGCCAATTTCTCTCCTCCTTCTCCAGCATGGGTCTCTCCTAGGATTAAGACAATTCATATCAACAATGGGATTTGGATTGGTCTGGCTGGATCTTGATGCACTACTTTAACCAACAAAGAAATGTAAGGAAGTCCACAGCCTATTGTATGGAAAAGGAGGGAAACATGAGGCAGGAAATAAATTCAAAAACACATATATGAGAGTGGAAAGCTTCAATTCTGGAGTTAGATTGGAGCTGAATTTGAATGGTTTAATAATAACCCACTTCAGAGTAGCAATGATCAACTCACCTGTTTCATCATTGAATGTAGTGTAGCTTATTAAAGTCTGTACATTCACTTGACCACAACCATTGACCAATAAACGGAAATCTTCAGCTGTCAAACCTTCCAGGGCACCTTTAGGTAAGACATCGTACAGACCTTGCTTCATGGACTAGAAAAGACAAAATGGAAAAACACCAAGTCTTTTATTTGGTCTGTAGGGAAAGAAATGTGTTCAGACAATGATGTGGATTGTTATAATTAGTCTTTAAACTATTTGCAACCCTGGCCAAAACCTCACAGAATGTTGGCACCAAAGTATGGGTTTGAATCAAGGCTAACCATTCAACTCAATTCAATTCAATTCAACTCAACATTTATTTCCATATTGCAAAATGTACATACAAATTGAACAAAGATGTATAAAGAACTAATAGAATTATTGCACTTGAACATATTTAGAAATACATTTTACAAACTAGTTCATAAATTCTCTTTTGAAATGAATCCAACTAAACACAAACAAATGGAAAAGAAAATCCAACTACACTTCAAGATAAAATGCTTGCTGACATACCATATGAGGCTTCTGTGCGACCATAGTCATCCTATGTTCTGCATAGCGTCTAACATAATCATAGACATTAGTAGCAGTAACACGTATATCCATGCCATGAGGAATCAGCTCTACCTGACCACCGCCCTCTTCCTTGCTTAGTTCAATACTAAAGTACAAGTCAAGAGAGTTAAAGAGTCCTTCAGCGCCGTCTCTCTGAGCATCTAGAAGAAGATGACGAAGACTCTCATATAGAGATGGATCTAAGAAGGCAAGATCATGCCAACCGACCTGCAAGTAAAAAACCATCACCATTTCAGGTCAAAATACACTTTATCTAATTTAACTAGTACTAATAATACCAGGAGTCTTTTATGGCGCAATACATACTGAAATAAATCTCACTGCAAACAATTTAAAACAGCAAAATGTCAATAATAATAGCAACAAATATAAGCTCTTAAAAAAAGTCACTCTAACCAGTTTGTTTTGGTATAAAAAAATCATTTGCCCCTTACCCATGTGGGATTATTTAAAGTCAAAAAGGAACTTTTTTGTGCTAGCCACTACTAATTATTTTTGTCAATGAAACTCTGTTTTGGCACCCATTCCATATAAAGACGTTTTTCTCTTTGACATTTCAAGATTTTAATGGCTGGTATTTTTCTATGGTCAAACCATTGGAAAGCCGTTATGTAACGGCTGATAAACGACCCCGTGGAACAGACTGCACCACAGAGAGAGATAAAAGGCCACATGATAATGCAGTATAATCTTTCTTTAAAAAACCTTGGCTGGTATGTGAAAGAAACAAGTTTTTAACAAAAGAAACATGCGCAAATCCATCCAAAGAGTCAATCTGTTCATTGTTTGCAGTGCCTTTTGACCGGGGCCATAGAATCAAGACTACATGAACTTCGTGAAACAGTTGCCTGTGAAAGCGCAATCCGCCACAGTGCCTCACCAAAACGTGGAGGGCTGGCATGACTACCACCAAACACGCACAGAAACTGGAAAAGCCAACATTTATCATCAGGTATATTTAGTACAAAAAAACAAAAAACTAAACACAATCTAAATTTTCAGCGAATGGATTAGAACTCAGCAACCCTGAGTGCAATAAACAAAGACTTTACGGAAACACATTGTACCTTTCTCCCAAGAAGAACCTTGACAACATGTCGACTCAGGGTCAAAGGGCAAAGTTCATTCTGCAGGAGGCAGAGTCCTAATATTCTGTAGTAAAGATCAATAAATAAATGTAAGGTTTGGTTATTGAACTGTGTGTCATCTTACTATGCTTAGAGTATGTCATTACTACATTGGCTGAGTTTGAAATTGTTAGGATAGTAAAGCACTATTACAAAATGGCTGTCGGCTTTGCAAAACATAAATCCAGTTACGACAAAATTTATAAATGATGTAAATGCAGTGATTATAATATCATTACAAAGTTAAAATAGAGGATAAATTTGCATTGGGGATGAAGAATAACCTGAGTAATATGCCTGTGGTAAGAAGTATCACTGAAACATTCTGAAAGTTAAAAAGTCACATATTCAACTACAATGTGTTAAAGAGTGTTAGAAAACACATTAATTTCATAATGTTTACACCACGGTCAAAAAAATGACATTGATTTGATCCAAATCATACCAATGTAAAGTCAGTGAAGACTAACCTGCCAATATTTCTGAAACAATTCAATCTCTCAGGACTATTCCTGCCTGGCCGAGGGGCATAGAAACCTCTCTTTCCTGGCTGGAAAAACAACGGTTCATTGTCAAGTTCTTGGCTTTCTTCTGCATCTTCAGCTTCATCAGGACGTGATCCTTCACCAGAGACAGGTTTTGAAGATTTGTCCTGATGGGTGGGGCCTGAGGAGTTGTTACGATCAGACAAACTAAAGATATCCAGATCAAGTAAACTACTTTCAGAACTCTCCTCCCTGAGTACCAAAAAACACAAATATCATGAAGAACTTTCTATATCAATGTTTATTTAAGAAACCTGAAATGCAATCTTTAAGAAGGCAAAGGATGTTTTCATTTGGCAAGTGGCAATTTCATTTGTTTAATCTAAATGTCAATAGGAATTATTTGAAGGGGAACCAAAATGGCCAAAGGCAACAGAGGCAATTGCCTCTGTGTAATTCCATGCATGCATGGTGCTGTACTTGTGTTTAGCACTAGCATGTACATATATCTTAAGTTGAAGACTTAATTGCTACTAAGTTTGTTATAGTAATTGTCTGGAGAAATACTAGCACCTGTTAAAGATAATAGAGTTGTGTTTAAATCCAATGTAGCCTTCCTAGGCTAGAGGATCAAACCATAAAGAGAAACTAATGTTTATCTCCCTTAATACATTCCAGAAACTGGTTTACTCTTTAGATTTACATGGTGAGTATTCATAACCACATGAGCGTTTCAGTGATTTTAATCCAACAACTGACACAACAGGTACTGATGACTGCATACAGACGACTACATTGTCTATACATTATGCAGGTCAATAGAGGAATGAATGTCTATGATTTACCTTCCATGTGACAAGATAATATCAACAGCTTCATCAACTCGCTCACGTAGTGTCTCTTCACTAGACAGTAGAAGTAGAAGCCTAGCTGGAGGTAACTCTAGAAGCATACCAGTGATCTTACTGGCCAAAGACTGAAATAATGATGATTCAAACATGGATTAAGATTAATAACATGGTAAGAATACAGTTTCATCTACTCGCTCACGTAGTGTCTCTTCACTAGACAGCAGAAGTAGAAGCCTAGCTGGAGGTAACTCTAGAAGCATACCAGTGATCTTACTGGCCAAAGACTGAAATAATGATGATTCAAACATGGATTAAGATTAATAACATGGTAAGAATACAGTTTCATCTACTCGCTCACATAGTGTCTCTTCACTAGACAGCAGAAGTAGAAGCCTAGCTGGAGGAAGCATACTGGTTATCGTTCTGGCCAAAGCAAACTTAGCCGCATTAGGAGGCATACTAGAGTAAGTTTGACTCCTCTTCACGCTAGCAATGTATTCATTATAATGGACACTCACCGGTTGCAGAGCAAGCACTCTTGGGAACAATCTCTCCCCAAGAGCTTGTTTTGCTGGAGCTAACGGCTCATAGTCACTACCCCTATCCTCTGAGCTTCCACCATCTCGTGGATAAAATGGCCTAGCATCATATGACAGTTGGTTTCGTTCTCTGTCAAACATTTGGATCATTCGCCCACTACGATAGTCTGATTGACGTCTTCGTTCTCGCTCACGTTCCCTCTCATGAGTACGTAACCTTTGGATAAGTCCTATACAGATAAAACAAATGATTAAAAAACACGTCAACACAATGATTCCACATACCACAATATTTGGCATATGAGCCACGGCTTATACGTTGATTTTTGCCCTCTAAAAGTTTCCTACATTTATACGCCGAGTGGCATATATGTCGACGTATTAATATTAAATCACAAAACATAGTCAAATTTAAAAAAACACCTTTGTTCTAACAATCAAAAACTGATGACCGGTAACCAAAGAGTATTTCACATTGATACACATTTCACATTCACGAATAATGCTATGTAAATCATGGGCTAGGTTTGGACTTGTTTTTGAGCAAGAGTACCACACAATATCGGCCGCTGTGGTCTACAAATGGTCACTGTACCATTACCCAAAACTTACAGTGAAAACTTCATGTAATATTTCAAACACCGTAGTAAAACAAACTTTCAACAATCAATGCTTTCCAAAATAATAAAATAAAAGACTTAGAAAGATTTTGTAAAAACATTGCAGATGTATATAATCAAAGTTGAGTTTAGAAGTTACTCACTGTACTGTGGTCCTTTGTAACTGCCTTGAGAGTCATCTAAACTAGGTAGCTTCTCTCCTGACATAAAGGCCTCAGCGATAGCTGTGTAGAAACTTCTAGCCACACCACTACCTTCACCAGGTTCATCCTTAAATGTCACCTTAACACGCTGGACAGCCATTGGGGGTCCTGTAGTAGCGCTGCTACGACGATTATAGAAAGAATTCAGTTGACGTACAGTCTGCTGGATCAGGAGTTCTCGTTTACGTTCCACTTGCTATAAATCAAAGACAAATGGGAGAGACATAAACTGCTGCTAACCAATGACAAGTAAAAATACTGGTAATAAGCAATGAAAGTACAAAGGAAGAAAAGTGTGCCGATTTAAACATATGGAAGTGGTAAAGATTGCACTGCTGAAAATCAATTAAAGTGGGAAATAACACTGAATGAAAGTGGACCAGAATTTTTTGTTTGTATGTGACGACAGAACCAAAAGTGAATTTTGTATCCAAAGTTGCATAAAGAAGAAGTTAATTTGACAACAATGAACAGTCTGTCTTAAAGGTTTCAGAACATTTCCATAATCAGGAAACTTTCAGAATTCTAGTTTTGTAATTATTTTTAATGGAATTTACCGTAATTTCCTGCGGAAAAGGCGCTCGGCGCATAAGGCACTGTACCTCAAATTACCAAAATAATATTCAAGGGTTATCAGATAAGGCACTCCGCTGCACAAGGCGCAATATATCTTTCACATTGTACACGCTCGCGATGACACATACTGCTTGTACATCAACACATAGAGGGGTCATTGTGATGGTGTAAGCACACTTACCATAGCGCAAAGGGATCGTAATTTTATAATCACGAAGACGAGTAAAACATTACTGCTATTTTTTCATTATTATTTTGTCCACGTTTGTTTTAAAGATTTTTTTCTAAAACCACAGCTTAATAGTTTTTAGTTTTAAACACTGAGCGCGCGCAGATAAACGTTTTCCCAACGTTTCCCAATGAATTGGCCGCTAGTCTTTGCTATCTCGCTTTTTTGAATACTACAATACATGCAAGAACCAATGAATGCTAGAGGGCGCTTTCTCAAAAATGCTTTCACATCACAGACATAAAGTACCTTTTTATGTCAGTGTTTTACATTAAGAACAGACGCCCTCTGTTGGCGAAATTCACGATAACATTAAAAAACGACTTGTAAAGACTAGTACCTGTCATGTGATACAGCTGTGTACTGTGTGCAGCATGCATTGATCGTCGCTCATTCGCGACGGCCAGTGACTTCTTTCTTTGGTAAGTTTCGTCAAAAATGTGAACGGTTTAGGTTTTATGTTACGAAAAATGTGACATGTAGAATTACCCTGGAAGAAATAAAGGAACTATTTTGCAGTATAAATGTGAGATTTCACATTGTAATCATCACAATGAACTCAATAAAATCAGATAAGGCGCACCGGAAGATAAGACGCAGTGATTTTATTGTACCTTCAAAAGTCAGATAAGACGCGTCTTATCCGCAGGAAATTATGGTATATTAAATTGCTTGAAATCCTGAACCAGTATTTGAGTTATATAAAAGGACAATCCAATTGCTAAACAAGCTAAACAACTTTTTTTTCTTTTGTCAATGAAGTTCCTATTTTGCGTGTATTATCAACATATAAAGTGCATACTTAAATGTATATAATAAATTGTTAAATCCAAATTCCTAAGATTTAGTAATATAAATATTTCCATCTTACATGTCCTAGACCTTGTATGTGGATACTATGTGCATTATTACCTCTAAGGATAGATCTCCATTTCTGTTGTTACGAAGCTTCTCCATCTCTCGACGGAATCTTAACTCCTTGACTTCAAATGGACGAAGCTCCCCTAAGACAGATCCAGGTTCTGCCCCAACATCCTCCAAGAAGACACGACCAAAGAGCTCCAAACACAATCTCCATCTCCCCAGGAGATTATCTGCTGATCCCAGGGGATTAAGAACACTCTTCAGTCTGACAAAAGAAAGGAAATACACCAGTGTAAACACCAAGCAGAAGGACCTTTCCAAGACATTTGGTATTTGTTAAGTGTTGACTGAAAATATAACAGTCAGTTCAAAAAGCTCATCTCTGAAATTAGCGTCAACAAGACACCTGTATAAAACCGCATCCAAATATTGTATACCCGATGAACACAAAACACCATTGCACCAAGATACAACATGTTTACATTGAGCCTCTTTTGTGTGTGATATGAAGTTAGAACAGAATCACAGTTTTTTACCCAACATAATTTTGTTTGACAGCATTCACTACAGCACTATTTTACTATGGAGTCAGACTGCATGTACATGTAGTTTGATTTTAAACACCTTGTGTATTGACAGAACTTTGGCATACATACCTTGCTCTTGACTGTCGCAACCGTTTGTTCAATTATTTAGGTTGTGAAGCTAACACCTTATTTCCATTTAAATATTTGAATATTTGGCTTTTTGATGAGGATACTCATTTAGCAGATAAATCCGTTGTGTGAGTCAGGAGAAAATAGTGAAAAAGCATGAACAATTTTCAGCATGTAAAAACATTGTTCTTAATTTTGGTTGTAACAACTGAAATCAGCTGGGTTTTTGGTTTGTTTAGGTTTTCTCAAATATGTCTTAATTTCAGAGAGAACTATTTCACAGAAAAAATGGTTCTAGTATGAACTTCATAATCAGTAAGTGTTCAGACTAAAACTAAACTGTTTTTGACACTTACTAATCCTGTATAATACCTTTCAGAGATTTTTGTACACGTATGATCACAATCTTAAATGATGTAGCTCATTTCATTGAAACCCACAGTATATGATACAAAATGGAAGTTTGTCACATACCTATCTACAGGTCTAGTTGAGCCTACTGACAATAGCCCTCCTAGGTCTACAGGAGCAGAGGTACTACTTCCTGGACCCATTGGTAATCCTCTGGGATCCAATCCATTACCATTCTCCTTAGATTTAGGTCTAGATGATAGATCATCTGCATCAGCCATCCTACCAGATGGACTATGGGTAGACATAGGTGTGGCCTGAGAAGGCGGGGCTAAACTGAGTTGAGGATTAGGAACGTTAAGTCCTTCATCAATCTGTGGTGACTGAGTGGTAAGTGACTGAGTAGACTCTGATAGAGATCCAATATCAGCATTCAGTTGGTGATCTCTTGATGCTCTACTAGGGCCAGCTAAATCCTCTTCTAATCTAACGCCATGGCTAAGATCTTCATAGGACGGTGGACGTTGTGCCATTCCTGTTGTCCGAATGACAGATACTTCTTGTGGTGATATTGTTGCTATAGCATTTAACAGCTCTCTGTTGTCTGCAGCTGGATTATTAGGCAACTGTTCATCCAACACATCACTTAGTGTTGAATACTGAGTGTTTTGGAATGATCCAGCTCTAATGACACCACGACCAACATCACTTTCATTCCTTGACTCTAGGGAAGATGCTCCGGTAGATCCAAGTAACCCTCGACTTGAAGCACTAGGATCAGAAGATGTTCCTTGAGAAGAGAGTGTCTGGTCGCTGGATAACCCTTGGCTTTGATTCATTAAGACTGTGGATAAACTTGCAAGACTGGCACCTGCAATATCATAATAACATCATGTCAATTACTGAACCATATACACTGAAAATTAAAATCAAATTGTAGATTATACAGCATCATTGAGTATTTTAAAAATAGCATGCACGATACTACTACATCTATCAAACAAAAGGTTCACTGGACGCATTATTTTTCAACTGTGAATTTTTTTTTTTCTTTTGGAAAAAAAAGTGAGGTAAAATTGCTCAACCAAACCCCCCCCCAGTAGTATAGAAGGCAACCTGTTTCCTACATCGGACTCAATTTACTTGTAAGTCTATGATTCTGATACAATTTATTAACTTCCACAACCTATTTACCTGAAGGATCACTAGAGCTTTCTGTCCTTGATCCTGAGCCGCCTTCTATCGTCACATCAGACATACGTTGAGGTTCTCCAGCTACCAATGTACCACCATGACTTCCAGAATGTATTCCATCTTCTTCAACCTCTTCTGCATCATCCAAATCTGCACTGACCTGTGGGTTACGTTGGGATACACTCATTCTAGTTGGAATGACTTCTAGATACTGACGCTCAACAGTCACTGAAGCATTATGGGATGTAATGGTTGGTGTATCAGAGGAACCTGGGACAACCTGATGAGGAACTCCAAACAGTTGTTCCCTTGTAGCATCTGGTTGTAGGAGCTGAGGTCTATCAGCAAGAGGCAAGGCTTCAGAGAGAGGGGTACTAAAAGGATCAGGCGGCTGACATCCAAGAAAGGTAGTGGAATCAGATCGTACAAAGAAAGGATGACGCTGTCCAGAAGTAGAGCCAGTCACACTACCATCTTCTTCTACACTCTCTGTATCAAGAACTACACTAGCATCAGTAACATCTTCATCAGCAGCTTCTTCAATCTCATATTCTTGAGAGACAAGATTCCATGCTGAGCGTTGGATGCGATCAGGATCAGATGAAGCTCCATCCTGTTCAGCACAACGCATGTAATAAATCATAGCATCAAGAACATAAGCAACATGCTTTAATGCTGAGATGTCTAACACAGGTAGCCAACTTGCATGCTCTCCATTATGTGAACGCATTAATGAGAGCGTATAATTGAGGAAGTCCATCATGGCTGAATGCTCTTCATTATTTCCAGTATGAGCTGCGCTACGACGATTCTCTAAACTCCGCTGGAAAGATAACTCTTCTCTAGTTGCTGCTTCACGTGCTGCACCCCGCAAGCTACGCATGTATTGGGCATGGTTGGGATGAGTTGGGTGTGCTGGATCAGTAGCTGCAGTAAGTGCTTTACCATAACGTAATTGGGCTTCAGTGCTGTTCATAATACACACCAGCCAGTCCCATGTTGGCTTCAGGCTGATCTCCATTATCATCTACAATGAACAAATACAAAACCCAAAACTCAACATTAACATTCTATGTACAAAGTAGAATGATCTGAAAGAGAAATAACTTCATCAAGAGGAAACATGAGTTAATGACTAGTGTAAGATTTGAGGCATAGGTGAAAAACCACCACCACAAACAAACAATGTAAACACATTGTTTGTAATAGGGGAATTACAGCAACAAGAAAAACTATTACAGAAAAGTAGTATTAGGTTTCTCAATATGATAAGTTTACAATGAAAATCAAGTAGTTAATGCCATAACTGTTTTATTTGATATGACTCAATTAGTTTCCATATTGAGATGGAAATACTGACTTTGTGATGCAACAATTATAAACAAAAACCGCCCAGATTTATACAAAGTTATGGACTTGGGGGAAATAAACAAAAGAGTTGAAGGATTTTAAAGATGTGAATTTATAATAATAGTTTTGAGGTTGTATTTACATGCAAGTCAGCAGCCTCATCAGGAGTTACTTCTACACTTTCTCGTAGACTGTCAGGGCCATGGTAAGGGAACAGCATCGTTAACAACTCAGTAATCTGACGTACAACAATCCCATAGGCACGTGCTAAACGGCTGGCTGTGGTTGAAGGTGCTGATTCACTGCTAGTGCTTGTATTGTTACTGTTTGCTAATGCAGTAGCAGCGCTGATTGCCATTCGGCGCTGGTTGGAGGCATCAATGTAGATCAGTCCACCTGTAATAACACAAGAGAAATCAAGATTTAACACACTACAGCAATGAATGTCAAATAGGAAACTCAAGTCCAATTGCAGATTCTGGTCCAATGGTGGCGGACTCCTATTCAATGTGAATACAAATCCATTTTAATAGATGTTAATTTTGCATCGGGGATAAATAGTATAATTTGTTTTTTACCCTTACACCGACATGTATTAAGCGCTGTACTTTCCGAAGTTCTGTGAATACAAATCCACAGGCAAATCACTCCGGTGGGATTCAAACCCACGACCTTTGTATTGCTAGAGTATTGCTAGAGCAGATGTCTTACCACTAGACTACCGAGCTAGCCTGGTGGCTAGAGGCAGTTCGAATCCTATGTTTTAGCAGCAGGTACCGCAATGATTTAATATATGATTTATTGTATTAATGTAAATTAATATAATAATAACCAATCCAATTATTAATTCCTGTTCAGTTGCGAAAATCCATCCAACTGTTAATTCCAGTCCAATTATCAACTTGCTGAAACCTGTCCAATTGTGGATAGTCCTTGTGTATTGTATCCATTTCAAACTAATCTGACAATAACATTTTCAGGCACTTTGAATGGTCTACTTGGCTTGAAAAGGTGCATACTAAATACACATTATTATTTACTGAATGCCATATAAACTCTATTTGACTAAGGCTCACGTGTATTAGAAGTGGTTGCTGGTGTTGCAGTGGATGTTTCATTACTCCTAGCTGCCTGATGACGGAATGCCCATTGCATAGGATGTTGAGGTTGACTAGTACGTGCTCCACCTTGTCTATTAGTCCCAGGACGATCCAAATTATCATTACCAAAGGACTGATCGTCCATCTCTTCTTCTTCTTCAATTTCATTCTCACTATCTTCATCTTCTTCACCTTCTGCATCATCAAGATTAGATGAAGACTCATCTTCAGAGTAGAAGACAGCCACAGATCCTCCTCCTTAAACACAAAGAAATTGCAAGAAATCATCAAGATGTACATGTATTCATTGAAATTTAAAACAATTGTTATAAATGAATGCAATGTCATTCACATATGCACAGAGCAATCAACTAATAAAAACCAAATAAAATACAGTGAGGGGTCTGGATTTTATGCAGAAACTTCCGTAGAGCAATTTACAATTTACTTTCAAAGTAACTGAGGTAAATATAAACAAACTAAAGTATTAAAGGGAACTACACACACATTGTGCTACATGTTGAACTTTAAGGTTTGGTTTTACAAGATAAAGTTCAAAACATCAACTCTACCAAACCATCAAAATACTATAAAAACATAATTTTACTACTTACATGTAGCCCAACATCAATGAGACACAAACGAATGTGAGACCATTCCAGCAATCAATGACCTTGCATCAAAACTCGTTGTTTAAAAACTCAGTGTTTAAATACTCATATTTGACTCGATGTCTAATGTCTTTTCCTCTCTTGGCATAAAAACTCAACAGGATTGAGACTATTTTACCTACATGTAGTAATTGAACTCATTGGAATAAATTGAACCACGTCCCTTGAAACAGAAGCTGGGACCGATCTCACAAAGAGCTAAGATTGATCTTAACCATGAATTAATCTTAATTGCTAAGCAAAGCGTGATGTCACAATAGAAATGACTATGGTTTATACTGACAACTCATATTAAGATGAATCTCACTGAATTATCATCCTACCTGCATCCGAACCTGCAGTAGCTGCAGTCACTGCGCTACGTCTACCACTAGTCACATCTTGATCCTGACTAGCGTTATCTTGATCTTGGTTACTATGGTTACTGTCACTATCACTGTCACTTTCTGCTAGAAGATCCAGATCCATGTCACTCTCATTTCCTAAACATTGAAAGTAAATCATAAGTTAGTCATATGAAACTGGTAGGCCTTGGAACACACTCCTTGATGATTACAAAATTGATATCTCACCATCATCCTCATTCTGATCATCTCGTTGCTCTCCTTCAGGATGACCATCTCCATCTGTTGGGTCACGATGTCGAGGGTCACGGGGTACATCAATGGCCTCACCTTCTACTGGGTCAACCTTCAAATGGAGTTGAAAAATACAACAACATTTAATAAAATAGACCAAGAAGAGACAGCTTAACAAAGAGGAACAAAATAACATTTAGAAAATAGACCAACAATAGTCAGCTTAACAAAGAGGAACAAAATAACATTTAGAAAATAGACAAACAATAGTCAGCTTAACAAAGAGGACAAAATAACATTTAGAAAATAGACCAACAAAAGTCAGCTTAACAAACAGGACAAAATAACATTCAGAAAATAGACCAACAAAAGTCAGCTTAACAAAGAGGACAAAATAACATTTAGAAAATAGACCAACAAAAGTCAGCTTAACAAAGAGGACAAAATAACATTTAGAAAATAGACCAACTAAAGTCAGCTTAACAAAGAGGAACAAAATAACATTTAGAAAATAGACCAACTAAAGTCAGCTTAACAAAGAGGAAAAAATAACATTTAGAAAATATACCAAGAAGAGACAGCTTAAAAAGAGGACAACACTTATTATAAGACTGCAAGAAAACTAAAACCTGAACTTTGGATTTTTATGTCTGTAACAAACTAAAATTAAAAAGATAATAATAATAACTAGGCATTTATGAAGCGCCCTGCAAGAAACATAGCGCTTAACAAGAATTTAGATATATAATAAACAACAATGAAACTTTACAGAACAATACCATCCAAACAAAAGAAAACAAAGCACTAACATGAATTAGTCAAACAGGTGTGCTTTTAGATGCAACAAAATGTAATATTTATTATACGAGACATTTATATAGCGCATAATGTAGGAGCCTCTATGCGCAACACAAAACATAAAACAATAAAATGAAGTATATAAAGCAATTTATCACAAAAATATAGAATTGTATTGAATGTTTAAGTAAACTGAATGTCTAAGTAAACTAAATGACTGACCTCCATGTCATCTACACCAATATCTGGTTCTTCCCTATTGAATGTCTAAGTAAACTAAATGACTGACCTCCATGTCATCTACACCAATATCTGGTTCTTCCTTATTGAATGTCTAAGTAAACTAAATGACTGACCTCCATGTCATCTACACCAATATCTGGTTCTTCCTTATTGAATGTCTAAGTAAACTAAATGACTGACCTCCATGTCATCTACACCAATATCTGGTTCTTCCCTATTGAATGTCTAAGTAAACTAAATGACTGACCTCCATGTCATCTACACCAATATCTGGTTCTTCCTTATTGAATGTCTAAGTAAACTAAATGACTGACCTCCATGTCATCTACACCAATATCTGGTTCTTCCTTATTGAATGTCTAAGTAAACTAAATGACTGACCTCCATGTCATCTACACCAATATCTGGTTCTTCCTTATTGAATGTCTAAGTAAACTAAATGACTGACCTCCATGTCATCTACACCAATATCTGGTTCTTCCCTATTGAATGTCTAAGTAAACTAAATGACTGACCTCCATGTCATCTACACCAATATCTGGTTCTTCCTTATTGAATGTCTAAGTAAACTAAATGACTGACCTCCATGTCATCTACACCAATATCTGGTTCTTCCTTATTGAATGTCTAAGTAAACTAAATGACTGACCTCCATGTCATCTACACCAATATCTGGTTCTTCCTTATTGAATGTCTAAGTAAACTAAATGACTGACCTCCATGTCATCTACACCAATATCTGGTTTTTCCTTATTGAATGTCTAGGTAAACTAAATGACTGACCTCCACGTCATCTACACCAATATCTGGTTCTTCCCTATTGAATGTCTAAGTAAACTAAATGACTGACCTCCATGTCATCTACACCAATATCTGGTTCTTCCTTATTGAATGTCTAGGTAAACTAAATGACTGACCTCCATGTCATCTACACCAATATCTGGTTCTTCCCTATTGAATGTCTAAGTAAACTAAATGACTGACCTCCATGTCGTCTACACCAATATCTGGTTCTTCCTTATTGAATGTCTAAGTAAACTAAATGACTGACCTCCATGTCATCTACACCAATATCTGGTTCTTCCTTATTGAATGTCTAAGTAAACTAAATGACTGACCTCCATGTCATCTACACCAATATCTGGTTCTTCCTTATTGAATGTCTAAGTAAACTAAATGACTGACCTCCATGTCATCTACACCAATATCTGGTTCTTCCCTATTGAATGTCTAAGTAAACTAAATGACTGACCTCCATGTCGTCTACACCAATATCTGGTTCTTCCTTATTGAATGTCTAAGTAAACTAAATGACTGACCTCCATGTCATCTACACCAATATCTGGTTCTTCCTTATTGAATGTCTAAGTAAACTAAATGACTGACCTCCATGCCATCTGCACCAATATCTGGTTCTTCCCTATTGAATGTCTAGGTAAACTAAATGACTGACCTCCATGTCATCTACACCAATATCTGGTTCTTCCTTATTGAATGTCTACGTAAACTAAATGACTGACCTCCATGTCATCTACACCAATATCTGGTTCTTCCCTATTGAATGTCTAAGTAAACTAAATGACTGACCTCCATGTCATCTACACCAATATCTGGTTCTTCCTTATTGAATGTCTAAGTAAACTAAATGACTGACCTCCATGTCATCTACACCAATATCTGGTTCTTCCCTATTGAATGTCTAAGTAAACTAAATGACTGACCTCCATGTCATCTACACCAATATCTGGTTCTTCCTTATTGAATGTCTAGGTAAACTAAATGACTGACCTCCATGTCATCTACACCAATATCTGGTTCTTCCCTATTGAATGTCTAAGTAAACTAAATGACTGACCTCCATGTCATCTACACCAATACAGTCGACTCCCGTTATAACGAGGTCCGCCGGACTGGCCCATTTTCCTCGTATTATCCAAACCTCGTCTTAAACGCAGCGCGCTAAATATAGATACACACGTCATCATTGTGCATGCACTACACGTGCATATATCTTGTGCTAGCCTGCATTGAATGTCTACCAGAACTAAATGACTGACCTCCATGCCATCTACACCAATATCATTACTACATGTGTTTTATTGTGTGATTAATCTTGGTAATTTAATATTTTGTACATTTTATAATAACAATTTAGCAAAGAGAGGTCAATTTGCCGTTCAGCGACAGCGGATTCTGTACCGTGGCGCATGGTATGAACATGATGCATGCACTGAGCGTTCATTTTCCTTATTGAATGTCTAAGTAAAGTATATGATAACAGCATGTCAGCGTGGGACACCAGCGAGATGTTTCTGGAGTTCCGTTGCACATGGACTTGCTTCAGTTACTTTGCAGTTTCCTTTTAATATTGTTTCATTTTTCAATAAAGATAATGTGTTGTGATTTCTCTTTTAAATGTTATTATTGAATTAATAAAATCTGTGCGTATCCGTGTCTTTTAAAATAATTCCTTTTTAATTGTTATTCTTGAATTAATAAAATCTTTTATTTGCACTAAAAAAACCTAGAACAGCAGTTATGTTTTGAAGTTTTGCATGGATGAAACGAGCAAGGATTAATAATTAAAACCCCCAATACTGCCGAGTGCGTTCGCCGACATGAATTTGTTAAATAAGCGGCATGTGTTTGAAATTGAGGATTGTCAGGACTAACCTTTGGTGGTTTTGAGCCACGCGCGTGATTTAAGCCCTCTATTGTCTGCTTGGGTAAACCAGTCCGTTGAATAGACTGGTGGCACTCTGAGCACCATGCAATTATCACCAATATCTGGTTCTTCCCTATTGAATGTCTAAGTAAACTAAATGACTGACCTCCATGTAAGCGTTTCTACACAATTATCTGGTTCTTCGCTATTGAATGTCTGAAAACAATACATTTTGTCCCATGTCATCTACACCAATATCTGGTTCTTCCCTATTGAATGTCTAAGTAATCCATTTTTAAATGCATTGAAACACGCACGGGGCAGTTCGGGACCGGCAAAAAACCTTGTATTAACCGGAACCTCGTAACATGCGAGCTCGTATTAACGGGAGTCGACTGTATCTGGTTCTTCCCTATTGAATGTCTAAGTAAACTAAATGACTGACCTCCATGTCATCTACACCAATATCTGGTTCTTCCCTATTGAATGTCTAAGTAAACTAAATGACTGACCTCCATGTCATCTACACCAATATCTGGTTCTTCTTCATCATCACCAAGACGACTTGTTACTGATCGATGACGATGGAGACTCCCCATTGATCGAGATCCCATGTTACTCACTGCTTCTGATCTGAAACTACTCTGACGAGGTAATGGCTCAGAGAAAAATAACTCCTCACTTCCCTGTATAAGATAAGAAGACAAATCACAAACATGGCTTCAAATATTTCTTGCAGAGTTGTGCACTAAAGTTTTTACAGTAATTAAGTATCTTGCACATAGGAAGGTCATTCCCAATTGTTTAGAACAATCAATGAATAGTTCAATGGCTTTACAGTATAAAATCAGGTCAGATACATTTGTAATTGCTATGTGTGCTTGAGTTCACAATATATCACTAGGGGTCTTTCTTGATACAGCAATAGCAACTTGGGCTCCAACTAATAATCTCTTTAACATACCTAAAGTTAAATGCAGAGCTTGATTCAGTCACTAGCCTTGAGGACAAACACAACTCAAGAGTGCGCAGGGCTCACCAAAGTTACATTTTAGAGTTAGTGACTTGCCTGGGTAAAAATGCTTTTTTTTCTTAGAAAAATCACACAGCTAATCAATATTCCTGCAAACTCGGCAAACTCAGGCAATGCCAGGAGGTTAATCAAACAAATCCTGCAAGGCCCTGTTTAGGTGTATCTAGACCTAAGTTCTAGTCCAGTTGGCTACTTTCTTGTTTACCTGTACAGCATCAGTGTGACTACTGAAGAGTGGGAACGGAGCTGTAGGTCTAGTAATACCCATTCTGACTGGAGCAATAAGTGATTCAGCAACCTCACAAAGCTCTCCAACCGACTGATGAATCAAGGCTTGGAATACACGCTTACAACGTAACACAGCTTCAGAGCTATGAAGGTAAATGATATTCAGTCAAGTCATTTTATATAATGAATACACACAACGTAACACAGCTACAGAGCTGTTAAGGTAAATGATATTCAGTCAAGTCATTTTATATAATGAATACACACAACGCATAGCTGCCAACATTTGAAAATTTCAATTAGTAATAAAACATCGTAGCATGTCAAGGCATTTGACATGCACACAATTTGTATGAAATTTCAATGTTATTTTTAGGGAGTGCTCCCCCTTTCCAGGCGGTGTTGTCTTTGTTCTCTTAAATTACAAGACACCAAAAAAACAAAAACAAAATGTCTCAGAGAGGTATGTTATGTTCTAAATAGAAAGCAGTAAATAAACACTCGGCCCAAGTAGTGTTGATATCCTGTGAACTTTGGCTTTTGAGTGCGTAACTATTGTCAGACCGTCCGCCATGTGCTACTGATAAGTCCCGTCGACATACTTTACAAAACGCATGTTCTTTCCCCTTCTTTGAAACCGTGATAAAAGAAAATTCATCACTGTATTTACTACTGTAAAATTGTCCTTTATGTTTACCTCTGGAAGCCATAACGATCAATAAGACAGCGGAAGTAGACGACAGAAACCTGGAGGTACTCGCGGTACTGCATGTAGAATTTGACAGGTCTCCGTGTAAACATGGAGGAAGGAATATATTCCTTCCTCCATGGTGTAAACATGTATGCCTATAGTCTTGGTTCCAAGTCATTCGCATGGATAGATTCCAAACCGTGGAATGAATCACTACCCCTTCGTTATAATAATAAATAATAATAATAATAAGACTTGTAATGCGCACATATCCACCCTGCTGGGTGTTCAAGGCGCAGTAAAAAAACAAAAAACAAAACAAAACAAAACGAAGACAAAACAGACACAACAAAATTAGTCCTTGAAAACCTGTGACATAAGATGAGTTTTGAGAAGAGATTTGAATTTTGTGGTACAAAGACAAGATCTAAGATTAAGCGGTAGAGAGTTCCAGATGCGTGGCGCAGCTGAAGAAAAAGACCTGTCACCCCATGAGTGTCGAGACTTGGGTTCAATGAGGAGAAGCATGGAACTTGATCGAAGATTCCTTGATGGAGTGTAAACTTGAAGTAGTTCAGAAATATAGTGGGGAGCCTTGCCATTAAGTGCTTTGTGGACAATGAGCATCAGCTTGAAGATGATTCGTTGAAAGATAGGAGCCAATGTAGTTGTTTCAGAATGGGGGTGATAGAACAGGATTTTCTAGACAGTGTCACAATGCGGGCAGCGGTATTTTGGAGGCGTTGAAGACGGAAATCTGGTTGTTAGGAAGACTGTAGAGAAGAGCATTGCCGTTGTCAAGACGAGAAGTAACAAATGCATGAATGACCTTTTCAGTGGCACTTTTGTCCAAGTACTTGCGAATCTTACCAATATTCCTGATGTGATATGATGACAGACGAACGATGTTGTTGATGTGTGGTTGAAGTGTCATCGATGAATCAAAAATAACCCCTAAGTTCCGAGCTTGCAGCGAGGGAGCTATCCGAGCATCACCGATGGAAATGTATGGCTCTGAAACCTTTGTTAACTGTTGACGTGACCCAAATAGAAGGAACTCTGTCTTATCATCATTTAACTTCAGGAAGTTTTGTTGTGTCCAACGTTGAATCTCTTGGATGCATTTCTCAAGTCTTGCAATAGATGCATTGGCGTTTTCTTGAGAAGATTTAAACGTGATGTATAGCTGAGTGTCGTCTGCGTACACATGGTAATTCAGATTAAATTTCAGGATGATGTCACGAATCGGTAAAGTGTACAGCGTAAACCACTGCGGGCCCAGTACCGACCCCTGTGGCACAGAGTAGTTCAAAACAACAGGGTCTGATATTGCGGTGCCAATACATACATGCTGAGTTCTATTGTAGAGATACGATTTGCACCATGCTAGGGCTGTGTCCTCTATGCCAAGGTGATTCTGGAGCCGAGAGAGAAGGATGTTGTGATCAACAGTGTCAAAGGCAGCACTCAAGTCTAGCAGGACTAGTGCTGTTAGGTTACCATTGTCCATTGCAGAAAGAATATCGTTGCTCACACGGACTAGTGCAGCTTCTGTCCCATGGAAAGGCTTGTATGCTGACTGGAACACGTCGGACAGGTTGAAATTATGAATGTGATCAGAAATGCGTGATGAAACTACTCGTTCGATGACTTTTCCAAGATATTTTAAGTTTGCAACCGGTCTGTAGTTTTGAATATCTCCTTGTCCAGGTTTGGTTTCTTGATGAGCGGCCTGATGTAGGAAACTTTGAGGCTATCTGGGAAACAACCGGAACTGAGAGATTCGTTTACAAGATTAGTGATGTAGGGTAAAAATATATCAATGTTTTGCTTCATCATGGATGTTGACACTGGATCCAGCTCACAGGATTTTGAAGGAGATTTCATAATAACCCTTTGAATCTCAGCAACAGTGGCAGGCTCAAACACAGATAGTCTGCACTCTGGTTGAAGATGTGGCAATGTCTGCGGCACGTTGTAAGGGACTGATGAAAAAGATGAGCGGATGTCTGAAATTTTGGTGACAAAGAATTTCTGGAATTCATTTGCCAAGTCCTGATCATTGTAAGTGGATGGAAGGACGGGGTTTTGGGTTTGAGCAACAACTTACCAATTATCTTGAAGAGCTTCTTTTGATCTCCTGAGGATTCTTGTACTTGGGATGAATAATGGGTGATCTTTGCCTGGTTGATCAAATTCCTGACTACTTTACATTGGTTGCGATATTCTTGTCGTTGTATTTCCAACTTGCCATTTTTCCGCCATTTCCGCTCAAGTTGACGACAGATCTTTCTTGCTGTACGAATATCATCATTGAACCAAGAAACTTCAGTTCGGACCTTGACTGATCTTGTTTTCCAGGGTGCGTATTTATCCAAGATGTCACTGATAGTACTCTCATATTGGCTGACATAGGAATCCAAGCAGCCGTGATCAATTTCCAGCTTTGCTAAATGAGTTCCTATGTCGCGGAACACTTCAGGAGAATTCACATGTTTCCACTGTCGGCTCTTTATAGTGACGGTTGGGACTTTGGGCTTGCACAGACTCAAGTTACACATGACTGCATAATGGTCTGAAAATCCAGGTAGAATAACAAAGTTTGAGACAATAGGTGGGGTGATGTCACGAGTTATGACAAGGTCCAGGCAATGACCGAGACGATGAGTCGGCTCCTTGATATGCTGGGTAAGACCGAAAGCCTGAAGTAGATGCTTAAACTGGTTTGCATTGGTGTTGTGGATGTCATCAACATGAATGTTAAAGTCACCGGTGATGATGATTTCCGATGGATGAAGGAGATATTCTAAAATCAAATTCTCAAATTCCTTAAGAAAACTTGAGAAAGTCACATGTTGGCCGTTAGAATCTCTTTCAGGTCTGTATACAATGACAAGGCGAACAGATTTAGAGTTTCTGGAAACCTCAGCATGAAGAGATTCAAAAGTTGTGTATTGGACGTCATTACTTTTCACAGAGACAGATAAAGTAGATCTGTACAGTATTGCAACTCCTCCACCGGTCTTGTGAGGTCTTGGGATGTGTTGAAAGTAGTAGCCAGCAGGGGTACACTGACGACATGTTAGGTTGTCATCTGGTCTCAGCCATGTTTCTGAAACGGCAACAAGGTCCAGATCTTTTTGCAGAACAAAATCAGCAAAATCGTCATACTTGTTACAGATGGACTGTGTGTTCAGAACACAAAGGCTGAGTTGAGATTTGGCAGGAGTCACTGGTGCTAGAACAGATGGGGGTGTAACTTCAGGTATAGGGAGTTTATTAACAGTTCTACGGCGACCAGCTGTTTTACCACGATGTGTAGGTCGGTAAACAGTGCTGGGATTTACAAAAAGGCCAAGATTCTGCAATGTAAATTTACAGGAAGGCAGAGTTGAGGCACGTGTGGATGGGGCATAACGGAGACTGAGAAGCTTGTTACGCGAGTAGGAATTTGCAGAGTTTGGACTAGCTTCTGCTGAGTTTGAGTTATTTTCAGCTTCAGGGCCAGGATTTACAGCAATGTCACCGAAGATCACAATTTCCAAATGAAAAGTGGCTGGGGAATTGTCATAATATGACACAGGGCGTTTCAAATATTTTCGATGCTGGATGAATCCTAGCTGTGACTTTGGCAGAATGCAAGCACTAAGCCCAATTGATGCTGATGGAACAAAGCTGACCACAGATGAGTCAGTGCAGTACAATGGTCTAGCAAGCAGGGAGAGAATAAAAAGGATACTTACCTCCATTGTCCCCAGATGGGCGAACAATGTCCATGGACGAGGTGGCTGACTGCACAGCATGCAGCCACCAAAGTGTGTGTTAGCTTTGTACACCAGAATTTTCAAATGAGACAGTGAAAAATTCCAACAGAAAAACACTATTTTCACAACTCAGATGACTCCAGGACACACAGAAAAAAGACTTGTAGATTCCAGGTGTAGTAACAAATCCAGTTGTATAAGAATAAGAACACAAAATGAGCAATATACTAAGAAATTAACAAACAAATACAGAGCTGATTTGAGTGGCTGCTGTCAGGCGCTCAGTCAAATATGATGTACAGTAGTACAGACCAAATGGATCAATTTGAACAACAGAGGGCGTCACTGTCCCTGGTTTGATTTCGTGAACCGTTCGATTTAATTCAAGACCGAATAGCGCGCCCTCTGTTGGGTTATCACGAATATCATATAAGATAGTTACGTGTATTTGATAGTGACGTCTTGGACTAAGACTAGAATGCCGAACGCACTTCCGCGTGCATGCTGTCGCTGGTTTCCACACGTTTTCTGGATACTTTTACTACATGTTATTGGTATCCTGCGACGCACTTTTATCGATACTATAAAAACCGAAAGTCTTCAGTACTCTTCCAGAGTCGTTCATGGTGATACAGTGTATATAAACGGCATTTAAATGGCAAAGAATCGATTACAATTTACACAAAATAAAATACAAACAATTTAATCGACTTTTCAAAGCTGAAAAAGAATGTTGCGTTAAAAAATAGAGTTTTTTTCTTTCTATAGCGGGAAAGGTGAAGTTCGTAATTTTTAACAAGCAATTCGTATTTTCGTAACTCAAAGATAAATTCGTAATAATTACGAAAAAATCGTAATAGTTGGCAGCTATGACAACGTAACACAGCTACAGAGCTGTTAAGGTAAATGATATTCAGTCAAGTCATTTTATATAATGAATACACACAACGTAACACAGCTACAGAGCTGTTAAGGTAAATGATATTCAGTCAAGTCATTTTATATAATGAATACACGCTTACAACATAACACAGCTACAGACTGTTAAGGTAAATGATATTCAGTCAAGTCATTTTATATAATGAATACACACTTACAACGTAACACAGCTACAGAGCTGTTAAGGTAAATGATATTCAGTCAAGTCATTTTATATAATGAATACACGCTTACAACGTAACACAGCTACAGAGCTGTTAAGGTAAATGATATTCAGTCAGGTCATTTTATATAATGAATACAAGCTTACAACGTAACACAGCTACAGAGCTGTTAAGGTAAATGATATTCAGTCAAGTCATTTTATATAATGAATACAAGCTTACAACGTAACACAGCTACAGAGCTGTTAAAGTAAATGATATTCAGTCAAGTCATTTTATATAATGAATACACTTATAACGTAACATAGCTTCAGCGCTGTGAAGGTTAATTATATTTACATAAGAAGTGACAAATGCTTACCATTTCTTTCCAGGAGACATTTCAATTGTCAAAACAACAAACACCCTCGCCACTGAGCGAACAAAACGCCGTACCACATCAGTTACGTCTGTTTTCTGAGAAGGGACTGTTGTTGACATCAGTTTTTTAATCAACGTTGTGAGCAAGGTGTCCAAGTCCTGAATGAATTAAAAAACAAAATGAATAAATATATTAAAAAATTGAAAACAAGCTATTAACTTGGGGTGTCTTTTCCCCCAAAGATCTATGTTTAATTGTTGATATCTTGAGTTTGGTTTAGGGCTACAGCTTACCGCACTAATACACTTGACAATGAGTGTATGAGTGAACCAATAAAGACGCATAGTCTCTGATTGACTGTTCAGGTTTTGAGTTTGGTTTAGGGCTACAGCTTACCGCACTAGTACACTTGACAATGAGTGTATGAGTGAACCAATCAAGACGCATAGTCTCTGATTGACTGTTCAGGTTTTGAGTTTGGTTTAGGACTACAGCTTACCGCACTAGTACACTTGACAATGAGTGTATGAGTGAACCAATCAAGACGCATAGTCTCTGATTGACTGTTCAGGTTTTGAGTTTGGTTTAGGGCTACAGCTTACCGCACTAGTACACTTGACAATGAGTGTATGAGTGAACCAATCAAGACGCATAGTCTCTGATTGACTGTTCAGGTTTTGAGTTTGGTTTAGGGCTACAGCTTACCGCACTAATACACTTGACAATGAGTGTATGAGTGAACCAATCAAGACGCATAGTCTCTGATTGACTGTTCAGGTTTTGAGTTTGGTTTAGGGCTACAGCTTACCGCACTAGTACACTTGACAATGAGTGTATGAGTGAACCAATCAAGACGCATAGTCTCTGATTGACTGTTCAGGTTTTGAGTTTGGTTTAGGGCTACAGCTTACCGCACTAGTACACTTGACAATGAGTGTATGAGTGAACCAATCAAGACGCATAGTCTCTGATTGACTGTTCAGGTTTTGAGTTTGGTTTAGGGCTACAGCTTACCGCACTAGTACACTTGACAATGAGTGTATGAGTGAACCAATCAAGACGCATAGTCTCTGATTGACTGTTCAGGTTTTGAGTTTGGTTTAGGGCTACAGCTTACCGCACTAGTACACTTGACAATGAGTGTATGAGTGAACCAATCAAGACGCATAGTCTCTGATTGACTATTCATATATACTTCTTCCTCTGCTACTGGGGTGTGGGGCTGATTGGCACAACCAGGGGCACAACTCCTGCAAAACAAAAAGGTTACATGTAAATACAAGCAGTCAAGACAAACTGGTTTGCTCTTAAGATAACTACGAGGTTCTGAAGTCCCATGTATGTCCAGGATGTAGTCGAGGATGCCTAAAACCACTAATGGCATGCAAACCCCAAGTGCAATGAATGCTGAACATCAATAAGAAGCAACATCCAATCAGTTCTTTGATTCGTTATCAGTATGGATCAACTTGTCCCACACATTGGAATTCATTGTTTGTATTATTCCAAATAGTTTACTCTGATTGCAGTCTCAGGGGCTCCACTACAGAAGGTCAGACCTTCTCTGGATGTTACCCCCATTCATACTGGATTGTCTTGTATTCTTACTAATTTGAATTGATCATTAATCTTTATTTGCTTATATGTATGCAAGTATGAATGGAAATAAAACAAACAGACATACGTACATCTGGTGCATGCACAAACACTACTTTGGGCTCCAAAACAGACCATTTCATTGTTTAAAGGCATTACTTATGACAGAAACGGATAATTCTGACAAGACTTTGAGAGTTTGTAAACCATATGTGGAAAGCAAATCCAAAGTAATTTTGTTCTCAAATGGGCTTCTGGTAATTGTTGAAGCCAGTTTGTGTAAAGTAGTCCTTGCTTATGTCACACTTACAAACGATCAGAGGATACATGCATCATATATAAAACAAGCACCAGAGTATAACAGCACAGAAAGTGAAGGTCATAGAAAGTATTATGGTTGTAACTTACGTCCTGAGATCACTTGCACAGCCACTTCTAATCATGGCCCTAATTGCCTGCCAATTCTGTAGAGTGGTCTCTAGTGCCTGACGACAAAAACGTGGTGGCTCTAAGTTATGGTCTGGCATTTCAGCATCTGAGGAAAACAGAAAATGATTCAAGTTAAACAGACAGGTAGGCTAAGACTTTTTACCATAAACAATCTACCGCAGGACTTGAAATACTAACTGGGCACAATGCACACATCCAGTAACATCAACAAGTCCTTTGGTGCAGTGTTTTTTCGAAACCAATCTTATCGCTAAGCAAAGTAAGTGTGATGTCACAATACAAATTGCCATAGTAATACTGACAACTCATCTTAAGATAAATTGTAGTGCTTTGTGAAATCGCCCCCAGTCTACCTTGGGCATTGTGGTTGTGACTAGTAACAAATAATAATCTATTTCATTTTTTTTTTAAAAGAGGGTCAAGTTAGGGGGCAACTTTTAATACAAAAAAGATATTCACAGATTACATATCTATTGACAACCGCCTTCATCTTGGTCCTTTATCACACGGCCACAACCCTGCCGGTTTTAAAGACATCGCCACCTCTCTTTTATTCCCTTACTGAAAACCTGGATAATGTTTGATATAAAAATACTTTGTGACAATAATTTCCTGAACGAAGAAAGATGGTATTTAACATGACTCCAAACAATACCTGAATCATTGTTCTTCCTGGAGAGTCTGCTCCTAGACTGCCCATACTGTCTCTGCTCAGATGTCTGACGGGCAACAGACTGTACTAAGAATAACAAGATGTTCTCTCTCCTACAAGATGCATTGATAACAGAGAAAGAAAACATATCAGTGTTTTGATCATGTTGGTTATCTGTCTACAAGATGCATTGATAACACAGTGAAAGAAAACATATCAGTGTTTTGATCATGTTGATTATCTGTCTACAAGATGCATTGATAACAGAGAAAGAAAACATATCAGTGTTTTGATCATGTTGGTTATCTGTCTACAAGATGCATTGATAACACAGTGAAAGAAAACATATCAGTGTTTTGATCATGTTGGTTACCTGTCTACAAGATGCATTGATAACACAGTGAAAGAAAACATCAGTGTTTTGATCATGTTGGTTACCTGTCTACAAGATGCATTGATAACACAGTGAAAGAAAACATATCAGTGTTTTGATCATGTTGATTATCTGTCTACAAGATGCATTGATAACAGAGAAAGAAAACATATCAGTGTTTTGATCATGTTGGTTATCTGTCTACAAGATGCATTGATAACACAGTGAAAGAAAACATATCAGTGTTTTGATCATGTTGGTTATCTGTCTACAAGATGCATTGATAACACAGTGAAAGAAAACATATCAGTGTTTTGATCATGTTGGTTACCTGTCTACAAGATGCATTGATAACAGAGAAAGAAAACATATCAGTGTTTTGATCATGTTGGTTATCTGTCCTACAAGATGCATTGATAACAGAGAAAGAAACTATATCAGTTTTTTTATCATGTTGGTTTGCAGATTAGAAGATCATAACAATAAACCTTTTATCGCACTTGTATCGTCCAATATTGCTGCTCATGGTACATGAAGATTTTTACCCTGATCAATGGGCCACTTATTTCATTCCTTAAACTATTTCAGCTCCCTTGGGAGTACACAGCCTGGGCTGCCTAGTACAATGCATCAAGCTAAATCAATCACAAGATTATTGTCTGCCCACACATGTACCCATTTACCTCTAGGTGAAGAGAAGCAATTACAAACAAGTGTCATGATCAAGGATACACGTGTCATGACCAGAATTTGAACCCACACTCAAATTACTACGTGTACATGTAAGTCACCACAATTTGAGTTAAGTGCAAATGCCATACCACAACATATTAGTATGCAACTTATAAGTGAAAGTAAAACTTTACGAGAGACTAGACTTACTTGCTATTTGGTAATGTAGCAAGGTGTGTATCATTAACAAGACGATACAACAATTTGAGTTAAGTGCACATGCCATACCACAACATATTAATATGCAACTTATAAATGAAAATAAGACCCTGAGAGATAAGACTTACTTGCTATTTGGTAATGTAGCAAGGTGTGTATCATTAACAAGACGATACAACAACTCTGTACGAGTTTGTTGAGATCCAGCAATCAATGATTTACATTCACACTTCTCCCAACAGTCACAGTAAGCAGTAGGCGAAGTACGCTTCAATCTTAGAAAGACAAACAAAATTTCAATATGAAGTTTATGCCTTAATGATTAAAGCGAACGCATTAATTTAAAAAGTCTTTAAAGAAATCACACGTCAAATTTATCTGTAAAGCATAACAAAAGTGAGGGTACCATTCAAAAACAATATATAAAACATGGCAATTTGGCTGGTTATCTGTGTCTGGTGGTGGTGAAGAATTTAAAGGACTTGTAGCTCAGTAAACAAATAATAATTCAATCTTGATTTAATCTAGATGATCGACTTACTTGCAGTCATGTCCCTTATGACAAACCCTAGCACATTCAGTACAACAACACAGGGTACCAGTCAGCCCACAAGTACGGCATTCAAAAATGTCCTGAAATTCAAATTATGAAAATAAAGTCAATTCTCAATATGTAATGCCAGTTCATGACTTCAAACATCAACTTGGCATTTTTCTTGATCACATAAAAGTGAAATAACTACAATAAATATCAATAACAATGTTTCTGAGAAACATACATGTACTTCATTTCAATTAAAAAAGAGCCTATAAGCCCTTCAAATTATAAACACACACACGCAGAAATATAACAAACATAAAATTCTACACATCTAATACTTTTGGAATAGATAATTAAAAAAAGGTTCTAATAATAATATACAGCTTTTAGTATCCAAGTATTTCTCGATAGATAACAACAAATCAGTTTCCTGTTTACATAAATACTGAATGAATGAACTAACCTGGTTGATATGTTCTGTTCCAGTCCAAGTGAAGCTACATGTATCATTACAACATAATACATACAGCGGTGAAGAATCAGGATCACTGCCAGGGGGATAAAACATCCGATTAAATACCTCTTGACTAAATTCTTCAGTAGCACCACTAGTTGTATTGCTTGATGTACTTCCCTTGGTCTTAGAAGCATGGGGTCGAGGTTGTGACTGGACAGGTGTTGCTGCTGCTGCTGCTGTTGTTGCTGCAGTTGCTGGGTTAGGCTTAGCACATCTAGGTTTATGGGAGATTTCTTCTATTGCATCTAAGATGGAGAGAGCAGCTGAGTAGGCCTGGCAGGCAACTGCTGCCATAAATGGGGTATCTCCACGAGCATCCCTGATGGAAGACAAATCATCACTCATGTCAGTATAATACAGGAAAGATATTTTATTGATTACAATTTTATTTATTACAAGGACTACAGGATTTTACAGATTTTTCAGACTGTTTATAAACAGTTTTGCTAATTTTTCTAAGGGCAAAAACAATCGGAAATCAGACCCAAGTAGGAAGAATATCTATAATGACAGTGTAATAATACGTATAATGCCTTTTTCACAGAAGTGTTTCAAATCACTCATTATTTTCCCAACAGGCAAGATATATTTTTACCCTGGATTCTGACTGGTTGATCCATGACAATAAAAGTGTGAAATGAACCTAAATGGCCCATACCAAACAATGTTCTGTAACGTGCTGTTTTAAGCTACGCACCTCAAGTTTGCTTGAAGATAAATTCATTATCACATGCGTGCTCCTGGAATATGGACAAGTATAGTGCGTCTGCGTCCCATATCCAACAAGGCCAAAATAATAATAATAATAATGCAGTTCTTATATATATTGGATGCAGCTCTATATTTTTCCATATTCCACTTGCGCTTGTGTGATAAATAATTGTATTAAGCTTGCAGGTGGAACAAAATGTCGGATAGATGTGGAACAATCCATGGAACAATCTCCCTCTCAATATTCGTCAAGCTACATCTACTGACTCATTCAAATCTCTATTAAAGACTCATCTCTTTGTAATTTGAGTTTAATGCGCCTAGAAACGCCAGTATTAAGTACTAGATAAATGTTATTATTATTATTACTATTATTATTGTCTCAAAACAAAGACAAACATAGTCAATTCAATCTCACATTGACTTACATACCAAGTGAAGAATTGTTAACAATATGAGAAAAGACATGTGAATACAGACAAGTCGACACACAGATGTAATAGACACTGATAGAAGAGGGAAAACAAATGAGTATGAAAGCGTCTTCGTCTTGGAAGCGTCTTCGTTTTGGTGACATGACTGATCTACAGACGGACCAACACTTGACAAGAACAAGATTGCCTTGTATCCTTCTGACATTGCATAAGTCTACCATAACCATAACTTACTCTGCTGATAGGAAGTCAACAATACAAGTGACTAAAGCTGGAGTACTACAAAGTAACCTCAGAATACTATGAGCATTTCTCTTTCTTTCCTCTGGTGTGAGACGGACTGCTGGGTAAGCTGTTGGGATTGACATAGATGCAAGGGATGAAGCATTACTTGCTAGTGAGCTAGTAGAACCTGCTGTAGCTGCAGCACTTGTACCTAGGCTTAGATTATCCTCTTCTTGATCTATTTAATATATTAATCATCAAATTAATTATCAATAAATAATGATCCAAGAGTTGAATTAAGTATAAACACTACAAAAAAAGCAAAAGCCAGTGAACATGTATACACATGTACACTTCAAAAAACAAAGTGTATTTAGGCATGATATATGAACCTTGAGAACAAACAGGAAAATGTTTGAGTAATATTATTCACAGAATAACATTGCTAGCAGAGAAGCACCACTGTATCCCAATTCAACACATGCTCATGTTGTACAAGGCAGAAATGCAGAATTAAACAAGCGGTAATTCGGGTTGAACCTCGGATAACCCCAGAAAACCTCCGGCAAACCTCAGTTTATTTTTGCATTCCTTCCTAAAGGTATGTCATTATATTTTTTAAATATCTATTTCAAATGAAACTAAGACCAATACAAGGAGCACAGAGACATTGTCTTTCTTGCATGTTTTGAAGATGAAGGTTCAAAGAATATTTAAGAATACCAACTTACTTCCATACAAACCAGAGGGTTCAGGTGGCCAGCTGAGTGTTGGAATAGCATTGCTTGCAATTGGTGGTGGTGAAGAATCTCTTAAATCTTCTGCTGATAAACTACTGCTAGCAACTCTAGCAGTACGAGCTGCAGTAGCTGCACGTCCCATCATCTCTCTCAAGTTCATGCTGTAGAACAGATAATGGTATAATGTTAAACAAGCGCACTACCCTAGGGTGTCATGGCCAAGCGGGTTTAGAGCATCGAATTCAAGTTCTGGTGGTTTAGTCATCGGTAGTGGGTTTGAATCCCAGTCATGACACTTGTGTCCTTGAGCAAGACACTTCACTATAATTGCTTCTCTTCACCCAGGAGGATAAATGGGTACCTGCGGGAGTAGAGGTTGATTTTGTGTTTGAAAAAGCCTTCAGAGCGCCACAGCAGCTCGGGGCTGTATACTCCCCAGGGAGTTGAGAAAGATTAAAGGAATGTTATTGACCCAACGACCAGGGTACTAATGTAAAGCGCATTGATACGTTATTGTAAATTGTGCTATAAGAACTAGTTATTATTATTATTAGCAGGTAGGCTTAACATGTAAATAGTCATGACCCAGTGCAAATCCTTCTTTACTCCTAGACATACCTTCTTGATGCAGCAGAGCTTGAGTTGGCCATAGCAGCTCCAGCGATGGCATTACTTAAGGTTGTTAGAGCATTACGAATAATTTGAGCTCGGCTTGTCAGTGTCTCAGCAGACAGACTTCCAGAAGTCGGTGGTGCAGTTTCTAATACAAATAACAATGAAATGGTTTGTATGCCAAACTGAAATATCTCGAACAAATAAAATGTAGAAACAATTCAGGCAAATTATCATGTGATGGGTTAAAGAATATAGACCATGTTATTTTGTTCATAAACAAGATTGATATTGTACATTCCACAGCATTTCCTGGCAGGCAACCTACTACACTGGACAAATTTGACATTTAACTACATGTACATTAAAATTAAGAATTGCACAAATAACAAGTGAACAAGTTTGTGCAACCTTTCTTCAAATCAAAAGTTGATACAAATATAAGATTTTATGTTTTCGTCTTTGAGCTGTGTGCCTGCAGGAAGTCCAGGCTCTATGGCTCCTTTGTAAACATGTGATATCACAGGTTTATACATGGTTTACAAAAGAAGGGCTAACAATAATTTACCTGATACAGGTGTTTCAGTGTTGGAGAGGTTACATGGTCTACAAAAGAAGGGCTAACAATAATTTACCTGATACAGGTGTTTCAGTATTGGATATTGGAACACAGTTACTGATACAGGCATGGAAAATATTCCGATTGCCATCACAACGTTCAGCGAGTACAGCCTGTAGCTTATGTTCCTTAATCACAGGATCTGAAAACATCAACACATTGTTCGAATATTAATAAGGATACATCGGTTGTTAGAAATTGTTTCATTTAAATTGTCAAGTAATCAAGAAGTATTCATTATTAAAAAGTCTATTTCATCAGGAAAAAAAGTAACTACCCACACGATAAACAGTGATAAACAGTGATAACAGACAATAATGTTTAATCTTGAGAGACATGAGGAATGAGATGAGATTTCACAGTGTTCTATGAGATGCCAGCCACTGCTAGTTCTCAAGACAATTCAAACCATAATACCAAACACATATTGGTCATCAATAACTCCAAACCATGTCTTTAAATATACACCAGTCAGTTAACGATTTGAGAAAGTTTCATTTGACAATAGCAGCTCTTACAGCTGCAAATTTGCTTCACATTATTAAAGTTTGCTCAGAAGATATCAACAATAAGAGGATATTAAACAGGGATGAACTTTATTGAATGTGAAAATTCCTAGAAACGGCTCTCTGGCCTGAGTTCTCCCTCATTCTAGAATGGAACCTCCCCAATGCTACAATTCAGGAGGTTTACAGACTCTGTCATGTCTGTGCATCACCAGAAATACAAAACTCTAGTCTTGGACACAATGTGGACTCTTTCTTTTGCCCTTTAGTCACCCGTTTCACTTCTTTTACAAAAAATTGAAGGCTCAATGAGATTTTGACAAAATCCTGAGAAATTACACGTCAAATTAAAAGAGAACCCTATCTCCAACATCTAATTCAAAACCCAAACTGTGGGATTTTGATTTATGATGGTATGTAAAGCATAATCACTAGTTTGTTGAAATCCAGATATCCTTTACAGTCCTCATTCTCTATTTATACAGTTGAATTTTGATGGGTTGTTAAATGTTAGTGTCTTACTTGTCTCTAGTTCCAGATTGCTGAGATAATGAGATATAGCTTCATAATCACAGCGTAGGATGTGTGGCATCAACCCCTGCGTCTGAAAACATACAACAATAATAATCATAAAAAATAATAATAATCATTAAAAAAAGTCATCCTTAGTTGCAGCTGATAAGCTGAATTGCGAATGACGCGGCTACAATGTTTTCGAGCTGCTGGCATGCAAGGGTGCCCACGGCAACCAGCCACATCAACCCAACACGGAGCACAGCCAGAGATCAAAATTGTTTGATTTTTTCGGAGGGAGGAAAACCTGAGGGCCCAGAGAAAAAACCCTTGAGGCATAGAAGAGAACCACTGTACAACTCTACTGGCATGGCCTTAGCCGGGAATCGAACCAATGCCACATTGGTGGGAGGCGGGCGCTTTACGCACTACGCAACCCATGACACCTCAGAAAACAGTCATCATAACATTCATTAGATGAGATACAGTACATGCACAACTGATTGTAATGTAATTGGCGGCTTGTCCACTGTTGCTTTGGTCAATAAATAATAAGTCAGAAAATTGTTTTCTAAATGTGGGTTCAGATAATATTTTTTGATGGATGATATACAATCTGTACATCTTGTTTTTGTAAATTGTGCAACTGGATAATGAGTTGCAGGGGTTTCCCTTCACTTTTTTTTTCACTCGCCGGTCGGATGAGTCAACCAGAATGTTGGGTCACCCGCAAGTTTTTCACTACTCCACATGCAGACTTCAAAATTGTCCGCATCGCAGTGAACACGAACGGAATCGAGGAAATTGGTGTAGAACACGGAATCGATCAAATAGCAAGGAATTTCACGGAATACAAAAAAAACATCAGAATTCAACAGGAATAAAAATACTGGATTCAAATAATGACTAGAATAAAATCAGGAGCAAACAAATATAAAATTTAATTCCTTCAAATTCTGGCAATAAAGTCCATCATCAACGATCGATGTGACATTACTTTCCAGTGCGGGTCGGCATCATCACCGATCGGTGGACTCTAAAGCGCAACCACTAGCGGGCTAGCAGCGACTGCCTTCACGGCCAGTGGTTTCCCTTTTAGAGTCTACATACACGCATTTTAGTCTGTGTGTTCTTTGCCAGCATTCCATTAGTACATGTTTAGCTATGCGACGCATAGGGATCCAGACGACAGTGCCATGAACCGTGCTGGTATCCGGCCATCTAAGCACAAATTAATAGAATCTGGGTATCAAACCCACGCACACTCCGTCGGTTTCAGTGTGTCACAATGGCGTCCAAACGGAAGGCTTTGCTCACGGCAAAGCCGTCCAGAAACTCCACAATGAAACCGTATCATCACCAGCTTAGAGTTGGACAGTAACCATAGGAAAGTTTTTATGCATCGGATGGATTTAATTGAGCTTCAATTGGGTAGTTGTGTCATATTTATTGTGGGTTTTTACCTTGAATCAACACCGTTGTTTTCATGGAAATAGTAAAAAAATAACACCGGTAAAAATCGGAATTCAGAGTTTTAGAAAACGGAAAAAAACAAAATTCAGAGTTTTAGAAAACGGAATTCAGTAAATTATATCACGGCAAATTCTGATGTCTGCACATGTAATAATGCACACAATTTTCGAAGCGTTAACAACAACAAAAGGAAGAGAAATTCGCAAACTTGCATTTTTGGATGATCTTATCCCATAATTTCTGCCCTTAAATAATACTTTTTTCATCAACAACTTCTTTGCAATAAAATATTATTTGTGATTTAACAATCGGTCGACGACGCACATTGGGAAAACACAGCGAGAGCGATGTTGAGTAATTTGCATGAAATATAACCGTGTTTCAACCCTGGAAATTTGATTTGTGTGTTTCCCCACTCGCCTACGTATTGTTGTATGGAACTTGGAGGGGAGAGCCAGACTAATATGTGCATGCGTGTTTTAACGTTTGTATACTGGAAAAGAACGATCGCAATTGCGATCGCGATCGCGGCCACATTAAATCTAGCAAAACCAAGACTTGTCCTCTCTTTGGGATTTTACCACAAGGATTACCCCTCATTTATTGTGAAAAGGAACAATTTATTTACTCGCCCAGTGGGCTAGTAAAGGAAGGATTTGACTCGCCCGCCGCTGTTTTCACTCGCATTTGGCGACCAGGCGACCGCTAAGGTCGAACCCTGAGTTGTGCTTTGCTTCTATACCTTCAATGTGCAACACGTATTATGCACATACTGTAAATTGTAATAAAGAATAGACTATAAACATGATAAGAAACAGTGCAAGAAGGTTAATGTCTGTTCACTACAGCCCTTCACAGTCGCAATTATTTGCTTTTTGAATCATGTTTTTCTTAACAACCTGATTACCAAAAAAACATCAGATTTAACATTGCATCGGGGATAAAAAATATTTGTTGTGTTTTGCCCATACACCAATGTGTGTTAAAGGAGCTGTGTCGTCATGATCAAAGCAGGCCTGTGGCTGTACATGGAATTATAAACTCTCACCCAGGTACTGCATTCGCACGCGCTCTCCATTGAAATGATACGGGGGAGGGCACATGCATGCAGTAACTGGGTGAGAGTTCATAATTCCATGTACAGCCACAGACCTGCTGTGATCATGACGACACAGCCCCTTTAAGAACAGTGAACTCAGAGCTTCTGATTTGATGAAAACTCATTCTCTTTTTAGAAATATAAATGTACAAACCTCCATGGCCAAAACCAGTACAGCTGCTTTGCATTTGACATTAGTGCCAAAAGAACCATGACCCAGTGTGTGTGTTCCTAAGGCCAGACAGCGGGCAGGAGGGAGCTCAAACCATACAGGATCTCTAATTCCACCTAGAGCATTCTTAGCCAGTGGATAGAGGGCGCCATTACCATCTTGAAGGAGTGTAACAGAATCCTGGAAAGATTCAAATGTGAAGATTAAAATCAAGTATCTCATCAGCTGATTGTGTAAACTGTGCATAATGTACAGCGTGAAAATAGCACTGAAATGTTTAACCCTTTAGAAACCATAGCGGCCGCAAACAGCTTGTACCAAAATGCTTATAGCGGCCATAAACCTACTTCTGCCCAAAGCAGAGGGTCAAAGAAAAGGTATCGGACCGAATTTACATTTTCCAATTTTCCTATATTAACATACACTGTAGAATCTACATTTCTAAAACAAAGCCATGTATTTCTGTTTCATATTAATTATCCTGATATTTTTACAGAGCATAACAGGGGGCCAAAAAACTCTAAGATTAGCAATGTCTGGACGTACAGTATGGAGATGGTTATACAGAAATGAACGGTCTCTTAAGGGTTAATAAAGGAGATGTAAAAAACATAAGGAAAGGTACCGGTAGTACAAAGGCACAACTGCAAATCTTTACATTTTTTTTCTACACAATACACTGCAATACATGCAAGAACTGAAGAACCACTTATGTACATTGCACATGAACTTTGTGCATCCCCCGCACTGGTTGGATAGTCAGTACAGACATAGACATGATAGAATTGGAAAATCCCATTAAGATTCCAGTTTATAGATCATACAATGTAGTACAGTAAGACCTACATGTAGGACTTGACATTGGGATTTCCCTACACACATGATGTAACAGGTCACTAGAACTACTTGACTATTACTTGATACTCCAGTAACTTGACAGTTCTGACACTGTCTGACAAATCTCCAGAATTACTAAACAAACATACATCATTAACTAAATACAACACAAGAGCTGATATTGTGATTGTTGGGAATTCCCCAATAGCTGTGATTCTTTGTAAATCAGTCAGTCAATAAATTTCATCATGCCTATATAAGTCATGTTCTGCAAGGTGTGTATTGCGCAACTTCACCTCATGGTTTTACATACATAAATGCAGGCACTGTCTCTACATGCATACACATGATTTGAAGTTCAAACTAGAAGCTGTGCTGCTTCCCTCAACAACAAATTTAACTGAGAAATTCATGCAAAGTGATGCTCTTTTGCCAGAGAACCAAAAATGTCTGAAGTAACAGTTGAGATCATCTTGGATAAGATCAGCCGAGACCATCTTAAGTGTTCCATTTGTCTAGATACACTTCAAGATCCTCGTCTTCTCCGTTGCAATCATACATTCTGCAGATCCTGTTTAGACAACTTGCTACATGTACATGTAGAACAAATAAACTGTCCAATGTGTAGGAGTACAACATCCATGAAAAGAAAGACTACACACCAGCTGAGAAAAAACTTTTCACTTGCAGCTCTTGTCGATGATGTGGAGAAAGAGAAGAAGCGTTTACAAGAACAAGATGGAGTCCTAATGTGCAGTGAGTGTATAAATGAAAGCAATGCTAAGATTCAATGTGTTGATTGTGATGAAAGTTTGTGCCAAGATTGCTGGTTTGAACATGGAACATTCCACACTAGTCATTTGGTTAATGTCGTGAACCAAGAAGAGAAAGTTCCACAATGCGACCAACACCAAGACCTGAACATCTCCTTTTACTGTAAAACCTGTAGGGTTATGATATGTGCAATGTGTGCAGCCTTAGACCATAGGGGTAAGGATCATGATTATGTGCCCCTTGATGAAGCAGAGAGGGCTTCAAGACAGCAGCTGTTGGAGATTCTTTCCAAATGTGAAGAGCGCCACCAAGAGATCATAATGGAGAGGAGTCTGATTGATGGAGAACGCTACATGGTGAAAAACATGATATTTAACACGATCAGATTAATCAAGGAAACAAAACTACATTTGAATGAAGTCATATATCACCTTCAAGAGTTTGAACAAGTAAGGGAGCCAGACTATACCAATGCAATGTCCACTGCTGATGCCATAATTGAATGGATCAAAAATGTCTGTACTGAAATCAGCAACAAAGCGACTGAAGCAAATAAATACAACCTGTTGAAGCAAATGGATCATCTCATCACAACTGCAGAAACGGTCATCAACAAAACTCTGACATTTCCTAAACTATTGTCTGCCAAACTTTGTATTTCCAGATCAGATACAGCTGCTCAAGTTATCATAAAGAAGAAAGACTCCTACACTGATGAGTTTGGACAAGATACTAAAGGACTGTTTTATGACATTAAAGTGATGGGATATAAGTAGACATACACCATGTACACAGAGGAAAATCCACCTGTTTATCTTCTTGCATTTAGTAAACCGTGACTATTTAATAGGAATCTTCATTGGATGAGAAAAATGTGATAATCTTAAGAAGGAATCCTTTCTGACATGACTTTGTACTTTTTGAGAGATAAACTACATGACAATGAGCCAGTAATAACCAGGATTTCTGAAAATTACACTGTATACAGTCATTACCACATTAAATAGAAGTTTGGGAGGATAATGCAAAAAGATTGCAATACATAACATGTATACATGAAATTGCAGAAAAACAAAAAAACTGAAATTTGTATGTATTTTACATCAATAAATTAATTGATTTTATTTATTTATTTATTTAAATATTTATAAAAATATATAAACAAATAAATAAAATGATTTAGCCTTTGAGAACGACTCTGCTGGTTTTGAAACGTGTGGCCACATAGCAATTGTTTGAATATACGTGTAAATAATCCATAGATTGATGCCCACTGTATTGTAAGCATGAATGAGCGAAAGTTAATGTTTTGATTGTTGGTATTTTACACAGACCATAGGCATGACAGGGGCATGACTTTCATTAAGTGCTAGTCTCAAACGTGACAAACTACGTCACCATTACTGAGGGAAAACATTGGAAGCACCCAGGTGTGTGCACCTTTAAATCTCAGCCAATAAGAAACACCCAGGTGTGTGTATACATCTTTTAATCCCAGCCACTAAAACACATTAGATCTTGCAAGGGGTCTGTCCATGTACACAGGCTACATTTTTACACAGTTGTAGATCATGTATTGTACAAACAGTGCATGGTAATTTGTAGTGCTCTACAGACTGTGCAAGTATCGCGCATATCGAAAACGAGAAAAAAACTTTAACAAAGACTATATTTTTCTATGAAATAAAATATTCTTTTTAAATTATATTTAGCCTATACAAAATTCTTGAAAATAAAAATACCCATAGCAAGTTCTAATAAATGTTCAATTTTTGTATATTAATACAAATATTTTGTTCAAATTAACAATTGAAACAATTTAAAACTTGGGAAGAGGATGCTTAGGCCTATTGTTAGAAACCCCATAATTTGCCAATCATGCCTGAATATGTGCGTCTATTAATAGGTTAATGACAACGTGACCGTCAGGCAAAATTCTTAACCGGAAATGGAGGTCAAGTTTTATTCTCAGGTTTTCTTCATTATTTTGTTGAATTGATTTTACTTTCATATTGTTAATCACTTACTGTACATGTAGTATTACATTCCCAACAACATATTATTTCCATAGCCATAAACTAGGTTGTTAAACTAAAATAATTGACAAAACAAACGTAAAACTCCATGGTTGGGACCACAATGGTCCTAGAAGTCCAAATATGCCAGACTTGCACAGTCTATTGCGATTTTCTATTGCCACAATGTTTACATGTGTACATGTAGTATAGGGTAAATGGCCTTGCAGCAACAACAATAAAAATTACTGGCCTTGTGTGTCTGATCTTGAATTACATGTAAGTACATGTTCCATTTGTTTACTAAATAACATCTGCTGCCATACCATAATACATTGCTAAGCCTTATTCAAGGATTCATATTTTACATCACACACACTTTGGTTTCAATGCACACAGATGTACAAAATATGTATATTCTCACACATTTTTCATCAGACATTTTTACAATGCTTGTCCTTTAAAATAAGTGTCCATGAAATTACAACAGGCATAAAGACTACACAAGTCAGGGAGTTTCCCTTTTACTATTTGAAATTTCACAACCCTGCAAATCAGGGAATTCTCCCTGAATGGAAATGTCAAGTACAGGTGCATCCATGTAGAGCAAAGTGTTTACATTATAAACGGTAACCAATGGCAGTGTTTTGAATTGATCTTTTGTGTCTTTTGTTTGTCTTTTTTCTATGGTTGCCTTGGCAGTTAGTTTATATCCTTTACAGAGGTAGGGTTAGAGGCGTCTGTCTCCTGAAAAGACCCAAACATTTCCAATGCCAGCAGGGAAAGGCCTTTTGGTAATAAGTACGTGTAACATTAAGTTCTCTGTTGGCGAGACCGACGTATCCCCATACTGCAGGTTTGGGCACTGGCCTGGTGACGAGTCTTGTTTCTTTATCTTTTTCTTCCATTCTGTGCATTTTATGTTATGCGCATCTGATCAATTTTATGTACATGTAAGGGGCACAATATAAATTTTAATTATTATTTTTATTATTATTATATGATTATCAAATCTGTATTCTTGCAGCCAAAAATTACTATATTCCAAAATTGAAGTATAAAAGATGTAAAGACATTCTGTTATTCATTGTACCCATTATTTAATAGATGTTAAATTTGCATCGGGGTTAAAGAATATTGTTATTTGGTTTTACCCGTACACCGATGTGTGTAAAGCACTGTATACTCAGTACTTTCCCGAGTCCTGTGAAAAAAAAAAATCACAGGCGTATTACTCGGGTGGGATTCGAACCCACAACTTTTGCCAATCTAGAGCAGATGTCTTACCAACTAGACCACTGAGATTGCCCGGTAGCTAGAGGCAGTTCGAATCCTATATTTTAGCAGCGGGGACCGCGACAATTTAATAGATGTTAAATTTGCATCGGGGATAAAGAATATTGTTATTTGGTTTTACCCGTACACCGATGTGTGTAAAGCACTGTATACTCAGTACTTTCCCGAGTCCTGTGAAAAAAATCACAGGCATATTACTCGGGTGGGATTCGAACCCACGACTTTTGCCAATCTAGAGCAGATGTCTTACCAACTAGACCACCGAGATTGCCCGGTAGCTAGAGGCAGTTCGAATCCCATTGTTGATAGTTTGACTACTGAAAAATGCCTTCAGTGTAAAGATCCGTTTCAAAATTACACAAAGTGTACATTATGCTGACAACTTGTGAATAAACCTGCAAATTTTATATGCCTTTCGTTTGTACCCAATAAGTGAACAAAATACTTTGTTTCTGTCTCATTGTTTATTATGTGCCATGTACATGTACATGTATAACACACCCCCGTTAATTTTTGGTTTTCATAAACTTCTCAGACAATTCCTTTAACTAATTATTTTAATATAGAAAATGAAGACTTAAATGTTTGTGCAATAGGCCTATATAAAGGAGATAGAAAATAATAAAAATATATAATATTAAATTAGCTTCAATCTGAAAGCTAACTGACAAAAACTCAAGAGAAATATTAATTCCATCAGAATAACATTTGAAGACCCCCATAAATCATCATTACTTAACTTCCATTGCAGAAATTGAAATACGTTAAATGTAAAATGAACATGCACAAAAAATCCCAGATAAACCAGAAACCCTTGGAGGCAATTGCCTCTCTGTCTATTGTGTCTATGAAGTATCAGGCCTGCAATCAGGACTGTACACGTGTTACTGACATTCATGTCCATGATGTAAGGGGGAATTCCCCTCTCTGTGAAACCCTTATGTAGTGTTCTTGCGCAATCATAGATGCACAGTCCGTGTACGTCCAATGCATCATGCAATAACTGCTCAATCTCCTTCATTTCAAGCATTGACAGACAGTGACAGAAGACATGTTTTGATCTGTTCTCAAGTTCTCCATTGCACTGGGTACTTAGGTAGCACAACATCAATGGTGAGTATGTGTACTTCCTAATGTAGTGCATCTAACCAGTGTTTACGATATACAAGGATTTCCATTGAATCAAGTCGAGCACAATTTAGAGAATTTGTCAATCTCAAGATTGAGCGAAACTTACATTTTGGTGCTCGATATGGGGCATGGTGGTTAACAATGGCCACCCCAACCCCTATTGTGTCTTACATTGTTTTGTTCTTTTTGTTGTTGTAGTTGTTCTTGTTGTTGTTTTTAAAAGTTTTTTTAGGGGGGTACTTCTGTTCTGTAAACGTATGAAAACATTAGTAGGTGTGTGTGTGTGTGTGGGGGGGGGGGTGGGGTGGGGGGGAGGAGTACCCTCTGTCCCCAGATCGGGCCTGGTATAAAAACGTCTGCCACTTATGATTGTGCAGCACAATCTCCAGATACATGTTTATGTATCAGGGTGCGAAATTAACGGTTGCCCGGTTGCCAACCAAAAAATAACTCGGGCAACCCGAGATCAAACCGTTGTTGCCCGTCGGGCAACCTTAAAAAAAAATAAGAATTTAGGCCTACCCTCGTGACCCTGGTTATTATTGTGCCAGCTCCAAAGATCGTTTGAATTTTCCACATAAAGCTTCATGAAAAATAGTTACGATGTTGTAACGTCTGAAGCGTCTAACAATTATTATTTATTTTTTTAAACCACTCCGTCCACCGCGCGAACCATGTGCGAATTTTCCAGCATCAGCACGTACACGATGCACACGTACAGCGCAATGGCACTGTGTAGCGGCATGGTAGCGGATAATGTGTGCACGATGTACCGTACATTGTATTATTCGGGTCTCGGACTCGACGTGACGTGGTCATGTTCCATCCCAACTATAGAACCGGCCTAACTATAAATAGTTGGGCACAGGGAGGCCCAACTATAGTTGGGTCGATTCTTTAGTTGGAACAGAACGTTCACAAGTAACAAAATAGATGTAGACTGCGCGCACACGCGCTTTCCATGATTCACTGGTGCCACGCAGTCGTTATGCTGCACATATAACGAGCGTGGGGACAGCTAGCGAACATGGTGTGAGCACGCGCAATGAATATTACTTGCTGCTATTTAATTCACGTGTTTATGTGTCAAACTTGACAAAGTTTCATGACGTGACAATCACAATGAGCCTCCTGAAGTTTGGTTTTACGTTGGGTAAAACACCTGTAGTCTAACTAGTCCACCAAGTGTCACGACAATACATGTAGGTAAGACTTACTTGTTTTTAATGGTGGTGGTGGGTAAATTGCTTCAGAAAGCTTCAAAGACCATTTATAAATCTTTACCTATATAAAGAGCAATGCGCAAAGCATTATTATATTCGGGCAACCAAAATCACTTTCGGTTGGTTGCCCTGGGGCAACCAGCAAATTTTCTTAATTTAACACCCTGTGTATAGAGCTTGAACTGTACATTGCTCAATCAAATACATGTATTTTGCTCAATTTGTGAACATTTTGTTTGAAGTGACAGCATACATGGCACATGATATATGAAAAAGCTTTGATAACTTTGTCACATCACAATTAATGTTATCCACTGTGATTATATTGGTACACAAACTAATTGGCTTCTGAAATATCTGAAGATTGTGTGCTACATTGTACATGTAATGTGTGGAGAGCATGTACTTTACAAACTGGATGTAAATTTTTATTAGGGTTTTGTCAGCCTGGATGCAAGTTTTCATTCGGGTTTTGTGACTGTGTTCTTTTATCCCTAAAACTCAACCAACATAAATCATGTGACTCTGTTGAGAAAGTGGGGAGGGTTATTAGGTAATTAGGTATTGAATTTCGCACTCATAAATACCTGAGAAATCCATTTTGATGGTCAAGAGGAGATCACATGGCCATGTTTAAACGTGCGATATATAAACACAGTTGAGAAGTGATTAAACATGCGTGGCGCGCAAGCTTACTCGTGGTGCTAATTTACGCGTAACGCAACCAATATTGGTACTCAATGTGCGTACAACCGTTGAGCGTCGCTCCCAATTTGACCCTTCGTGAAACGGAGCCTGTGAAGCCTGACAGGAATTGAAAATTTACTGAAAAGTTTACAGATTTTAAAACATTATTACGCTTTTTAACAAAAAGGCCATTTATGAATGGGAATAAAAGAGCAGTGACTCAGTCTTGAATGCACGGCCACGACCCTGCCGGTTTTAAACGACCTTTTAAAACCTTGTCCCACCCTTTTATTCCCCTATTGAATAACTGACTTTATGAACGTACATGTAACAAGACTATTTAGAAAAACACTATGATTTTGATGAACTGAGCAAGTTGTGATTGTTCTCATTAACGACATGGATTGTGAGTGTTTGTTGAGCTTGAGCAACACCTACTTCATTCACATGTACAGTGCAAGTACATGTACATTTGTACAAATATACTTGTTATTTCGAGAATTTAAATGAACTTTTCAATTTATTTTAATTTTATGTGAACCCAACAATCATACAGTAGGCCTATATGGTTGAATTTGTACATATTATATGTATATGTGTAGGTACAGGTGAAACCAAGGCTACATAGTATACAAATATTGACTGCTTTGAGTGCTATGGTTAAAACTACGACTCCCGAGGTGATTCTCGGCGCCTCTATTTTTCCCGCGGGAAAATAGACCGCTCCAGGGATCACCGTTTTAACCATAGCACGAGTAAAAGCAGTAACACCCCATACAGAGACGTCAATGTACCAAGAAGCTGCTGTTGCTATGGGTATAGTACATTGGTTGCCATGGGATAGTACATGTACATCGGTTGCCATGGGATAGTACATTGGTTGCTGCGGGTGTTAGTACCTTGTTTTGCTGCGTGTTAGCGTGTCACGTGGCCTTCTAGTAAAAATAGGACATATCATGTGACGCGCTCTAAACCAATCAAAAGGCAGAATCTTTGTAAGGGGTGTTATAAAAGTCTCTAGTCTCACCTTGTTGCACATGTGTAAGATCAGCAAAGAGTTAATTCTATACTTTGCTACTCATAATGGTGTAACAAAAAAATGTACCCTTAACTGAATCCATAAAAAAAGTTATGTATGTACATTGAAAAATAACAAAATATATAAATTTCTCTACAGAAATATGGATTTCATTGGCCTCAAAAGGAAGGCGTCATCCACAATAACAGCAGAGTCAATCTTGGACAAGATCAGTCAAGATTATCTCAAGTGTAGTATCTGTCTGAATACATTTACAGAACCAACATTTCTTGATTGTCATCACACATTCTGCCAATCATGTCTAACTGATTTAAGACAAAGTGAGTCTCACAGCAGTCAGAGAGGAATCAACTGTCCAAGTTGTAGGAAACAAACATCACTGAGTGGTGGTAGAAACGTATCTGGCCTACAGCAGAACTTCATTCTCAAGTCCCTTGCAGATGACGTCACTCAACAGCAGAAACTTCTACGAGTTCAACAAGGGGCACTCATCTGCGGTCAATGTGACGATGAAAGCATTGCTGTTATTCAATGTAGTGACTGTGACATGAGATTTTGTCAGGATTGTTGGTATGACCAAGAACCATCCCATGGTAGTCATGAGATTGGTATCTTAAATCAGACATCAAATGAGAAAGCACCAAAATGTCCTAAGCACAAAGATTTAGACTACTGTTTTTTCTGTTACTCCTGTAAAGTTCTTGTATGTGCCATGTGTGCAGCCACTACTCATAGAAGCATGGACCATGAACACATTGTCATTGACAAAGCAATCATCGATCAGAAAGAGGAGCTGTGGGATCTCATCTCACAGGCAGACAAACGAGTAGAAGGTTTCATCCAACAAAAGAGTCTCCTTGAGTACAAAATGGAAGAAGCAGATGCTAGGTTTGGAACTAAGATGACACATGTGAGGCTAAACTATTCTGTTTATCATGATCCCCAACCATTTCTGAACTTGTTGTCTCAGCGCCAGGATCAAACAAAACTCAAATTTTCTGAAACACTCAAAGAAATAAATGCCAGGGTTGAATGGGCTACTCACATATTGGACAACATTAAAGACCAGATGAAAGAGCCAAGCAAGTTTAAACTACTTCAAATGAGTGAGGTGTTAGAGGTTCGCATCAATGACATTATTGACAAAAGTTTCCTAGAATAGTTTATCGACCAATCTCTACAATCTAAATAGAACATTTACTTATTTATTTATTTATTTCCTTTATTTACTCAGGGTGAGCCAAATCAGTAAAAATAACTGGTTTCCATTTGGGCCCTGCATAATTACATTGTTAAGAACAAACAAATTAACATATTAAAAAGTAAACAGGCAAAATCACTAAAAACGAACGATATAAAAATTATGTACTAAGCGTAAATATGTAAGGATATGTAAACGGACAATTAAAATCAATATAAACAAACAAAAAAAGGGATTTTTTTTTTTTTTTTTTTTAAACAGACCAGCTTTCAAAACAATAGAGACTGGTCCCTACATACACATTCCGGAATATAAATAAAAATGTGAATTGGATGAATGTACAATAAATGAAAAAAAGGCGGGAAAACTGCCAAGAAGTACAAATAAAAGAAACTCACAATATGTACAGAGTATAAATTAAGCGATTAGGACTTGAAATAGCTCAGTTTTAAAAACAGACAAAGACTCAATTTTTCTCAGACTAACTGGCAGGTCATTCCACATTTTGGCCCCAGAAAAAGCAAAGCTTGAGCACAAGCTTTCTTTCTTGGCCTAAATGTAGTCTTTATATACCCTTTCTTGAATTCATTACAATGTACATAGTTCAATTCATAAAATAGCTATACATGTATGGTGTGTTTATTTAGATCAAAAAGCATAACATTAAAAGTGTACACATTAGTTTAACATACAGTAAATAAAGATATTTTAATCCCAATTTCTGGAGAAGTTTTCAATTTAAAGTGACAAATTATGGGAATTTGCCAAAAAGGTGATTGTCAACAAAAAGGGGAAATGCTTGAAATGTCTAAGAATAATTGTGATACATGTACAGTTTCACAATGTATGTTTGTTATAATTTAAAACAATTAACAGTAACTAGAAAAAAGCAATGGTAGAAATAAGAAGTAACTATAAATAATAGTAAATTTGCAGGTACAACAATGTGTAAAAATGGTAGAAATATACCCTTTTGACTGTATCCCATTTTGGAGACTTTCTCTTTACATTTAAGCATTTGTCCTATCCCTTTTTAGGTAACACAACTAACCAAGACTAAAGTTCCCATTACAGCTCACACAACAGAATGGTTTTTAATTGTTGTATATTATTCATTGTAATCTTGGTAAGATGTACATGTAGTAGTTGGTATAGTGTGCATGGTGTGTGCAGAGCTGTGTATTGAGAGAGTTGCGACATACACCACCTGTAGAGGGACCAGTTTTCTTTGGTCACGTGGTTGCTGGATGCTATTTTCGGTCCAAATGCAGCACAATAATAACTGTATTTATAAAGCGCCAAATTGCCAAAGGATACAAGGCGCTGAAGAAGAAAAAAAAAGAAAAAGCATTGCATTGTGAGGTATCAGGGTCATTCCGTGTCAAATCAACCAATGGGGTTACGGTTCACCTCTTGGATTTGGCTGAAATTCATTTTAAATACTCATCTAGGGGTATAATGAACACATGCAAAAAAAAAAAAATCAAATTCCAAGTCGTTTCGGAATTAACGTCCCTCAAAATGGGCGTGGCACCAGCTCCAAGTGTGCGCGATTCGCGCCTTTGAATGTTTTTGCGTTTTGTAATATGTTTTAGAACGCCTTTGAAATAAGATACAAAGCTGTAAATTGGTACCTAGGGTGATTTTCACCCAAATAACTCAAATTTGGCCTCAAAACAAGTGTATCTCATCCCGCTTTCTTTCTGCAGGCTGCTAAAAACACTAAATTAATCTGCCGAAAATTTTAATTTTAATTTTCAGACCCCCCTCGTACATAATTGAAAATCAGAAAAGCTTGATTTTGCATGTATGTTTGTTATGTATATGGTTACCCCCAAGCAATGATAGAGCTCTTAATTCATTTAATACAATTTTTGCAAGGCCTCAAAGTTGGTTCCAGGGACAAAATATTGAAAAAACACTGAAATTCTCCGTGACCTTTGACCTTAGCAGCAGTTACCCATCATCATTAAATTTACACCATTTGTAAATACAAGTCTAATCTACATCTGGACTAAATTTACTTTTTGGAGACTCATCTCCTTCATGGTGAGGCAACATTTTGAAATTGGGTTATTTTGCCAATTTTCGATTTAAAATGTATTCACTTGTTAGTACTTTAGAGCTATTATTATTTATTTCCACATACATGTACATGTACTTCCATTTATAGCTTAGTGGAAATGCTACAGTACTTAATGTAACTGTATTTATTATACTGAATGTACACTGTGTGCTATAAGGGAATAAGGGAATAAAAGAGTAGGTGACGAGGTCTTAAACGGCCGTTTAAAACCGGCATGGTCATGGCCGTGCAATAAAGGACTGAGTCCTGCTTAGTTTAGTCATATTTTGACTAGAAAATCAAATTATTATCTATTAAATGATTGTCATCATACATGTAGCTATAATAAGTAGAAAATCATGCATCATGGGAGAACTTTCCTTGACAATGTCAGATGATCTGATACTAGTGAATCAGTGATTTAACTGATAGGATATGGAATTGGGGGAGGGCTTCATGTTTTTTATCCAGATGATGTAATAGATGAACAGTCTCAATCGTTTTATTTACATAAGTTCAAATAATAACTGAAATGACTGAGTAGTAACTTGTGCACAAAATATTGGACTACTTGACTTTAAAGCTTGTAGAATGTCTGCTCTTCACTTGATGTGTACTACGATAACCTTTAATAAATGCTGTACTAGTAACTGTGTAAATAGAAACTGTCAGGTGATTTTATTTATCAAGTTAAAATCTAACAAGGCAAAGAAAAACACACAGTCTCTTTAAACAAGAGTTTGTCTATTGTTGTTTCCATTTTAAAATCAAGATGAAATCTTCCAAATGACTAAACACATAACAGGGTGGGGTGGTTTCCTTTACAGCTACACATACTAAAATGTAGAGACTCAGTTGTAAACAAGTTAATCATTAACCCTCTATGTACATCAAAACATAAGGCTAGTGTAAGGTCCAATGTGTCTCAATGGGTTTTAAATTTTGCCAGCTAGACATTCAACAAAATGCACTTATACTGTGATCATCACTTCATGTCACACATGTCATTATATGCAGACCTGACCTGTTCATTTAAGGTGAGTTCATGTAGGCAGGCTACATGTACATGTAGCTTTTTATATAATAAACTATAAATATGTCTTGTTTACCCTGTGTGCTAAACCTACCAGTATGACCAGAAAGTTTCTTGTTTTGCTTATCATGATAAAGATAATTTGAACAACTGTTGAATCAAATCAAAGAGTTCTTGATCTTTCCACCTTCATGTACATTGTATATAACCGCCACCTTCTTGATACTTCCACCTATATAACCGCCACCTTCTTGATACTTCCACCTATATAACCGCCACCTTCTTCAATAACAAGATGTATTCCTCTCCTACAGGTGACAATGGCATCTTCCCACCTTCGTGATGTAATGAATAAGTTAACAGAGAACCATCTCACATGCACAATCTGTCTGGAAACATTTACAGATCCAAGAATTCTTGACTGCAATCATTCTTATTGCCTCACATGTCTGCAAAATCTACTAACTCAACCACTGGAACTGGAAGATGTTGATCTTCTGGAACTGGAAGATGTTGATCTTTCCTCACAACTAAAATGTCCAATTTGCCGAGAAAGTACGTCACTAAATGAGATGGGGGCAGATGGTCTGAAGCATAATTTTACACTGAAATCACTTAAAGATGACATCATATACCAACAAAAACTTTTGAATGATGAGCCCAAAGCAGCTTGTAGTCAATATGATGCCAGATCTCAAACCCATTACAAGGATCGCGATGTTGGAGATAGTGGGAAGGATTTACGAGCTGACAATCTCAACCAGGATTCAGCATGTTCAGTGGAGAAGTTACACTCTCAGCCAAAGAACCAATGTCAAAGGCACCCACACCAAGAATATTGCTTCTACTGCTTGACCTACTCCGTCTTGATCTGTGCAGCATGTACAGAAACAACACACATATACCTAGACCATATTCATCTAGAGCTTTCTGAAGCAGAGAAGACATGTAGAACAGAACTCCTGGAACTTCTTTCACAATCACTAGATATAGTGTGTCATCTGACTGCTATAAAGAGTCTTATTGAGAATGAACGGGATAAGATGAAGGACACGGTAGCTGCTGTCATTACACCCGATTGTGAAAGCCTTCTTGAGAAGTTTAGAGAAGAACGAGACAAGGAGTATTCCTTACTTCTTTCCTCAGCAAATTCCAAGGTAGAGTGGGCTGCTCAAGCACATTTCAACGTACTTAAGAAGGTGACAGAAGCATGTATGTATGATTTACTTGAGACAAGAGAGGAGCTTGTACTACGCCTTAAAGATATCATACAAAAGGAGTTTCCATGCAAGACTGTTCCATGCATCTTGGCAATAAAACTGAAATCCAAACTGAAAGTTGGCTTAACAGCGAAACACACGTATGAAATCAATATCACTAAAACGAACTGCTATATTGACAAGGAAAGCAAGATTGTTATGGGAAAACCCAAAACCGCAACAATCAAATGAAAAACAACTAGCTAGGCGTATTCTAACTATGTACATTGTTGATCTTCATATGAGAATGCAAATTCCTGTCATCAGAACACAAATTGTTTTACAGATGTGTGACAAGTTCTGCTTCATTACAATAAACCATTGTCAGATTGTACTGATTTTAATCTTTGTACACAGACATGATAAATAATCTTCCAGTCAGCATATTCCTATATTGCATGCCTGCATATTATGGTGTGTCGTTGCCGAGTGATCAAGCATACTGTGCTCAAGCTGTGGTGTTTCTGATCAGCAGAGTGTGGGTTCGAGTCCCGGTCTTGACACTTGTGTCCTAAAGCAAGACACCTAAAACCATTATTGCTTCGTCCTTCGGCTGGGACTAAAAGCTGTACATGTAGGTCACATGTGTTGTGTAATACATGTTAAAGAACCCAGTTACAATTATCACTAACAGAAGGGGTTTGCCACTGTGTTTCTGGCAGTGGCTGCTGAATGCACCGCAGCACCTCTTAAACCGTTATAAAGTGCTACATAAATCGATCTCATAGTTAATTTTTTTTATTCAAAAATCTGTCCTCAAAGTGTTTATTATTATATCCTGTATATTGGAAACTATGCATAGGTACACATGGCTGTAAAATAACAAAATTAAATGTCAATATTTATCGGCACAGCAGTCCCTAAGAACAACTTTAAGCTCAAGATTTCAATAGTGAAGCTCATGTTGTTTTAAGTCATTTCGAACAATGTACAATGTTGCTATTTCTAGAAACCAAAACATTTGAATGTGGAACGTGAAACCTTTAGAATAGTTAGTAATTATTTCTCTGCAACTTTCCTGGAGGATAAATCCATTACCCCCATGTACCTGCAGAACAACTTATAACACAAGGCTTACTGTGGGTTCAACCAGGTGAAGACTAATTTGTTTTTTGCTCACCTTTGAATACATTTGTTGTGAAAAGCACACATAAAAATTAAACCCACCATTTATGCCTTATTTTAAAAAACTAAGAAAAAAGCTGTAAAAGAAAGGAACAATTATAAGAATGACTTGTAAGAGGTATTTCTTTAATTTGGAACCATTTTCTAAAAATGGTTGTAACCATCCACAATGTTACATTGTACATACCAGTATCGCTTGTAAAATAGACGATGCATATTCAAACAGTTTGGGGTTGGGGTTAGGGATGTAACCCAAGCTCGTCCTCAGGGTATGTCGAGCAGTACAAGGTGTACGAGGTTGACAGCTCTCTCACCCTGGTATTGGATCATTTGCATATCCAAAATTGTTGGATAGGTATGCAAATTAGAATACAACTTAACATCTTTACGTTAGACTTTTGTAAACCAGTTGTTTGTCCAATCAGGGTCCAAGTAAGGAGTTTCCCTCCCAGGGTTTACTATTGTAAACATGGTTGGAAATAAAGTAAACCATGGGGACGAGGTTGGGATGTAACCATCCATCGTTTGTGAAATAGACAATGCATATTCAAAAAGTTTGGTGTTAGGGTTAGGGATGTAACAATCCATCGTTTGTGAAATAGACAATGCATATTCAAACAGTAAGGTCAGGGTTGTAGCTAGAAAGTTTTGAGTGCAGGCTAATATAGAGCGCAGCGAGCGAAGTGAGTGGAGTATTTTCACGGCGTTGGGTCCAGGGGCCCGCTCAAGGGCCCCGGTGGGTTCCAGGGGCGCAGCCCCTTGAATTTTTTGGTTTTACTGCGTTAAAAATGAGACATTTATTATGTATTTTTGTAAGGCATTTTTAGGTACGTAAATCTGTTATTTTCATTTTCATGACAGTGATTCAAGTAAAGTATACACTGTATTGTCTGTACCAGTACAAGAAATTAATGGAAGTGTATGTATTATGGTAACTCTTACAAAATACCAGGCCTCGAATGTAAAAATAGAAAAGGCACAAAACTATAAGCCAGCAGATGTCAACACACTTTCCAGGTTTAATAGATCGCTAACCCGCTCCTAAGATCACAAAACCAGGTCATAAAACCATAAAGACACCGCGCATGCGGCCTGTCTTCTAAGTATAGCAAGAGTATTACAAACTAGAACAATAACAAAATACAGAGGTTTGAGATAAGACGTAATTTGATCTCAATAGGAGCGCAATCATCCTCCCAGGTCAGGCCTGGACGTTCACATGAGTAGCTAACTTCGCTGCTAGCTAACAGCGAACATTTTTGACCATGTAAACGCACAAAATTAATAGCAAACATGTGAAAATTTGATACTCTGGCCACAGAAAAAAGCTGTAAACATTATTTCAGCTCACTGTTTATTTTTTCTCCTGATGGAGTTGCACATAGGCCTATACATTTTTCTCCTCACTTGCCGCCGAAGTTCTTTAAGTTTTACAGTTAGGTTGACATCTATATTCCTTATGACAGCTAAATCATACTCATAACATAGATTGCTAATAAAGACGAAAGAATCAGCCACTTTTGGTTCCATGTTTATAAACATTAAAACGATCCAAAAACGTTTCCAACGGCCGGCCGCGTGAGGTGATCAACCTCCTTCTCATAGACAGGCAACGCACGTGCTGTGGTTCAGTGACATCGCACACTAATGGGTTCGAAATTGTGCCTGGTGTGAATTACGTACGCAAGGTAGATTTTAGCTACAGTCGTTTTGTCAAGCGAACTCCCGATGTGAATATTTACCAGCGAAGTTAGCAGTGAAAGTTTTAGTAATGAACAAGACAATAACAGCCTGTATACACGAATGCAACATCCACGGCCAAGTCATTTTTCGCCATCAGAAACCTACGTATAATTTGATGATCGATTGACCTTTTGCCCCGCCTTTTGTTCTAGATCTGCCAAGACTGCTAGCGCACGGCAGCCATGAGGTAGGTAGACTGGATATTCCAGGCTCCTAATCTGCGGCACAATTACACACAATGCCCACACACACATTTTAAAGGCCATTTATTATTAAATACTTGAGCGGGGAGCTGATACAAGTTTAGTCCGCGCACCAACGATGATGATTATTGCATCGTCAAGGGAAAAACCCTTTTCCGAGCATGCGCAGTCTACACGTAAAGTCTTCCATCTAGCAGTCGATATTGCATGAGTTTTGGTCATGCACGGGACGTACAGTATGTGTTTATGGTCCATGTATGATGATTTTTGTCAAGTATTATGATCTGTAAACGGACTCACAATTTTGTACGTGAATTCATAGAATTGGTCATCGATTGCCGGCGCAGCGTTAGCTAGCACATGGCAGCGTCCATACGATATGGTATTGACTGTTCGTTCCAAAGTATTTGATTTTTTTTTCTTTTTCGTTTTTTACACAAAATTTATGTCGTTAGTTTTTGTCTTCCTTATTTTTTGTTCAAACTGAACATGCAGCTGCGTGAAAGTGGTAGTTTGGGGGGGGGTTTCTGTTCGTTTTAATATAGTTTTTGCTGCATTTTGTGCCGGTCGGTAGGATGTTCATTTTGTCTGTGTGGTGGTCGGCAGAAGCTAGTGCCGGTTACACCCGACCGGCGTGGCTACAACGCTGGTTTGGGGTTAGGGTTAGGGTTGTAATCATCCATCGTTTGTGAAATAGACAATGCATATATTCAAATAGTTTGAGAAACTCATGGGTTCCCTTTAACACCCGAAGGAAACCAAATCATGCACGACTTGCAGAGTTGATCTCCTGCTCCTGACTGCACATGACATGTATTCAATAGGGTTGGGATGTTTAACCGGTTAACCGTTAAGCCATAAAAAACTAATTTCCTTAACAGTAAAACGTCAGCCCCAGATGCTATTCAGGAAGAATGATTGACATCTCTCTGCCTCTGAAGAACTGTCTTATCTTATTCCCCTACGAAATGTAATACATTATTTTCAATCCTCTACAAATTGTTAAACATAAACCGAATTGGCGGCTTCGGCTACGGCTGGATGGCCGCAGCATCATGCGTTGAAGTATTATAGGACGTCCTGAGCAACACCCTTAGCAACAGCCGTAGCCGTAGCCACCAATTTGGACGCAGCCTATGCATGCAAGCCAGAAAAGACAACTTACCTCTCGTCCAGTGTGAATACGAATCAGATCAGGTGACTTGCCAAGGAATGATCGAGTCTTTGTTGGGAAGGGACTTTCTTGACTTGGTCTACTTGACATTAGCTCATATAATTGATACAGTAGACTGGATCGAACATTGACCAACACATGCACTCCTGTCAATATCAAAAACCAACTTTAATAAATAAACAGATTTATCTGCCAATTGATCTCCTTCTATTTAATTCATTGCTAAGTCTTATTTCTATTCTCAAGCTTCCGAACTATGCATTGGACTAAATTTTCCCAACTCCATTTTCCCCATTGCAATTGGGAACAGGTCAAATTAACAATAGTTAAAACAAATTTACACAAATTTGAAACATAAAAGCAGAACAATGCAGACCCAAGCTTGTCAATATTTGCAAGTACAGACCTACCTGTCCAGAAAAAAGCAAGCAGAATATATCAGTTTAAGGCTGTCTTAAAGGCATCGTACACGTTTGGTAATTGTCAAAGATCAGTGTTCTCACTTGGTGTATCCCAACATATGCATAAAATAACAAGCCTGTGAAAATTTGGGCTCAATTAGTCATCGAAGTTGCAAGAAAACGATGAAAGAAAAAACACCCTTGTTACAAATTTGTGTGCTTTCAGATAGGAACAAAAACTTCTTGCAAGAAGTTTTTATTATTTTAGTGAGAAATTACCTCTCTTCTCAAAAACTACGTTACTTCAGAGGGAGTTGTTTCTCACAATGTTCTGTACTATCAACAGCTCTCTGTTGCTCGTTACCAAGTCAGTTTTTATGCTAATATATATTTTGAGTAATTACCAAATGTGTACAGTGCCTTTAACATTGACAACACAAACTGTTTAAGACAAACTTTCTTTCAAACCGTAAATGAAGAAACGACTTACCTTGAAAATCAACTGACACTGCAAGAATCTTACTGTTTTCAGGCAAGGAGAGTTTCTTAGGAAGACGCTGGAAGCAATCTGGTACCTTTGGAGCAACGCCGCCTTTCACAATCTATTCAGGGAAAAACCACATCAAAAGAAAGCATAAAGGCTTAATTAAGTCATTGGTTAATTACTGTACTTTTAAGATCAGCACTATTCCTTCTCCAGTTGCTACATATAACCAAAATACAATCTTTACAAAGATAAAACCCTTTCAAAATTCCACATGCAATGCTTATGAAGATTAGCCATCCATGTTTATATTGTCAGTAGTTCCTAATAATAATAAATGTACATGTAACAAAGGCATTGCTTGACAGTATCACTTTGAGAAGTACATGTCATTCATGACTGTATACAAAGGAAGGTAAACCAAGAAACATTCTTTAATTGTTATACCTGAAGTTCATCTTTACGTAGAAGACGACAATCTTGAAGTAATGAGGGAACATCGCAGTCACTTGTTACATCCGGCACAGGTTCTAAAGATGGAAATTTCACAGCAACATAGGCACCATCCACCTAGGAGACAATATTACAAATTCGAGTATTAAAAGTTATATCTCATTACTAACAAAATCCATCAAAGTGGTACTCGAATATTGCAAATAGGAGTAACACACCCCTGTGGTGATAGTGTTTTATTTCACTTTTGTTTTCCTCCTAGGCAGCCCATCTTTTGTTTTGTCTGTTGCTCCTTGGTTTGTTTGGCCTGTTGTGTGTTTCTGTCTTTGCCATGTTTATTTTTAAACGTCGCTGTATATTTCAATCCATGCTGAAAATCGGGATGGGGCAGTTTTTATATTTTTATAGTTCCTCTATTCTTGATGTATATTTAGATGGGGTAGTTTTTCATATTTTATATTTTTATACGCTATGTTTTTTACTTCATGTGTTTTTTCTGTTTGTATTGTGACTTGCCTGAATAAAGTATTATTATAAATAGTTTAGTCTCATCCTTATTTTGTTAAACTATTGCCATTCTGAGAGGAATCCATGCCAGGTTTCCCGATCCCAATTTCATAGAGCTGCTTAAGCACAAAAAGTAGCTAAGCAAAACAAAATTATGCTTACCAGAATATGGTTACCAACCAAAAAACCATTCTACATGTACAATCTGTGACTGGTATCCTGCCATTTTTTGCTTAGCAGAAAAATTTTAAGCACTATTTTTCTGCTTAAAAGCAGCTCTATGAATTTGGGCCCTGATTGGGAGAGCCTTTAAAACCAAAACAAACAAACAAACAAATAAACAAACAAACAACCAAACAAACAAAAAGAAAAAGCTATTTACTGAACAATCCACTGATGTTTTGAAATGTTGCAAGAACTTATAGCTTGTATTTTTGGAATTTGACAGTTACCATCTTTAACACTTCAGGAAGAAGTCAAATCAGGTTGACTTGAGCAAAGCTGAACTAACTAAAGTCTCTCTAGGTATTATAGTTTGGCATTTATTTTCATTGATAAAGAAATCATACACCTCCCAGTATTGCAGTTAAAATTCATTTTTCAGTTTTTAAAAACAGTGACAGCTTATTTGCCACAAGGTCAATTGTTGTATCATAAAACAATTTTCCTGCCAAGTGACTCAATGAAATTGAGACTTAAGAATCGCTTACCTTCAATACTCTGCCAATAGGAACAGAGCGTATATCTTCCACAAATACAACATCAGTCAATGCCCACACCTCAATATCAGGTTTCTCAACCTCTCTCACTGGAGATGATAGAGGGCGCTTTGTACCACGTCCTAACGAAATATAAGAATTGATTTGCATTGGTGTAAAGCAGTGTTTATGAGACTAACTAAAGTGTCAAATCATTATGATAGCTGTTAAAATTTACAAGTCTTGATAATCAAAAATGGGTAACACATACTATGCCTTAACAAAGGGCATAGCAGATTATAATTTCTTTTATTTTGAAATCAGTTATGTCAGTTAAATGACTAAAACAAAGATGAGATTGGAAGGATGTGAAAATTCCTGAAAAATGGTTTGCGGGGCTGGGTCCCCCTTATTCTATATCAAGAATCTCTAAGATGTTACAATTCAGGAGGTTTACAGACTCTGTGCATCACCAGAAATACAAAACTACTGGTTTAGACACAATGCAGACTATTTCTTTCTCCCTTTGGTGATTGCATTGCTTCTTTCAAGAAAATTTGAAAGCTTGAGAAGATTTTTAGAAACTCTTGAAATCAGGAAAAACCTGAGAAATCACATGCCAGCTTTAAGTGTGCCGTCACTTCTCGTACAACATACCACCAAAGATTTACCCCAAATAAAGGAGTGAGTACTCACGTTGAGCAGCAGGACTTGACACTACAATGATTTCTCCACTACTGGTTGACCCTGGTGAAGGAGGAGGTCCCATATCTCCTTTTACTTCAATCTTACTCTCTGCCCTCATCACATCATTCTTTCCTTCTCCTCTCCCATCTCCTTTGGAATCCTCTTTGATGTCTGACTTGGAGTCGGAGCGATCCAGAGAGTTACGTCGTATACGGAAGCGACAAGTATCAGAAAGGTTCCAGGCTGTATCCATAAGCTGGCCCACCTTGGGTGGGTAGCTCTTGGTATTAAAAGCCAATGCACCAGAGTGATACATGGGGCAGCTACGCAGACACACCTGCAACAAATACATTCCATTTTCACTTTATTCATTCATTCATTGTTGGTTTCTTCATTACAAATATCACATGGCAGCCAAGGGCTGAATTGCAGACATTTTGTACATCAAGTCGAAAGGATAAAACGAAAGCTAGTCATAAAAGCAGACAAAACTGAAAAAACAGTACATGTGCACTAGACACAAATGAAGACAACATTTTTTTAAATTACTAAAAAGGAAACTATTGATAAATGATGGCAGACAAAATATAAACAGAAATAACAATCGGAATGGCACTGATCCTGAATCCATTAGTTTTACAGAAGGACTGCTGGTAGTTAAATTAAGGTCTTAAGGGCAAGTCAGATGTGTCTTTCAGAGGGAGCCAATGTTGGCAACGAGGATGACCTGCTAAGGATATTGCAAAATCAACGCAAATGTGGGCACTTAATGAAATTGATAATAGTGAAAGTCTTCTAAAACCATATCAAAGAGGAAGTGATAGATAATAAAACTGTTTTTAAGCAACCACAAATTGTTCCATTCAATTGAAAACTTTTTATACCTGAGATCCTACAGTGATACTGCCAGGGTTAGAAGCTTCTCTTTTCTTGGCTCTAGATCGTTCACGAGCTCTCTCTAAAACTTTCTTCCTGATCGATAGAGGTAAAACTCCCCTGAGTAGCAAAAATAAATAGAGATTTAGACAAGATTCATCAAGGAACAAACCATAAAATACAGTTGTACACTATTGTTTAGAATCACTCAAGAAGATCTTAAGAGCAAGAATCAATCAAAGGTTTCAAACTTAAAGGTTCATTCCTGAAAAGTCTTTGAAAATAAACTCAGGCCTCGAACTTCGTGTTCAAAAGGGCACGGCAATAATTGCCTTGCTTTTTCTAGAATTTGAAGGGCATCGCAGCAATTTTGTAAGTGTAAAAAGGGCACCACAGCATTTTTGTAGAATTTGGGGGGCATCACGGCAAAAACTAAATTTAACAAGACAGCTAAGGCCTGCGCTAAACGTCGCACTTTTGCCGTGTCAAACTCAAATGATTTTCGCACAGCAAAAGTGCGGCAATTAAAACAAATTGGTGACAAACGTCGAATTTAGTAAAATAGTTTGCCGCACTTAAAGTAATTTAAAATGGCGACGCGGGAAAAAATTGCTAAAGAGTCATGTTTCATTATGTCAATTCGAGCTGTGACACTCAAATATTAATGACAAAATCATAACAATGTTTCTCAACTTAAATGTTGTCATTATTTTTACCATCGTTGGTGAGTGGCGGTACTAACAAGGAGAATGTTCACATTATTAGAAATAAAGATAAAACATTTTTCAAAAGTTTTGCGCATGCGTATTCCCAAAGAGCATCGCCCGACTGATAATTCAATTCAATTCGACACGGCAAGAGCGCGACGTTTGTCACCACGTCGTGCAACTACCGTGTAGCACGGCAGAGCTTGCCATGCTACACGGCAGTGTCGAACTTAAATCAAAAGTTTGCGCTAAACGTCGCTCTTTTGTCAAATTTAATTCATCATTTTCTAATTATTTGAGTTTGACACAGCAAAAATGTGACGTTTAGCGCAGGCCTAACCGTTTCTGTTTCAGAAACAAAATTTAACGTAAAAAAAATAAAACCCACAACCGTGCATGTGATCAAAAACATTGCAAAAACCCCGCAAAATTAAACAAATAAAGAGGAAACAAATCTTACATTATACAGTAAAATAATCCTTCTGTTCATCCAGGGTATTTTAAATTGTGTCCTTTTTGCAAAAGAAGCCTAAACGTTGCGTAGTTTTTTGTAAACAAGCTCAGCACACCATGCTGTCGACGGAATGTGCGTGCATACCAGCGAGGACAGTGCTGTATTCGGTTTTAGCCCGCACACCAGTGATGTGATATTGCATGTTTTAGGGGAAACCCAGAGATGCCAACATTGAATTCCCAAAAAGAGTAGCACCACCGAGCACTTAAGTTTCAAGTCAGGCATAAAACTCACCGAGCCGTAAAAAGAGGAAAATTATGACATTTATGATATAACTATCACTTTCAGCGAAAATCACTTATTGCAAAGCGGCCTGCTCCAGAGGTTAAACAATTATGAATTGTATTCTCAGGCTTGATTCAAAAAACAAAAAAAAAATTTAGTAAAATAATTTGTTTTGGGTATCGGACCGCAATTTGCACTAGCTTGTGCATGAAGAGAACCCTTTCCAACTAAATTCATCAAAATGCTGTGGTTTCTGTCCCATTGTTAATTAAAATGAATAATGCTCACGTTTGCACAACAAAATAGTAAAACAAAATATGTCACACCACCTGACCACAGCAGCAGGCCAGTCAAGTCTTCAAACGACTTCAGCAAGAGCAATTTCGTCAATTGGCCTTTCCAACCAATTCCATTTCCACCCACTGCATTCTTAACAACTTTTTTATCGACAGTTTTCATCAGATCTTGGCCTCGATTGCGATCAATGAAATATTTTCTTGTTGTCACCGTTATTTTAGTTGATCACTGCAGCGCTAGCGATCGCGATGTTTCAAACAAACTCCACGACGGCGCGCGCTGAACTTGCGAATTGCATTTCAGATAAAAGTTATCACAGTGTCTGTTTGCCGCCGCATCCCACAGTCGTAAAGCGTTAGAAAAAACTGCGGAACCAGTCTCTACAAAAGCGACTGTAGAATGTATGCTGTACAAGGAGCCTTGTGGCTCTGTGTATGCTCTGTGCTACGCGTGTGTCAGGTAGGCAAATCCTGAATGCGATAGTTTATGGGATTGGTACCTCCTAAATAAGCACCAAACCGCGTGTGAATTCGGCGCCGCTCATTACTTTTAACCATGCGGCAGCAGTCAACATTTTTTATAGTTTTTTTATTTTATACTTTTAGTTTTAGTCTTTATCATGATACATTGTAACTACATTTACACTGGGCAGCTTGTTTATCGTATTTAATTGAAGATTATCGTAGCGGCGTATTCACGGCTCAAAATTGTTTTTTCTACGCCCAAATCGTGTATGTTGGCATCTCTGGGAAACCCTTCTTTCCCAAGCATGCGCAGACACGTTAAGTCTTTCGTCAAGGCGTCTGTAACTGGTTTTGTATGCTATCGCGTAATGCACTGTATATTTGATCAATAGAGGGTGTTTACTCTTATGCTATCGCATTGTTTTAAAACGCCCTCTCGCGTTGAATGATTCTTAGCACGCACAAAACAAAGACTACAAGCCTGTAAATTGTAAATGACGTGACTGCTTGCGTGTCGCACGGAGTGCGTTGTGTACATTGTGATCGCAATGTGGTCTGTATTTCGCGAACTGTCGAGTGAATTTTCAACGGTTCTCCGAACCATAAAAATGTAAACGACACGTGTAAGCGGACATTTAATATGCATGTTACATATTTTACTAAAGGGCACCGACGGCAGTTGGATAAAAAAAGGGCACGGCAATATATTGCCGTGAATTGTCGGTAATTTCGAGGCCTGAAACTGTTCTTTACTTAGCAAAATTGACTCTCTGACGTACAATATCTGTAGATATTTCATGATGTACAATATCTGTAGATATTTCTTACCACCAGAAGAGAGTTCCATTTTCCAGCCAAGCACAGGTGTAGAGTGGACAGGTGTACACAGAGTTGATCTTTTCCCCATGTAACTCATTAAAGTAGGTAGCAGCATGCTCCAAGCGTGATGCAATAGGGGAGAGTGTCTCATCCAATAGAGTCGCAATCTGTGTTAACAAGAAAAACAAGAATTGTCGATGGCATAATGATCCTATAGTTGTCATATTGTTGTTAAAATGTGACGATAAGAAGAACATACCTTTCCTGTTATATTGAATCTATACACACAAATAAACAATGAAAGCACTAGCACTGATATACAAATACAATACCTGCCAACATTGAAAGTCAGAATAGGAACACCTTTAGTCAATCCACAAGTCACACCGTCAGATCTTGCAAAAAGTGAAGTTATGTCCCTTTCTTCATCTCGTTACACATAGAAATTGTTGAATGTATTCCTTGCAAAATTTCTGTAACCGTTTGGGGGATGATTTTTACCCATCTTGCTTAAACAAATCAATTAACATTTGCATTTCAGAAGAAAAATTCTCTATCGCATGTCGATCATAACGTCCTTACAAAATGGTTGCGCAACCTGAACTAAATAGTGCCTTCTTTTGTTAATTTGTCTCCAATTGTCGGTGAAATAGCACCATCTTTTTTTCCCTCCCTGCTTTCAGAAACTGGATTGTTCAATTTTTCGAGGGTTTTAAAACTTAAAATTCGGACAATTCCAATTAACTCAGAGTAGTTGGCAGGTATGAAATACAGATGTACAAGTTTTTACATTGGTTTGTACACAAACATGGATGTACCCACATAGCTTCAAAAAGCAAGGCAAGTTAGTCTTCCAGTCAATATCCAGAGCTCTATGGCATACTTGCCAACATTGAAACCTCAGAAAAAGGAACACCCGTTTTTACGAGTCCACAGATATCAACGCAAGAAATCGAGCGAGTAAAGCTTATTACATGTACGCATACAAATGATGTATGTATTTACAACGATGTACAAGAATCACTGTATCCCATAAGAAAATCTCTACTGTCAAAAGCAAATGGCACCCTCTTTTGCCAGAACTTTTTTTATCTTGTCCATTGCTGTCTTGTCAGAAATAGGAATGTTCTAAGTTTTGGTGGCCTATAATCTTAAAAATCTGGACAATTCCAATTAAATCTAAACAGTTGGCAGGTACATGTATGCTATGGTAGAAACAATAAGGATGAGTAATTTTTGAACACAATCAATCAGAAGATGCCTACCTTTCCAGACTCAGTGACAAGGACAGCCTTTTCATAACATGCAGTAATCTGAACCACCTTCTCTCCAAGTAGACCTAACGTTGCTGCTTTTGGATGATGCATGTTTAAGTTCTGAAAATAAAAAAAAAGAAATGAATGTCTCATTTCTACATAAACCTGAAAATCTTATGCTCTCACCCGACTCCCAACCCCCCTCCTTCCAACAAGAAGAAGGGACAATTAATGGAGGAGACCAGTGATTTTCATCATACCATCAAAATCATCAGCTTTCTTAATAGACCTTTAAAAGATGACATTATAAATTAAAAGCGAGTATCAAAGACAATATGAAGTTTTGAACAAGAGGCCTTACTTCTGGTTTCCTGTATGGTTCTGGGTCATTCCATTTCCACTGATAGAGTTGACCATTCACACCCACTGCAAGTAGCTCACTGTACATAGCAGAAATATGGGTGAATCGACATCCTTCTCCTCCCTGTAGAAACAAATGGAATCAACCAATAATCAACAGACATTTTATCTTGAGTCTTTATCTAATTCAGTCAGGAAGATTGGACAAAGTCTACAGAGAGTCTTCACCAAGACGGAAGGGTTTCTGTACAAGATAATCAGGAAGATCAGAGTAAATGTACAGAATGTCTTTTAAGATGAAAGACAAGTCATCTTGTAGCATGTTGTGGCCGAGCAGTTTAGTGCATTGGACTCAAGCTCTGGTTGCTGAGTCATCTGGGTGTGGGTTCCAATCCCGGTCCGGTCATGACACTTGTGTCCTTGAGCAAGAAAAAAATTGCTTCTTTTCACCAGTGGTAAATGGGTACTTGTGAGGGCAGAGATGGTTCTTGTGATTGATTTAGCTTGGTGTGCTATACACTTGGCAGCACAGGCTGTATACTCCCCAGGGAGCTGAGATCGTTTAAGGAATGAAATAAATAGACCAGTGACCAGGGGTATAATGTTTGAAGTGCAACGATCATTCTATATACGAGTCAATATTATTAGTATTATTAATAAATTAAACAAACCTTTTCTGGCCACCATTCTAGATCATCACCAACAGCTAGTGGACTCTGGCTATGTTGAGCTGGGATACCTTTCTTTGTCTCCTGGCTAGCTGTAGCATCTACTCCAGCTGTCTTATAACTACCTGCACTGCTAGCAGCATCACGAAGAGCACTGTCCAACCAACGTCGATCTCTGGCTCGTAACAGAGGATCACGGTCACTTGGTTCCCTGTCACGATCTAATTGAAAGGTCCAATTAATCATACATTTAGAGACTACTATTTAGTAACAACTTTGCTTTTAATATAAATAGAAAAGGACAGAGTTTTCTCAAATGATAGTTGAAGAATGCTCCCCAAGAATTCCCAAGATATGTAAAGTGATTTGATAAAGCAATACAAAGGCAACGGTCTCTAACCCATATATTCTCATTCATGACACTCACCTATAATCATACTCTTTGTAAACTGTAATAATTGGTTCTTCAAAACTGTAACATCTTGGCTGAGAGAAATAGTTTAACTCTGGTAAGAACCAAGCTCAAACAGTCTCAATATGAGTTTGTATGGGCATGCCTTAAGCCCGGTTCATACTTCACGCTTAAGCAAATGCAAAGCAAATTATTTGACGTAAACAATACCCAACGTGCCGTTTTCTAATTGTTATGCAAGGAAATTCCCTTCACTTTCGAAAGTATGATTGTGAGAAGGGATGATTCATAGGTTATCCGTCTTTCATCTGTCTTCCAATGTCTAAGATTTACCTCTACTTGAAGATGCTCTTGACCTAGCTCGAGATGAGATGCCAAGAAAATCTTCAGAAAACATTGCATCTGCATCAATGATCACACTTGGATGATCAGAATGGATACCTCCATCTAATAAAGACATCAAGTCATCTGAAGACACAAAACAACAATGAAATATCAACCTTCAACCCTAGGCATGTTACAGACACAATATGACTACAATCAAGTGTGATTCTTTGGGTCATGTCACACAAGAGGCAATCCAGGCAATACTAAGAAGAGCAAACATTCAGCTTTTGCATAGTTACCTTGGGGATGGTAAGGCACTATTAGAAAGTGGCACATTATTAGAATGTGATTAGAAAGTACACTGTGATTGGACCAATGAGAAGTTGGCTCTTGATCATGACATGTGTTATACTATATGAGGTATTGAGACCTTGCACAACGCAGAGCCCACTTACAGGCACCTATCCTATCCGCCATTTTGGGAGTCAAAATGTACACAAAGGAATTGACTCCATAAATGTTGGAAATGGTAGACGTGCATTTTGTGTCTGCATGCAAGATTGGTTGTGACTGGCCTTGGCATGGCATATGATCAATCCAGGATTGTAGCTAGAAAGTTTTGAGTGCCGGCTAAAATTGAGCATAGCGAGCGAAAGCGAGCGGAGCGTTTTCACGGCGTGGGGTCCAGGGGCCCGCTCAAGGGCCCGGTGGAATTTTTTGGTTTTACTGCTTTAAAAATGGATTTGTAGGCGTTAACTGAGACATAAATTATGTATTTTTGTAAGGCGTTTTTAGGTACGTAAATCTGTTATTTTCATTTTCATGACAGTGATTCAAGTAAAGTACACATTGTATTGTCTGTACCAGTACAATAAATTAATGGAAGTGTATGTATTATGGTAACTCTTACAAAATACCAGGCCTCGAATGTAAAAATAGAAAAGGCAGAAAACTATAAGCATAGAGCAAGGACCAGAAAGCCAGCAGATGTCAACACACCAGGTTTAATAGATCCTAATAAGGGTCACAAAATTCCTGCACGATCGGCAATTGCACAAACTATTCCTGCAAGATCGACTGATTGTGCAAACATTTTTGTGCAAATCATTTCAGCACAAACAAAACCACTGATCCTGAACTAAAAAATCCATCCACTTTGTGCACGATCGCCCGATAGCTTCTACATGTACTTGGAATGCGAGTTTCAGATTTGCGTCCGTTTTTTTTTTAACTCTCTGATCGGTCTCCTAATATCACGCTGTTTGTTTCAACGTCCAAAGAATTGTCAACCTGATGGACAATGTCAACCTGATGGACAATGTACAATTAGAATATCTCTCATGATAGCGCGGGGTCGACTCAATTATTGAGTCTTGGATACAAGGTTCCGTTCATCGAGTAAAAATGTAGTCAGGATGCCCTGCGACACAGAGAAAAATGCACGCGAAATGCCGTTACGAAATAGCTGACTTCTGGGTACCAGTCGCTGCATACTATTACTACAAAAGATCGATCTACTAGCGCATTGAAACGGTGGTTTGTGTTCGTCATAAGTATTTTTCAACATTTTTTTGTCCGGGCGCACGACGATTTTGTCCGGACAAAACCGCGTGTGGAGAACCCTGATGTAAACACCTGATTAAATACTTGAGCGGGGAGCTGATACAAGTTTAGTCCGCACACAATGATGATGATTATTGCAGCGTCAAGGGAAAAACCCTTTTCCGAGCATGCGCAGACACGTAAAGTCTTCCATCTAGCAGTCGATATTGCATGAGTTTGGTCATGCACGGGACGTACGTGTTTTGTCAAGTATTATGATCTGTAAACGGACTCACAATTGTGTGCGTGAATTCATAGAATTGGTCTGGTTTCCATCGTACATGTACATCGATTGCCGGCGCAGCGTTGCTAGGACATGGCAGCGTCCATACGGTATGGTATTGACTGTTCGTTCCAAAGTATTTGATTTGTACACGATCGGTGGCATAAAGTGTTGCGGTTCGCTTCTTCTTCTTTTTTTCTTCTTTTTTTACACAAAATTTACCGGTTATTTATGTCGTTGTTTTCGTCTTCCTTATTTTTTGTTCAAACTGAACATGCAGCTGCGTGAAAGTGGTAGTTTGGGGGTGTTTTCTGTTCATTTTAATATAGTTTTTGCTGCATTTTGTGCCGGTCGGTAGGATGTTCATGTTGTCGGTGTGGCAATCGGCAGAAGCTAGTGCCGGTTACACCCGACCGGCGTGGCTACAACGCTGGATCAATCATACTTGCCTTGATGGCAATACTTGACAGTGTCCAGGTGTGATTGACCAATAAACACACTCTACTTGATGTGTGTGGGTGGGGCTTGGATACTATGACTGAAGCCCATGTTTGTGAGAAAAAGACAGCCTATTGTATTGTACAAAACACGTTATGACTTGCAGCATGGTGATCAATCAAGCTCAATCATGTTTATACTAAAAAACAATAATTGGAAAGTCAAAAACACTTGTTTTAATTTCAAAGCTTGAAGAATGGCACAAAACACCACTTGTGCAGCAGTTATTCACGTGTTGCAATGGGGACGTTTGTAACCGCTACCGTACTGTGATAATGCTTATGATAATTGCATATTGTCTCGGGGGCTGAAGCCTGCCTATAAATATGGCAGTCATGATCTTGGTCTTGTTCCTGGACTTACCTCCACCTGAGATGTAGCTATCTCCTTCTTCTTGATCATCACCATCCTCATCATCTCGACTCAGTAGGTTATTAACAGCAAGGTTAACATCAAGATTCTGTGACAACATATGAAAGATAATTACTTCTGTAATCAACAAAGCCCATTGCTTATCACCCAAATAAACCAGCCCTGTTAAAAGTTGCAATTCATAGCAAAAGTATCAACATTCCTAATGCAAGAATTACACCATTACATGATTCCCAACTGAATGTTCCGACATTGCTGAAGGCTTCTAAATGTCATGTAAGTTGAGTCTCACATGATCCACCAACTGTTATACATGTACATGTACATCACCAATTACAAACAAATACTTGAACTTTAATGGCTACGATTCTTCTTCACTCGAACAAATTTTAACTGGTTACTCAACATTAAAACAAGTTACTCCACACTTATAAACCTTTCTATTGCAATGTCACAGCCCAAGTTTTTGCTAACCGAGGTTAAAAAACTATGGAAAGCCATACATGCAAAACAAAAACAAATGGCCACAGTTTCTAACAATGTCACAAAAATATTCAAAATTGGTGTTGAATTTGTTGGAAACAAAGCAACCAATCATGGGAGGTATTTTATTTAATTAAAATTTGCAGAAAATGTTGAACTTGGTCACAACATCTGTTAACACGATTGAATGTTTTGCTAACATTCGGCCGTCCATGCCAACCAGCAAGGTTTGTTTATCAACAATAGAAACGTCTATAATGTTAAGCTTGGAAGTATGCCGGCTTCAAGCAACTAATCCTTGATTAACCAACTGTGAACAATCAAAAAGCATATATTACTTTATGATAGGTATGGTTCCCAGACTCACCGTACGCTGTAACTCCCTAATGATCACACCTCTGCTCTTCCCCTGTAGGACCATCTGGGCCTGTGACACTAACTCCTCTGGAACAACAGCAGCTGGTACCACAGGTCGTGACCCAACAATGACCCCACCACGACCTCGTGATTGAGTACGCATAATACGACCTCGATTGCGAGATGTTGCGGAGGCAGTTGTAGCCGCACTCATTGTGGTACGACTGGCTGTTGGGCGGCTACTGGTGATCCATTTACTGTTTTGTTGAAAGACAATAACGAATTTATAACCTCAGGAACAGTTACATGTAACTCTTCATTGTTCTCAAAACTAAAACCTGGACATCATCATTTTGATTTGTATTTACTTTTCTATAACAAGTGTTCATAAATTCCTTTACACTGGGCTAATTTAGGTATTGTGATGGGAGACCACAAATCTAGGCTCAAGTAGCTCAGTTGATAGAGCTTCAATATAGCAATTTAACACAGGTTCAGATCCTGTTCTATTGTTTCTCTCATACCCAAGACTTTTTAGATTTGTTATACAAAATTCAGATTTTAACAGCAGGACAAGAGTTAGCCCAATGCCCAAGGCAAGATTTCATTCTCAGAAAAAAACAAGATAAGAATAGTTAATGAGTCTAAGGTTTTTCTACTCACGCCGTTGTTGATGAACTGGATGGTTGTTCAGCAGAATTAAGAAGCCATGGATTAGTCATTCCTCGGTTTGCTGATGATAAATTACGAGCTGCTGAGGAGGTGGTAGTCTTTGTTTTTGAGCTGAGGAAATAAAACAATAGTCCTAAAATTCAAGCCCTGCATTATACACCATGACCTACCAGGCATCTAATAAATACTGAGTCCTGTTTGTGTTTACCCATACACTTGTATGTTAAGCACTGTATACTCAGTACTTTCCCTCGAGTCTTGTGAACAACAATTCACAGACATAGTACTCGGATGGGATTCAAATAAGGCTGTGCCGGTTACAGGCTAACATGGTTAACCAACCGATCATCCGGTTACACATTTTTACGGTTTGGATAAATGTAAACAAAAATCACTCGAAAGTGCCGCGAATTGCTGACCATAATTTAATGGTGGCAATCAAAATAAGCAATGCTAATTTGGGGATCTTTAAGTGCTACTTACTTGATTTTGACAGTGTTGCAATATTTCTCTGCAAGATTGGTACTGGTATGAGTTTTGATATGAAAACTAATCATTTTTCGTAATAATTGCAAGTTCTTTATCTTCACAACATCAATACTCACCTTTTGGGAGGCTCAACTTTACCAGCTTCAATCTTGTCTGGGTTGATGTGGAAGTGTAGGCGGCATATACGGCCATCCTAAAAACAAAAGTGACAAAGTTATGTGAGTTACTTTTGTAGACAGTCGACTCCCGTTAATACGAGCTCGCATGTTACGAGGTTCCGGTTAATACAAGGTTTTTTGCCGGTCCCGAACTGCCCCGTGCGTGTTTCAATGCATTTAAAAATGGATTATACGAGCACGGTAGTAGCGAGAACACGGAGCCTTTTTTTCAATTAAAAGATTTTATTAATTCAAGAATAACAATTAAAAAGAAATTATTTTAAAAGACACGGATACGCACAGATTTTATTAATTCAATAATAACATTTAAAAAGAGAAATCACAACACATTATCTTTATTGAAAAATGAAACAATATTAAAAAAGGAAACTGCAAAGTAACTGAAGCAAGTCTATGTGCATGTCCACTCCAGAAACATCTCGCTGGTGTCCCACGCTTGACATGCTGTTATCATACACTTCATGTCGATCACCAACGAAAATGAACGTTCAGTGCATGCATCATGTTCATACCATGCGCTACGGTACAGAATCCGCTGTCGCTGAACGGCAAGTTGATATCTCTTTGCTATATTGTTATCATAAATTGTACAAAATATTAAATTTCCATGATTAATCACTCAATAAAAGACATTTAGTAATGATATTCTTGTGTATAGGAGGATGCTCGTAATAGCTGTTCTGGTAAGCAAACAGCTCCGTGCAGGCTAGCACAAGTGTATATGCACGTACACGTGTTGTGTGCATGCACAATGATGACGTGTGTATCTATATTTAGCGCGCTGCGTTTAAGACGAGGTTCGGATAATACGAGGAAAATGGGCCAGTCCGGCGGACCTCGTTATAACGGGAGTCGACTGTACATGATACATAATTCCTCTGAACCCAGATGCAAAGCCATGTGCAAATGAAAAGTTGAGTTACTTGTTAATTAGTAATCCATATAAGACTTATGAAGAAGAAAACGCTATCCACACATAATAAAACTAATTTTGTGTTTTTTCTTTAAAATATTAGTCGTTCTCTTTGAGTCAACATCAAATGAATTGGAAAGTAAATATGATGTACTTTTTTAGAGTAGACATGGTAGAGTTTGAGTAAATTGCTAATGAAAAGAACATAGCAGCATCCTAATACATACCTCCAAAAGAAATGCTGCATGGTTTGGACCAACGACCACTGAATTAACAACTAAATGTTTGAGTGAAGGAACACCAGTAATGCTGTATAGAGAAGATAAAAACATGTTTAGAATATATGATTGCACTGCACACCATGGAACCCCTTAGGGAATAGTTCTCATTGTCAGTATGTGAGTCACTCTTCACAATTCCAACATACCTCTCTGAGTCACAAACTTGAAAGATCAGCACTACCTACATGTAGTATTAAAGAGTAAATAAAACGGATATTTCAATCGTCCAAACACTATTCTGTACTTTTTTAGGGCATATACCTATTGTTTAATGAGTTTTTCCATTAATTGTGGTTTACAGTTTTTTCGAAAATGTGAAATGAAAAAAAAAGGTACTTTGTGGATTTTCCGAAAATTTACGTATATTTCGCCGCTGAGGGCGCGCTCGGACGCAAGGCGTTTTTGATTGGTTGAACAATTTCATGACGACACACCGTGCATTCAGAGTCAGGATAATGACGTCATCTTTGTTTACATTCACCCGTGCACTGTGCGTTCTGATATGATCTTCGTGACTGGGATAGTCATTCTTCAGCTAAATCAGTGACTGATCTTAGGTTTTTGTTGTGAAATGCCTAAATCGTGCACCGTTGGAGGTTGCATTCGGAACAGTGACAAAGATTCTTCTGTTAGATTTTGTCAATTTCCCAGTGAGCCAAACGTTTGTCGAGAATGGTTGAGATTCGTAAACACAACTCGATCAAACTTTCGAGTTGGGAAGTGGTCGAGTGGTCGCACATTTGTATTGTAGTGCCCACTTCTCGGACGACTGCCAGGAAACATCGTCTAAATTGATGGCCTGCTTTGGGATACCGTCCAAGTTCAGACTAAAAGAGGGATCGATTCCTACACGGAAGTCACCTAACATAGAGACAACCGGATGAAGGAAAAGGAGCGGAGACCGGTAAGTGTAACCAGAATGCCACCAGAATTACGGTCAGTCTGAGAATAGCTCCACCCGTCCGTCCGTGAATCGCCTTCCGAAAAATCTTATCGTGAAGAAAGTACTCAAATAGAAAGTACTCAAATAGAAAGTTACAAATCAGTCATGAAAGTGCTCTCTAAACTTTTTCCTTTTCATAAGGATTTGTGTTGGAATTCACCGTGTGTTCTGAAAGTCCAAATCAATATTTTGTAACAAAGTGTACGTACGGTACGAGTCGACATGAAAATGATGTCCGGAAATTGGGCATACGTCAGTAATGATTGCACACATGAACCCACTGAAAATGATACGGGTTTTCAAGACTGGTGAACTGGAGTTGTCATGATGAAATAGAACCCTTGATATGCAAATAAAAATAGGATTTTGTTCCATTGGGGGATTTAAGACTTGGGATGGGTAATGTTTTTATAATTTTAATTTTTTGTCCACAACGTCCTTGTACAATTTTGCATTTAATTTGTTTTATCCATTAGGTAATCGAACAAAGCCTCATTAAGGAAAGCACTTCTTCTACTAGTACTAACAGCCATGGCGAACAGGCTGGCACATCGAGTGTAGCTGTCTTCCACAGTGTGTCTTCAGAAGAGGTTTGTAATGGATTGGGATTGTTTACCAAATCCAAATCCAAATCCAAAAAAAAACACATGTTTGTTTCTCATCAACCAAAGATTGTTGTATGAATTTTGTTTTGGTAGATACAAACATTTATTTGCATTGACATGATCCCAACCTGTCCAAACCCCTGCAGTCCCTAATTATTATTCTGTTGTGTTTGTTATCGCTCAGTTATTGGTTTCTCATCAGGTACGGGAACAAGCTACGCAAACTATTCAAAGATGGAGATGCACCAAAACCAAGCTACGGGAGAGAACTTCTGGCCCACAACTTCACCCAAGACAACCTATATCAGGTCCAAGATAACCCAAACTGAAAACAAAATGTTCAACCCAGTGAACTAATTAAGGTAACATTTAATAACAACATTCAAATTTGATATTGTTATCCTTTTGTAGGTTTCAGTTTTCTGTACAGCTTGTGGGCATTCTCACTGTCACAGAATTTGATTTAGATGTTATAACATCTGATAAATCAAATTATGTGACAGTGAGAATGCCCACAAGCTGTACAGAAAACCAAAACCTACAAAATGATAACATTTGTTATCAAATTTAAAAGGTTGTTAATAAATGTTACCTTTGTTCACTGGGTTGAAACATTTTCTTTCAGTTTGGGTTCTCTTGGACCTGCAGGATGACATTGACATGAAGTGCATTAGAATTCCAGATTAGAGTATGTACTCAAAATATGAACAAAAACAAACGCTGTTTGTTTAAAGTTGTTAAAAACAAAAACATTTGCTCAAATGTCACTTTAATTCAGGATTAGGTTATACATAATTTGTACAATATCACAATATCTGACGTTCATGTCAGCCAGCAGGAACAGTTACAGGGAGGGTATATCTTTGGTAATTACTCAATGAAGTACTTCAATGGGGGTCGGTTTCTAAAGATGCTTTACAATATCAACAGGTCTCCACCGCTCTTAACCAAGTACGTTTTTATGGTCATTAATTTTTGGAGTAATTACCAAAGATATACCCTTCCTGTAACTGTTCCTGCTGGCTTGTCATTAAAACATTTCTGGCTGTAACGTAGTTTTAGAGAAAAAGGACATTTTTCACCCCAATATTCGAATCGGAGAAAGGCTTCAGGCATCTGAAAGAACACATTTCTATGCAACAAGGGTGTTTGTTTTGTTCATTATTTTCTTGAAACTTTGATGACCTGAGCCCAAATTTTCACAGATTTGTTATTTCACTGGTGCACATTTCATATCAAATAGGGATTTTTAACACTGAACTAGCCAGCTGAACCACTTGCAGTGAATTTTGACTTGTCCTCGGGTGTTTTAACTGGCATTTGGCCAGCAGACCACTGTTAAAGGGAGAACCCTGTGTACTTGATGAATTCAAGATGAAAGTTTGCACAAAAAATATGAACAAAAGATGCACTCTGTATGTACGATTTAACTACTTCAGCAGTTCAGTAATGTAAACCTACAATGCATGTATTAAATTGTAAAACCCTGCTGGATTACATGGCAAATTAGGTGCCCAAGTTTTGCTAAAAGTCATGTTAAAAAATCAAAGATCTTGACAAAAATACCTTGTGTACAGTAAAATCATAGAACCAGTTGTTTTATGGTCACAATGCGATAAGCAATCTATTAGCAGCGCTGATTATGTTTACTTCTAAGAAAGTTGCAACTCCTTCCATGGTCCTCCCTCTATGGTGTAATGTATTAATTTTATTCATGCCATGTGAGTCCTAAAAGAATGCTCAGACAAAGAGTACATGATGAGACAATTGTGTTAATAAAAGCCAAGTGGTCTTTCCTACACACTTCTGCTGGAGTCTGTTACTTATGAAATGAAAAGAGTACTTTCCGTAATTACATGTGTTTTGTTTCAGCTTCAGAATTTATTTTTGACTGCGATATGTAGTAAATAATTAATTTCAAGCATACAAAACAGCTGAATGACCTAACAAAACATGAAACCCTTTAAAAATGTTGCTGCATGTCCAAACAAGAAATTGATCCAAATCGGGATATTTAAAGCCCTTATATTATACTCGCCCTCAGGATTAGGGTATGTTGTTCTAATAATTTCCATAACACATGATGGTAGTGGAACACGATTAAATCGGCCCAAATATCCCAAGCACCATCTCACGACCTGGCGATACGCAACATGACGAAACTTCCTAGGAAGGATATAGAAAAATAAACCATGTCAATTTTAATTTATCAACATTATATAAAAACAAAAATAAAAAAAACACAGATTACATGTATCAACACTCAGGCCTTGAACTTCGCTCTTGAAGGGGCACAGCAATTTTCCTCTGGCATTGGTAAGGGGCACTTCAATGAGGAAAATGTAAATTTGTATTGAAACCTTGCAAAGGGCACCGCAGCAAAAGCACAGGGCACCACGACAATTGCTGTGGGTGCCGTTGGTTAATTCGAGGCCTGAACACTTGGTGAACATTTGTATTATGTTTACAGTGAAACAATAGGCATATTCAACCATGGCCTCATTTTGCACGGATACCTGTACGCCTTTTCAAAACCACACTAGAGTTAAATAGCAGGCTTTCTAGACCTCTTCTAAAAAAAATTGAATAATTCTTTCAGCAATAATAACTGACTTACTGGTTAATTGTCCCCTGAACTGTGCGTCTCCCATACTGCGTTTGGTACTGCATTTATGCAGTGTGAAGAACCGCCGGGTGTAAACAACACGCCTCAAACCAATTGTGCTGGGTTAAACATTGCTCGTGATCATCAATGTTTATTTGAATTGAAGCTCTAACATCTTGTTTGAGATGGCGTCGACCTCCTTACACTTACAGCACTTGCAGTTCTCTAATGGTCTAGACAACACGCTTCCCACAGGTGCACCTGTCAAACAAACAAAAAGATTAAAACATAAATAAGTTGCCAGTGAATGATTTTGCAAACACATTTACAGCTTAAACACTAACAATTACAGTAATTAACCGAGGGGTCATCATGGTCATTTATTGCCATTCATTGCAAAACGTGTATTCTTGCCCAATTTCCATAATTAAAACCTTGTTTATCATTTTATTTGCAGTAGATTGTTTTGGCATTATAAAAACAAGCCACATTTTAAACCTGGACAACTTTACAATTACTAGCATCATGATCTAACCATGGCCTTCCTCCATGATCTAACCAACTCACATTGAACTGGAAAGGATATGAATATGTTTACCGCACATACCAACACTAACAGGAAAATCCAAACCATGTCAAACCATGGAAGAAGGAAGAAACAAGCGGTGGCTCTACCTCGAGCTCCATGGTATTACCATACTCGGAGCGAGACACGATGTACATTCAATCACAGTCCCGATCACGAAGACATTTCCCCACTTGCCACTGCTAATGTACTAATTATACAATGTGTTTTGCGTTATAAAACTCACCAGTCAGTTACGATACGGTTCAGCCCCACGCACGTCCTGGTCGGGTTGATCCTCTCGATCCTGCTGATGGTCGTCATCTTCAGGAGAGCTGAAATCGCTCGAATCGCTGTCTGAATTAGCTCCACTATCACTGGATGGGGCCAGTATCTCCTCAGGAATGCTGTGTGCTTCACAAGAGCTGTCGCTATCCATTATTTTTACAGTTTTGGAGTATTATTTGCAAGAGTAAGCGAAGAGAATAAACGTAGACCTTTTCCTTCCTCCATGCATTAACGTGTGTATATAATGCTCAGGTCAACGGGGTCACGGCTAGACCTCGATGTGTATGCACGGTGTGACGTCACGCGCTTGGTCTTGCATTTATAATGAGCATGCTGACGACTCCATTCACTACAGAAATTTTTCCGAATTCACCGTGCAGACGCCCGTGAACACAGCGCAGAAAATTTGCTTTTAGGAGTGAATCGAAAGACCGTTCAGTCTTTAAACTGAGTTGATGTCACAATGGACAATGACTGAGTATATTTCCAAAGTATAAAGCAGATTCCCACTACTCGTTTTATTTACTCTTTAAGAACAATCTCCACATTTTGTTTGACTCAATAGTTCTTGAAAGAAGGCACTTAAAGGAAAAGTTTACCTTTAGTTTTTGAACCATTTGATTGTTTTAATCCTGTATATAAATGTAAATATACAATAAAACTAACTTGTGAACATTTCATTTCAAAAGGTGGTCGCCTTTTTGAGATATCGCCAAAAATCCATACAAGTAATTGGAATACACAATCTGAGAAACGTTACTGACCTCAGATTCCAATATCGGTTAATAAAAACTCTTATCTTTTTCCATGACCACATTACTTCGAAGTGAAATGATTCTCAAAATGCTTTATACTATCGAAAGCTGCTGTACTTCTAACCAAGTATAGGTTTTTATTGCCATTAATTTTAAGAGTGATTACCAAACGTATACCTTCCCCTTAAGATACAGACACATGTATTGCCTGAAGTAACAATCTGTTTTCATTCTATGTTAAAAGGAGGAACAAGATCCACCTTATCACATTTTGTTGCATTTTGTTGAGCTGTGCAGGGTTCGACCTTAGCGGTGGTCCGCTGGCCAAATGCCAGTTGAAACGGCAGTGGACCAGCCGAAACACCTTGCCAAGTGGTCCGGCTGGCCAGTCAAAAATATAAGTGCAGCCAAACACTCAACATCCATAACGATCACGATGTGCTGTACACAACGCACGATCGTGCAACACACATAGAGCTACCGTTTCCAATTCACAGGCTTGTAGTCTTTTATTTCGTTACTTTGCGTGCGACAATAAATGCAATCAACATTGAACGCTAGAGGGCGTTTTATAACTATTTGATAGCGCGAGAGTAAACGCCCTCTATTGGTGAAATTAGGCGATAACATACAAAACCAAGTTACAAACGCCTTGACCAAAGACTTGACGTTTCTGCGCATGCTCGGGAAAAGCGGTTATTCCCCCAAAATTGCAATGTCATCATCCCTGGTGTGCGCACGCTGTAATCCACAGCATTGTCGTTACTGGTACGCACGCAAATTCTGTCGACAGCATGGTCAACAGGCTGATGGTCAACTGAGCACAGTTCCGTGGAAATTTTAGGTTGTTTACGAAAAACTACAGAACGTCTGTAGGCTTCATTTTACAAAAAATTACCAATTTAGGATACTCTGGATGAACAAAAAGAGTATTTTATGGTATAATGTAACATTTTCTCTACTTGATTTTGTTTTGTTGTTTTGGGGGGTTTATTTTGGGGGTGATGGAAGGACTGCTATTGTCTACAGCGATCGTGCGTAACACAAACCCTCCTTCTCCGGTACCGTAGATTAATGACAATCATCAATAACAAGTTCTTCTTTTTTTATCAAGTCGGTTTTAAAGTTATTTGTTTTTAATTAACCACAAGCATTTTTTTTCATAAAAAAAGTACTTGTCCCATGGAAATACTTTGACTTGCTGTCTTTGGATATTGAAACCATCATCCATGGACTGAAACTATCCAAAGGCGGATCAATTCCAATTTGCTTTTGAAAATTCTCACCTGTGTTAAGTTAAGTTATTAATATTATTTTTCATTTAATAATGACAACAAAATTGTTCCGCCATCAACAAGTAAACGTACTCCTAAAGAACACAATAACTGTCTTAACATAATAAAGTATGGCTATCAATGTATAGATAACTTGACGTTGCAATTCAATGAATTGAAATAGCGATGATCGGAAATCAGGACATTGTTTCAATCATATCAGTATGAAAAATGTTATACAAAAACTGACGGACCTGTCAAAAACCTTGCGAACCAGTTAAAAATCAAGCCAACTGGTCCTGCTGGCTAGTTGAAAAAAAAAGTGAAGGGCAACCCCTGCTGTGCCTGAGTTGGGTTAACAAATTAATTGAATGTTTGGTCTTGAACAAACTTCTTACCTTGCAGCTGGTTGGCGGCGAATCTTCTCTGAAAGCTCTCTCAACCTTCCGGAAAATAAATAAAAAACAGTCATTGGCAATTTGGTTTAATCTGATATTCATGCGTGCCTATGACCCTGAGAAAGAAATGTACCATTAAACATCACCTACGTAGGCGATTTCCAGCTGTTTTTTTATATATACATCATACAGCGGAAAATCACAGCAAATAGCTGAAACACGGGAGAGACACAAACATGTAGACCCAGTAAACTGGGGTGCTGTACATGTACTCATCTTTTTAAAATTTTTGACTTGGACTTGAAAAATACGTACTTCTAGGCCATTTACTCCTGTTGGCCGTAAATGCCGTTTTAATAGAAGTTAAATATTTACATGTACATACATTTTTGTTTTCGACCGACGATGTATAAATATTAATTATTATCCAGCACAATCCATATCAGGAGTTGTGGTACAGGGGGTGGAGCAACATGGTGTCAGTTGTCACACTATCGTGACCCCATCTGCGCTGCAAACACTGCATGTGCACAAATCATAGCACGAACATCTGATACCCCGCTTTAACAAGGGACCAGTCTAACACAAACCACTGAACAACAGCGGGTGCTGTTACTGCTAGGACCGTCCTCTTTCGGTGGAATTGTCACACCAGTTCTGAACAACGGTTTGGGAATAGACCTTATGCACATGATGTCATAACAGTAGGGCGCCCTCGTCTAGAGGTCAAAAGGAGGTTGTTCATTGGCCAATCCTGTGCGCCGCGCGTACAAATCTGTGCGTTTTGATTGTTTCGTCATCGTTTAACCTCTAAGATGGCGGCTGGATGACGTCAATGCATAAGGTCTATGGAAAGATTAAGTGAATAAAACTTTGCTTGGAAAAATTTGAGATAAAAATTGCCAACAATAATGGCCTGCTGAATGAAGAGAGCACTTGAACTTTGAAGCAATTTGTAAAAGACGACTTTGAAAACTCTGATGCCAAATGATAGAAATTAAAGTTCTTTTGGGGGTAATTTTTTAAACTGTAGGCCCTATTTCATATTTGACAAATCGTTTACAGTTTGTTTGATTACTGTTTCATCATATCATCAGGTTTACTTCCCATTGGGAAACCTCTGGCCACTTTGTTTTCTTCTTTTTATAAGGGAATCAAAACTTGTTCAATAAAGAGTTTTTTTAAATACATCAACAGAAAATTTAAAAAAATTATCAATTATGCATCATGGGCATGGTTCAACCATGGTTCAAGGACAGGTCATTGGTTTTATTTTATTATTATTATTTTATTAATAATTAAGCAGTGTTAAGGAATAACTTCCATAATTTTATGGCCTTTGTGCCTTTTCTCTTTTCACTTTTTGGGTCTTACTCTTAGTGCCCTATCTAGTCTACATGCTAATGGCTTTGGCATGGTGCCTTCCAAAATTTAGCTTGCTCCGTTCCAACAAGGGCAAAAAGTGGAATTGCCCTAAAAATTGTGTAATGGGTAAAATTCTGAAGGCGGCTGCCACTTTAATCCCCCGAATTAAGAAAATTTTGGGTCTTACCTGTCCGGAAGGAGTGGAGAAAAATATCCTAATAATCTAATTTTAATGTTCATTTAAATCAAATATTAATTATGACCTTTTAGTGACCCAGTAATACCCATGTAATGGGAGAATGATTTACAACCAACGAACCCTTCTTGGTATCAAAGCCTCATAGCCAAGCGGTGTAGGCTACATGCTATGTATAATCATTTGTTCTCTCCCTCTCTTGATACAGGTTCGAATCCCGGTAAGTTCATTGCTTGATTTGATGGATTAATAATGTTTCCTCCTTTCATCCCAGCAATATACAGATAGATACAGACATGGAGAGTAGGTGAGGGAGGAGATAGGACGGTGGAGAGGAGAAACAGAGAAGACTGGGAAAGCGCCATTTCCCCCCCCCCCCCCCGATTTTCGGAAAAATATTGTTTTAATTTTTTTTTTAAACCGTCCCCCTATGAAATCCATTTATCGTAGAATTTTGCTCCCTACCCCAATCGATTGGAAACATCCTCATGAATAAATAATAATAATAAAAAAATATTTAAAAAAGCTTCAGAAAGTGGCAGCCGCCTCCGGAAATTTTTCCCCACCGGCATCATTCATGGCATGGAATGGAAGCTTCGAAGACCAACTTGTTCAGCATACTGTTATTTGGTTAGTGTTTTTAGGAGCTGTGTTGAAAATTTCTCTCCGAAAAAAAACTACAACAAGTATGCCTTCCACATCCAACTGATCAAGAGGGCTCGAGTGTCGTGAAACTGAAACTGAAAGTTGAACGTTACTCGTTATTCAGCCTGTATCGAACAATGTCAATGCGTTCTGACAATACTTGAATGGCGGCAGGCTAGCGCCCGATAAACACGTTTTTCCCTTACCTGTCGTTGAGCTCTTCCTCTGTGCCTGGGAGTGGATGTACAACAAAGTGTACCGAAGCCATTTCGATAGAAGTTGTACCATTTATGGTGGTGTAGAGATGAAATTATGAAGAAAACTCACTCTAAAAATCACCGGGCACCGAAGGCCCCTTATTTTACCATTATTACACAGTTCATGATAGTTTAGACAATATTACACTGGTAACCGCAAGGTTCTTAACTTGACACACACGTGTTAACTTTTCATTAGTGTGGGTACCATTGAATGACCGGCTGCTTCTTTATAACCTCGTTCTCTAAAACATTCTCGTACCCGATGGGTGAAAAATGAATGTTGTGAAAGCCAGCTAACGATATAGCACGTGCGCAATGTGAACAAACGGCCATGAGCACAACAAACGTGTAGTTCTCCATGATTTATTATTTGCATAATATAGGACTAGATTAAAAAATAGAATAAATTCAAGATTGTTTTGACTTTGTTGGATCCGAGCAAGCCAAAGCTTGATTAGGTCCAAGAGAATCTGTTTTTCAATATTTCAACCCCCCTCCCCCGCCTTCTAAAGATTTAGTTGACACAAGTTGAAAATGATGATCACCATAATTATCATCATTAAAACAACTGACTAATACATATTACATGAACTACGACGAGGTAGGGGATCAAGTAAAATATTATTATTATTTTATTAATGTCATCATAATTAGTTATTTATTTTGGCCCTATTATTTGTTCAAGTTAAATTCATTCATTGTCCATAACACTCATCTTTTTCAGAACTAGAGGGGCGTGCATGTTTATTTTATAAATATAAATAATAATATTATTATTACTAAAAGAGACCCTTGGCATTTTTATCAAGCACATCAAGTTAAAGGGGCTGTGCCATCATGATCAACAAAGCAAGCCTGAACTCTTACCCTGTTCTGCACACGCGCACTGATTCATATATAGAGTGCGTGCGCGTGCAGTAACTGGGTGAGAGTTCATAATTCCACAGGCTTGCTTTGATCATGACGACACAGTCCATTTAATTTATTGTGCTTTTTATAAAAAAATTATATTCTGGTGTTGGGACACAATAATTTAATGACATAACAATAAAAAGTTATTTTCGATGGTCAGATTGTAGGCCAATTTCAGAGCGAAAAAAAAAACCCTCAAAGCAAAACAACTTATATGATCAATTAACAGAAACACGACACACACTGTTTTTATTTAAAGTACTAGCTTTATTGTTTGTAAAGTACTACAAAGTTTTTATTTGACAATTGTATTTTTTCTAAACATTTTATTTTTATAAGAATCTGAGATGTTATGACATTAAATGCCAGGTCCAATCTTTGGCTGATTTGACCCGAAAAATTTAGCTTTAAATTTCAAACAGCTATTTTTATAGATTTGATAAGGCTACAAGCTTACATTTAAGGTACCGGTATTGCATGAAAAAATCTGCCAATGATTAGTGGTAATTAATTTACAAATAAAAATAAATTATTGTCGGGATCCCGACATTATCTCATGTCCATCGGCCATGTACCAACAATTTAACATGCTACATTTTCGTGTGCATTGTGCTTGACATGTGAAAGTTTTGAAACAGCATCATCTGTCAAAAAATTTGTTCAGAGAAAAACATTCTTATATATTAAAAAAAAAAAATTTGCGGAAATCAGGCCAAGCACCTTTAAAATATACTCATGACCTTCTTGACATATATACACATATAACAAAAATGTTTGTTTCAAAAATCAATTTGATCTTCATTCAATTTAAACGACCTACGTATGAGAGAGATCATCTGTATGAACAAAAATGGAATTTTTTAATTTATCATTTGCTTTTAAAGAGTTTTAATTCTTATAACAGGACTACTAGTAGCCTTGGTCGAGTTGTCAAAGGAAAGAGAATTCCAAAACTAACTCCATCCGTCACAACTTTCCTAAAGGGAAAGTATACCTTTGGTTTTTGGAACTGCTCGATTGTTTTAATCCTATATATAAATGTAGATATACAATCAAACTAATTTCATTTCAAAAGGTGGTCACGCTTTTTGAGACATTGCTGAAAATCCTGAGCGGTTATGTCAACAGAAAGAATAATCCGTAACTGGAATGCACAATCTGAGAAACGTTACTGACAGTAACGTTTCTCAGATTCAAATTTTTTGGGAAAAAACTGATGTCTTTTTCCATAACCACATCAGTTCAAAGTGAAATGATTCTCAAAATGCTTTGTACTATCGAAAGCTGCTGTACTTCTAACCAAGTATAGGTTTTTATTGCCATTAATTTTAAGAGTGATTACCAACAATTAACCTTACCTTTAATAAGTACTTTCATTTTTTGTATATGTACCAGCATTCTTTATAGAATTTACAAAGTAAGGTTTGTTTTGAACTTGGTACTTCCTATTTGACTACTTCAAACAATATTTAAAACATAACTTTACTCCAATTTGTGTATTAATTTCCAAACATTAAAAAAATGATGTATACCAGTAAAAACTTGCCAGAATTTTTTTCTAACATGATCTAAAAAATTATAACTTTCAAAATTTGTTTCCTTTAAAACTTAGATCACGTTGAATTTTTTTAAATTGATAACCATTTATAATTCATTATCATTAATTCATTATTAAGAACACGGTGGTCTTAACATGCTTTATATTTTTCATATTACAAAAATACAATTTGGACATCTCTCAATAAATGTTTTTGAAACCAAATACAGCTATACTATACTATTAATATTAATCATATTTATATATAAAGCATCTTTTACAAAGATCACAAAATAAAAATAAAAATAAAGATGCAGTTATTGTAAGACAATAGAGCAAGGACCAAGGCACTCACTTTCCTTCTCTAATTGGTTGCATACAACACAGGATCTATATGTAAAGCTTCAGCACCACTCAAAGAATGCCTGTTCTGTCCAAGCTTTAGATTCGTCCCAACTATAGAGTATTTCTACCTCCATGAACAAACTGAGAAGAATCAATTGTGAATATACGCAACTGAATTAATACCCTTGCCACCTGCTAGCAGTCAAATGTTAATGTTATGGTTTAAGGTTAGGGTTAGGGTTTCTGGATCCCAGCTTCAGTTGGGCTATCCAAACTGTAACACTCAAGTTGGGACTGGTCCCAGCTGAAGTTGGGATGACTTTAAAGTTGGGAAAAAGAAAACATTGACATAGGATACATGTCATAGATGTGCCTGAACCACACCAACACAAGGAATGATCTTACATCCAAAACGGCATCAACAATGTTAATTACAAAAATGGTTACCAATTTAAAACAGATGGTTGTATCTAAAAATGATTAATGGATCTAGATTCTTCATATAACCTATCCCCACTCCTTATCTAATAAAACTTAATATGAACTGAGTTTATAAAAAAGTTCAAGATATCATTAGGCACTACCTGATATTATCTTTGACCTGAAGTAGTTATCTCATTGTCATTAACTGCTGCTACACAACAACCAATAACAACCTCATCTAGATGTATACAAATAAACAAAAAAACAAACCATATCTACTTCATGATCAACTCAATAGACCCCTTGCATTGGCCGCCATCGCTGAGGTCAAACAATGGAAACGTGCACACGTGTACAACTCTCAGCCAATGATAGGTCTTCACTGACCTCAGTGAGGGCGCTGTTTGGGGCTTGTGACGTCATATGCAAGAGGTCTATTTCCATCATTTCTTATGTACTAAAAACAGAAAATAATCTATCAAATAATCTCTGCAAGTAAAGAATCAACAATCCAAACTGACAGGACTATCTATGGAAATAATACTTATTATTAAACAACCAGTAACAGTAAACAACAAAATAATGTGTAAATTACAAAGAAGGCACAATAAGGTTGGTTAAATTGACCCCTTTACACTATCTGCCAATGGTCTGCCGTTTGTTGGAGTCAAATCACAAGAAAAGTCATGATGTATTGATGTATGTCTGCATGATAACACATGGGAATCTAGCTCCAAAATGGCAGTACCAAGATTAGAAGGGTTATGATTACAGGTAAATTGGGTCAATATGGACCAAAGTTTACAACTTTGGCTTGCTAATGGGTAATGCAAATAGTACTTCTTGTTCTACTTCATGTGATTTTGGAAATTAATACATTAATATCTGTGAACTACTTATTAAACTGTGGAAATTAACGATCCATGAGCCTTGACAATTGAACTTTGACATTGAAACAGGATTAGACCTCAATGTTTTTCTCTCTTTTCATTTTCTATTTTCTTTCGACTTTGTTTGTAAACCTTTACATCTTTTCTATTTTTTTTTGAAAATAATTTTTTTGGTATAAGCATTTCCATGACTACCTGGCCCTCCCTTTTCCGCTCCCCTAAGCATTTCCATGACTACCCGGCCCTCCCTTTCCCCTCCCCTAAGCAATTCCATGACTACCCGGCCCTCCCTTTCCCCACCCCTAAGCATTTCCATGACTACCCGGCCCTCCCTTTCCCCTCCCCTAAGTATTTCCATGACTACCCGGCCCTCCCTTTCCCCTCCCCTAAGTATTTCCATGACTACCCGGCTCTCCCTTTCCCCTCCCCTAAGTATTTCCATGACTACCCGGCCCTCCCTTTCCCCTCCCCTAAGTATTTCCATGACTACCCGGCCCTCCCTTTCCCCTCCCCTAAGCATTTCCATGACTACCCGGCCCTCCCTTTTTCCCCACCCCTAAGCATTTCCATGACTACCCGGCCCTCCCTTTCCCCTCCCCTAAGTATTTCCATGACTACACGGCCCTCCCTTTCCCCTCCCCTAAGTATTTCCATGACTACCCGGCCCTCCCTTTCCCCTCCCCTAAGCATTTCCATGACTACCCGGCCCTCCCTTTTTCCCCACCCCTAAGCATTTCCATGACTACCCAGCCCTCCCTTTCCCCTCCCCTAAGCATTTCCATGACTACCCGGCCCTCCCTTTTTCCCCACCCCTAAGCATTTCCATGACTACCTGGCCCTCCCTTTTCCCCTCCCCTAAGCATTTCCATGACTACCTGGCCCTCCCTTTTCCCCTCCCCTAAGCATTTCCATGACTACCTGGCCCTCCCTTTTCCTCTTCCCTAAGCATTTCCATGACTACCTGGCCCTCCCTTTTCCCCTCCCCTAAGCATTTCCATGACTACCTGGCCCTCCCTTTCCCCTCCCCTAAGTATTTCCATGACTACCCAGCCCTCCCTTTCCCCTCCCCTAAGTATTTCCATGACTACCCGGCCCTCCCTTTTCCCCTCCCCTAAGCATTTCCATGACTACCTGGCCCTCCCTTTTCCCCTCCCCTAAGCATTTCCATGACTACCTGGCCCTCCCTTTTCCCCTCCCCTAAGCATTTCCATGACTACCTGGCCCTCCCTTTTACCCTCCCCTAAGCATTTCCATGACTACCCGGCCCTCCCTTTTCCCCTCCCCTAAGCAATTCCATGACTACTGGCCCTCCCTTTCCCCTCCCCTAAGCATTTCCATGACTACCTGGCCCTCCCTTTTCCCCCTCCCCTCCCAACTTTTCTCCCTCTTAACCCCACTGCTTTTCCCCTTTTTTGTGGAGTTTTACATTTGTTTTGTATTTTTTTATTGATTTACTTTTCTTTTCTTTTCAGTATATCTCTTTTAACTGTATTTTTATTTTGTTGCAATGAGCAGTTTTTTAATAAACCAAATCATAATTACTATGACCATAAGATTATATACTTTTCAAGTTCTTGAGTACTGCTGTAATTTAACCTTTTCCTCCACCCATACTCTACACTCTCTTGGCAGGAAAAAAATGTAGTACATTTTAAGTATGGTAAATCAAACAAATTACATGATCTACAACTTTGGAATTAATCTAAACTTTAAACTAAAAACTATGAAAATAAATTATTGGCAGCTGAGCATTACTTTGATTCTTGTTTCCCATAAATCAACAGTAAAATTTGGGCCTCATCGTAATACCTGTAGGCCTATGGTGATTTAGTTGCACTTAGTCAATTGCACTTATTGTCTGACAAATCAAGGGCATACATAAGAAAACTTTATAGCAGTGCACACTCATTGGTGATACTTGTATAATTTGAGCTGCAAACAAAGTGTTACAATGTTTGTGTAGCTCAACTTTGGGTAGTAGCAGCTATACGCTTTAGTACCTGATGTATGTCTTGTGTTGCATCATCTTAGCAGACCAATAGGTAAGCTCTCCTGCCATAGATCATGGAGAAAATTATAAAGATTGCTGCTTACAGAGACCTGCGGAAACAAACGGATAGATAACAATTTATAATGACAGATTCCACTCCCCTAAAGCACCGTCCATCAAACAACTGCAACGCCTGTTCACACACCTATCAATCAATCAATCAATCAATCAATCAATCAATCAATCAATCAATCAGTCAGTCAGTCAGTCAGTCAATCAATCAATCAATCAATCAATCAGGTGTCATAATGGAGATCCATCATCACCAGTCTACTCAGAACCTGTCTCTATTTCATACACACAACTAGCCATCACAATGTCCCTATATCACCAGCCTTCTCATGACGGCTGGATATCTCAAGAATCATGATTCTTCTCAGAGCTACAATATTTTTTTTTCCCCCAAAAATTGGTTTGCATAACTGATGATTTATATCTCTATCTTTACCATGCAAAGCTTCTATCATACAAAACAATCAGTTGCAGAAACAACTAGAAATTCAGTTTTTGTGACATCACAAAAACAGGGTGTTCGGTAGACATGTCGAAATTAGCATAGCTGGTGAAAAGTATGTAGCAATAATAATTTTTCAGTCTCCTTACGATGACTAGAGCAAGCTAGTCGAAACATTGAGACCAATCCAAGAACTGACTCCGCGGTAGTACAGTTAATTACGATCCTATAAGCTAAAGTAGTAGTCCCAACCTATTTCTATACCATCCGCCTAGGTAATAGTTAATAAGCAGGACAGTTCTTTTCAGAACTGAGAAGTCTCCTGAACACCCGAACAATCTACTCCGCGGTAGTAGAATTAAGCAAGACAGTTCTCTAAGAACAAACTCTACCTGGCAAGTAGATACACACATATAAAAATATTAAACGTTGGTTAAATGTTGTGACGTCATCAATGACGTCATCATCCCGAAAAAGTGTGGATGCCATCTTCACACTAAGATCTAAATACATGGTAAAGTTCAAGACTGCAACCTTCTTAGTTAATGAGATATGAACTTTTGAATTATGAAATTTGAACTTCCGTTTTCGACCGGAAGTAAAGGTCATACAGGGGCACACTTTGTACATGAATTGTAGAGGAAGGCAAGGGCTTTTATATGGTGCAAATATCTTACATGAAGCAATTATGGTTCTTAAAATATGTTTTTTTTTTAATATGAAACGTTAATTTGTTGTTATGACGTCATCGATGACATCATCAAACCGAAATTCACACATTTATATTTTAACACAAAGATCTAAATACTTAGTAAGTTTTAAGTCTCAAACATTTATAGTTCATGAGATATGACGAGTTTTCTTTATGCAAGAAAATTCAACTTCCGGTTTTGACAGGAAGTAAAGGTCATATGGGGTCACACCTAATGAAAGATTTGTAGAACTGTTCAAGGGCCTTCAGATGATTTAATGATTAAATGTGTAGCATCTTTTGTTTATAAGATATAACGTTTCCCCCAAAAAAACCTTCAACGTCCGGTTTCGACCGGAAGTAAAGGTCACATGGGGTCACATTCTGTGTAAGAGTTGTAAAAGGAATGTTGAACTTTCATATGAAGCAAAGATCTTGTCTTTATCATTTATGGTTCTCTAGATTTGACGATTAACAATATTTCTTGTTATTTTTCATTTTTGATGTTATGATGTCATCGATGACGTCAACATCCCGAAAATGTTCCTGTTTCGTCTATACACTAAGGTCTAAGTGCATGACAAGTTTCAAGTATCTAAGAGTTATACTTTTTCCGAAATCCTGCCGAGAAAGTACGGTGGGAAGAAGAAGACACGGAAAAAAAAAAACCAGCACAATAACAAAAGATTTTCGGCTGTTAGCCGAACACCTAAACAAACAAACGCAGATAAACATTTGTTCGGTGTAAGGTCGAGTGTTAAATGTTCCTAGATAAGTACAACATTGTACAGTGTAGGGTCGAGTGCTACGTGTTTCTAGATATTTAGTACTACCTGGTACGGTGTAGGGTTGAGTGCTAATTGTTTGTAGATATTTAGTATTACCTGGTACCGTGTAGGGTTGAGTGCTAATTGTTCTTAGATAATTAGTAATACCTTGTATGGTGTAGAGTTGAGTGCTAATTGTTTCTAGATCATTAGTACTACCTTGCACGGTGTAGGGTTGAGTGCTAATTGTTTCTAGATAATTAGTACTACCTTGTATGGTGTAGGGTTGAGTGCTAATTGTTCTTAGATAATTAGTACTACCTTGTACAGTGGAGTGCTAATTGTTTCTAGATAATTAGTACTACCTTGTACGGTGTAGGGTTGAATGCTAAATGTTCTTAGATAATTAGTACTACCTTGTACAGTGGAGTGCTAATTGTTTCTAGATAATTAGTACTACCTTGTACTACGGTGTAGGGTTGAATGCTAAATGTTCTTAGATAATTAGTACTACCTTGTACGGTTGAGTGCTAATTGTTTCTAGATAATTTGAACTACCTTGTACGGTGTAGGGTTGAGTGCTATATGCATGTTCTTAGATAATTAGTACTACCTTGTATGGTGTAGGGTTGAGTGCTACGTGTTTAGTACTACCTGGTACGGTGTAGGGTAGAGTGCTAATTGTTTCTAGATATTTAGTACTACCTGGTACCGTGTAGGGTTGAGTGCTAATTGTTCTTAGATAATTAGTAATACCTTGTATGGTGTAGAGTTGAGTGCTAATTGTTTCTAGATCATTAGTTCTACCTTGCACGGTGTAGGGTTGAGTGCTAATTGTTTCTTAGATAATTAGTACTACCTTGTACTACGGTGTTGTTCTTAGATAATTAGTACTACCTTGTACAGTGGAGTGCTAATTGTTTCTAGATAATTAGTACTACCTTGTACTACGGTGTAGGGTTGAATGCTAAATGTTCTTAGATAATTAGTACTACCTTGTACGGTTGAGTGCTAATTGTTTCTAGATAATTAGTACTACCTTGTATGGTGTAGGATTGAGTGCTATATGTATGTTCTTAGATAATTAGTACTACCTTGTATGGTGTAGGGTTGAGTTCTCTTTTGATATCTGGTCTAATTGAACAGATACCACGTTGGACATAGGCTCGTATCTCATTAAGAGTTGGTAAGGGTTGGCAAATCTGTCAAATTGAAAAGACAAAAACAATCAAAATAGCTTAAAATAGTTATTTTGTTAATAATAATAATAATAATTTATTTTTGATATAGCGTTTTACAAAAAAAATCTCAAAACGCTGTACCTGCAGGAAACCACAGGAAGATATACATTAAACCAGTAAATCAGTAAACAAATAATTGATTAATTGTATACCATAAAGTGAAAACACACAATAAAGAAGTAAAAACCCACAAGTAACCCATGAGTAGTAACTGTAAGGGCTGTTCATTGTTCGCCCAAAATATTGGGTAAATATTTGGGTGAATAATCAAAAGTGTAAAAGTGAGATGGTTTATCGTTTGACTTGTTCCAATAGGATTCATTAATTTGAATTCTAGTGACAAATATCATGAGGAACAGTTATTAAACAGACACATTTCCCATTTGTTCCATTGAACGAACAAGTTCATGGGAGATGTATCACTTGATCCTATCTGATGGTCAACCTCCCTGATGCATGAAGCCACAATGCCTCAGCTTTAATAACATTATACTAATATAATACATGTTCAATTTGCATCAAGTGAAACTATACAGTATACAGTGCCTTTACACACATCAGTGTATTATGGGTAAAATAAAATAGCATCATGCGATTCATACTCTAACAGATTAATATATTTTTATTGAGAAACTTCTTCCCAAGATAATGTCAAGATGAAACGTGGTGTTAAACTTCATTCCTTCAACGATAGATGTATTTTTCGCGGGGGGGGGGGTTGATGGGTTGTGATTACTTGTATCTTACCTGTCCATCTTTCATAAAGATCTTATGAAGGTGTTCCACTCTGGATGGCTGCACATTAACTCTGGTTAGCTCCTACAAAAGACAAATTCTGTTGATTATTTCTTCATGTGTTTCTGATGCACTGAGTAACCAGTTACAACTATAACATTCATCAATGTAACTGATTGACTAATTGACCTGTAACCTCAGTTTGGGTTAGTGTGTTTGAAGCCTACGTACCTCAAATGGATGACGACACAACACTTCTTCGTGTAGCCCAGGAGAAGGTTCATGAACTTGAGCCATTAAGTCAGCAATAGCAAAGCCTGACAATTTCAGAAAAGAAACGGAAGAGGTATCAAATAAAACACAACATCACTGGCCACTAATTAGAGAACTTATACAATAAGACATGTAAGATAATATGGAAATCCTAGGATATAAGAAGTTGTTTACCTGTCCACAACCTTTTTTATGTCATGATTTTTTTCCCCATTTATTTGTTGGATTTATTTAATAAATTAATGCCCTATAATCGATGAGTTTGCCTCCTTAAGTGGCAGTGCATGAGGCAAATTATACTCACCATCAGATCCATACAGTCTAAAGATCTGCTTCCTACCAGGGAGTGTGACTTTTTCAATGTCATGACTCAGTTTAATGCGAGGTGTGTCATCAATTTGAACCAACTGTAGCGAAAACATTAAGACATAAATAAAAGTCTGGTTATGACCGGATGATTCCAGTCATCACTACATGTAGGAACGCCTGAATACTAGTTAGGGCTGTGTTATCAATTTGGACCAACTGTAGTGAATCAATAAGTCATAAACATCTAGTTAGAATCAGACAAATCTGGTTACGACCCGACAATTCCAGTCATAACTACATGTAGAAAGGCCTTTCTAGTTAGGACTTTTAATACGGGTTGTGTTATCAATTTGGACCAATAAGTGAATCAATAAGATGTAAATATCTAGTTAGAACCAGACAAATCTGGTTACAAATCGATGATTCTAATCATACATGTACATGTAGGAATGCCTTCCTACATGTAGTTATGACTGGAATCATCCGGTCATAACCAGATTTGTCTGGTTCTAACTAGATTATTATTAGGTGTGAGTGCAATATGTGCACGAACACCTCTTGATTTTGTTTTGTTTTGTTTTTTTCTTCTCCATCTTCTTCCGCGGAACTCTTCTCTACAACATAACTCAAGATTGAAACTGAATTGAACCTTGAAACTCATCAGACAATTGAACCTCAATATGAAGACGGCACAATAGTCTTGACGTAATGATGACGTCATCAGGTGTCGAATTACAAGGTTTTTAAAGTTGAAAAATGACCATTTGGTATTTGCTGTATCTCATTGAATATGAAAGCTAAGATGTTCATAATTGGGCATGTGATAGATCAAGACTGGGGCTACATTTCAAAAGTTAACGTCAAAATCGTATGACCTTTTCTTCAAGGTCATGCCCCTAGGTCAAAGTTTGCCTTTGTTTTTTTTCTTGAAAAACATCATTTTCGGGCTTATCTACGGCATAACTCAAGATTGAAATTGAATTTTACATTGAAACTCATCAGACATTTGAACCTAAATATCAAGACGACACAAACTTGATGATGTCATGATGACGTCATCAGGTATTGAATTACATTAAATCAAAGTTTAATATTTGAAAAAAAATCATAACTCATGAACGACATGTTGGATTTTTACAGTCTATACATCATCGGAAAGTTCGTTAAAGGTCCAACAGACGCTGCACAGAAAGTGACCCCATTTGACCTTGACGTCCGGTTCAACCCGGAAATTTAAAATTTCACAAAATTTGTATCTCAAAAACTATTTATCATTTCAGCATAATTTTTGCATCAGGTTGTAGAACGTTGAGCCTGCTCAAACTTTTGCACAGAAATAACAACATTTTGACATTTACATCTTGTCTTATAACCACCGGCATTAAAGCGCACGTTAGTGTTGACCCACTTTGATAACGCGAGATAGTGTAATAGCACGTGTACAGAAACGACTACATTGAACGTGTAGTTCGGTTTACATCAACTACATGTAGGAATACATTTAGCATCGCTGTTACCTTGTGTATTGCGCACCGCGGCATAAAGATAATCCATCTAATACTTGAAAAATTCGTAACTCCTGAACCACACATTGGATTTTTACAATCTATACATCATCTGAAAGGTCTATATAAAACCTAAAATACGCTACACTTATTGTGACCCCGTTTGACCCTGACTTCCGGTTGAAAACGGAAGTTGAAATTTAATGTTTCAAAATTCATAATTCCTGAACCACACAATGGATTTTTACAATCTATACATCATTGGACAAGTAAGTAACAACTTAACAAACGATATACAGAATGTGACCCCAATTGACCTTTACTTCCTGTTCAAACCGGAAGATGAAATTTAATATTTGAAAAATCAGAACTCCTGAACCACACATTGGATTTTTATCATCTATACATCATCAGAAAGGGCTCCAAAGATTTAAGAAACGCTACACACTGTGACCTCATTTGACATTGACTTCCGGTGCAAAACGGAATTTGAAACTTTATAGTTTAAAAAATCATAACTTCTGAACCAAATATTGGATGTTTACAATCCATCCATCATCTAAAAGGTCTTCATAAACTAATCCCGCCTACACAAAATGTGACCCTACTTGACCTTGACCTCTGGTCCAAACTGGAAGTTGATGTATACGTTTTGTAAAATTCATAACTCTTGAACCAGGCATTGTGGATTGATAATGTTAAATGTCGTTACGTATTCAATCAGTCGCTCAACACGAACACCTTGTTTTTGTAGTAAACAAAAACTCAATGTCTAGTTATATCTTTTTTTTTTATATGTCTTATTGATTCACTACAGTTAGTCCAAATTAATTAAAACGTCTGGTTACAATTTATCAAGTTCTTTTTGTATTCCAATAAGATTGGTTCATAATAATGTGTAACAATTGAACCACAGAGCTCCATTTCACAATCAGTATAACCAGATAATTGCAGCCTGAACAGGCCTAAGCAGGTGGCTTGGTTGAAACCAGATCCAATTGTTTTATCCATCCAATCTAAAAGGAAACTACATGGCAAAGCTTCTACATTGTATACATCTGATCTAGTGTTTAGTAGTTTTCTTATACATCTTATTTTGTTCAGTACTTTTCCAACCCTTTGAAGTAACCCTTATATACTTTGCAGCAGAATTATTCATCATATTATTAAGCATGCAAATTTAACTAAATTAAACTTGTAATATATTTGTACTGTACCTTAAACACACAGCCGAGTGCAGGTTGTCTCTGGCATGTCACAAGATGAGTTCCAATACCAAAAGCATCAATCGAGTTCCCCTGATATTAATAACAAAACAAACACCACATGCACAGAAACATAAGGATACTTCTCAGAAAACAGTATTCAATATCAATTTATATGCTCGGACAAATGAGTGATATAATTATAACAAAATGTTCATAACTGGTTCTTTCCAACCATAAAGCTATATCTACATTGTTTTAGGAATCTTTCATAGGATACTTCAACTCTACTTAGATTGTATCAAATCCAACTTATACTTCTTTTTTTATGAGAGTCACCACTCACAACACCAAGTACAAAGGTGACTCAACAATAGGGTTGTTGCTGAATTAGTCTCAATGGGATAAGTCTCCATGGGATTAGCCTCCATGGGATTAGCTTCCATGTGATTAGTCTCCATGGGATTAGTCTCCTTGGGATTAGTCACCATGGGATTAGTCTCCATGGGATTAGTCACCATGGGATTAGTCTCCATGGGATTAGCCTCCATGGGATTAGTCACCATGGGATTAGTCTCCATGGGATTAGCCTCCATGGGATTAGTCACCATGGGATTAGTCTCCATGGGACTAGCCTCCATGGGATTAGTCTCCATGGAAGTAGTCTCCATGGGATTAATCTCCATGGGATACTAACCTGTTGTTTGAGAGACAGTAGGGTGTCTTCATTGATGTCATTACTAGCAACGATTATTTGGTCTTTGAACCAGAGCAATCCAAACCTGTAAATTAATCAATTAACTACATTTACACCATGCTCAATCCTGTTTAATACTCCCAAGCATTTTACTGAAGGAAATTTCTCTAGAGCAGAAGTATTAAAATGTTGGGAATCTCAAGAGAATTTCCAGGATTGATTTAAAATGAACTTGTGTCATTGTCTTCAAACAGTGGTGGTTCCGATGAGATCATATCCCTAAATGAAAGCATCTGCCACTGCATCCCCTCAATGATCTTCCCAATGTTATAAACTAGCTACTCACTCATTTCCAACTGTCTTGAAGATGTCTCTAATCTTCACAGATTGATATGCCAAATCACCGCTATCAATTCTTATTCCAGCAGATTGGTATCCTACATCATTTAGAGCTAAGGCAACTGCACAGAAATTAGCAATGCCGCTTCTGAAATAAAGAAAGAGCTAATAACTTAGCAGTAAAATATTAACCGAAGTTCTGCCCAACCCTGATGTACATCACTGATAAAGCACAGTTTTATTTCTCAGTATTGGTTAGTTAACCACATGCAAGTCATTGGATCTGAAGCAATGGTAATAAAACAAAGATTTCCTCAATTGCATTTGCTTTATAAAGAAAACACAAAACAGCGGAGAGACATTATGACCTGCAGGTTGAAAAACAATTTCTCAAACAAAATGTCTAGATGTTTTCACAACACATTTTCCTTGGGATGATTGGAATGCAATTGGGTAATAATTGACACAAGATAAGATTTTTAAACATAATTCGGTAATAGACTGACCCATCAAGCTCCACCCTTAACAAATGACCAATCACAACCAAGACTGTTAGTCAAAATGACCAATTACAGCGATGACTGCTTGTTAAAATGACCAATCACAACAATGACTGCTTGTCAAAATGACCAATCACAACAATGACTGCTAGTCAAAATGACCAATCACAACGATGACTGCTTGTCAAAATGACCAATCACAACGATGACTGCTTGTCAAAATGACCAATCACAACGATGACTGCTTGTCAAAATGACCAATCACAATGATGACTGCTTGTCAAAATGACCAATCACAACGATGACTGCTTGTCAAAATGACCAATCACAACGATGACTGCTTGTCAAAATGACCAAACACAACGATGACTGCTTGTCAAAATGACCAATCAAAACGATGACTGCTTGTCAAAATGGCCAATCACAACGATGACTGCTTGTCAAAATGACCAATCACAACAATGACTGCTTGTCAAAATGACCAATCACAAAGGTGACTGCTTGTCAAAATGACCAATCAAAACGATGACTGCTGGTCAAAGTAACCAATCACAACGATGACTGCTTGTCAAAATGACCAATCACAACGATGACTGCTAGTCAAAATGACCAATCACAACGATGACTGCTTGTCAAAATGACCAATCACATCGATGACTGCTAGTCAAAATGACCAATCACAACAATGACTGCTAGTCAAAATGACCAATCAAAACGATGACTGCTTGTCAAAATGACCAATCACAATGATGACTGCTAGTCAAAATGACCAATCACAATGATGACTGCTTGTCAAAATGACCAATCACAAAGGTGACTGCTTGTCAAAATGACAAATCACAACGATGACTGCTTGTCAAAATGACCAATCACATCGATGACTGCTTGTCAAAATGACCAATCACAACGATGACTGCTTGTCAAAATGACCAATCACAATGATGACTGCTTGTCAAAATGACCAATCACAACGATGACTGCTAGTAAAAATGTCTGACAAATTAACATCACACAGCTGCCTCCATTAAGATACCTTTGTTGCACATTTAGTGGGTGGAGTGGTGCATAAGCTAGAAAGTTATAAACCATGCAAGTTGGTCCCAACTATATTGAGTTTTACATGTGCGCAATTCTGTTCTTCAACAACAGAGTTAATAGTTATAGAATTGTTATATCATTTCGTTGGGAACATAAATTTAGCCATACAAATTTATAACAGTAAAATAAATTGACAAATAAACAAACAAAATCTGAGAATAAGCTTTTACCTCCAATTTTGCCTGTAACTCATGTTTATGTTATCATTAAACATATATGTAATGGATGCACAAATTCCGACATTGCATACTGGTCCACAGTTTAAATTTTGTTTCAATGTTAATTATAAAATAAAATAAAAATTGTATTACATAAAAATAGAAATTGTATTTACATGTATAACAAATTACTATGTTGGTTTTTTTCATTTTTAAGAATTTTCTATAAATTGAATTTAAAAGGAAAAATTTATTTCATACAAAAATATAGTCTTCATTCCAGTTGTTTTCGATATGTGTTAGACTTGCACAGTTTATTGTGGCGGGCAGGGAATAATATTGGTCTGTTTTGAAGTCAAATTGTTCCTAGGGTAAAATGCATCAAAGATAAAATGTACTCACTTGAGAACATCATAAGTGTCCACTAAGATGAGGAATGATTGAGGGAATGCAATAGCAAAGGCAATGAAGGAAGCAAGCTCTCCTTGATGAGTTCCTGTGATGTTAAAAAGCTTACATACTCTAGTAAGATATGTCAAAGAGATTGCAGCAAGATCAACACACTCCTTGGATTTGTCTTTAGGTTGTAGCATCTAGAAATTGACAAACATCAAATCTATTTATCAAACAAACTGTATCATCTAGAAATTGACAAACATCAATTCTATTTATCAAAAAACTGTATCATCTTTAAATTGACAAACATCAAATCTGTATATCAAGCAAACTGTATCATCTATAAATTGACAAACATGAAATCTATCTATAAAACAAACTGTACCATCTTTAAACTCACAAACATACATCAAATATATTTATCAAACAAACTTGATGATCTAAAGTAAAATCTTAAAGGATTTAATAAAATCAATTTTACACACACAATCACACAAGATCAAACAAATAGTACATTTAAAAAAAGTGAGAGGCCTACCAGAATTGTTTTCAAATTGTTTTCAAATTTGACAGTACTTTGAGGATTGGTACTGATATGAAGATCATAATGCAGGAGCTTTCAAATCCAAACTTTTTTTTTCAATCCTATAGGCCTATCTTTAAGTTTGTTTGTTTTTGTTTCTCATTTGCTGGTATTGAGCTATAATTTGAGGATTAGGAAAGCATCGTGTCGTGGCCGAGTGGTTAAGAGCACCGGACTCAAGCTCTGGTGTTTCGGATCAGCAGGGTGTTGGTTTGAGTCCCATTCGTGACACTTGTGTCCTTAAGCACAAGACACTTAACCATTATTGCTTCGTCTTTCGGATGGGACATAAAGCCGTAGGTCCGGTGTGTTGTGTAATGCACGTAAAAGAACCCAATGCACTGCAGCACCTTGTAAACCCTTATAAGGTGCTACATAAATTTGGTCTCTATAATTTCACAAATTTCAAAAACCTGTCTTAGAATAATCTGTCTGTTCCAGTGCTTTGAGTACCTTAATGGTAGATACGCGCGCTACATAAGACTATATTATTATTATTATTATTATCTCCGCTGATTCTCACCTTCTTTTTCAAGTCATCAAAGGAACTAAATGCCATGATTAATGAATGAGCATTGGTTCCTTTCAGTGGGATATTAAACAACTTCCCTGCTAAGACGTTACTGGTCCCGTCAAAACCTGCAAGCATCAAAGATGTACCAAATAATTGATTGAATGATCGACTGATAAATTGACTATTAATTGAATGATTGATTAACCCTACAACTGTCTGACCATTCATCTACTGTGGTTTTGAATGATAGACTGCGTGTCGTGCCCAAGCGGTTCAGAGCATTGGACTTGAGCTCTGGTGTTTCTGATCAGCAGAGTGTGGGTTTGAGTCCCAGTCGCGGCAATTGTGTCCTTGAGCAAGATACTTTTTCATAATTGCTTTGTCCTTGGGATGGGACATTAAGCCGTAGGTCCTGTGTACTAGGATTGGTAGTGCCATAAAAGAACCCAGAATATTTATCGTGGACGGTTAACCACGGTGTTTCTGGTTCACATAGCAAGCAATCTTGTTAACAGGTTTCCTCAGGCTTGTGAGCTATTCACTAATGAGGCATCCTTGAATTCATTACCAGAAATATATAATTATAATAATACTACTAATAATATGCCTGAGTATGTTGTGATTGCATGATCTATACATGTACAGCACACAGATAGTTCTGTGCACAAACACAATAAATGGTTTTAAACTGTCAATTTGCTTCCAAATGTTATATGGACAGCAGGAGAGATTTTCTTCACTAACTGAATGAAACCAGAGCGGAGTAGACTGTAGGTTGGAATAACAGAGTGTGATAATACCTCCCATATAGCTGTATTTACTAGCAGAGAGACCTCCATCCGGTCCCTGTGCTCGTCTCAGACCAAATTCAAGAAGCTGTTTGTTGGGTCCTGCTGCTAGTCGGAATCGTGCTGCATTCGTAGCTACTAAACTATTTGCAAGCACAAATAAACAAAATGGTTACTTAAATAAAAGATAGTTAATGTATAGGCCTAAATGGCCAAAGGAGCCAAAGCTCAAGACACTACATGTAGTCCAATAAGGGTCTCATATTGAACCATGCAAAGCAAGGTTGGTTTTGCAGGGCAGTCATCAATCCTTTAAACTCAGGTAAATATCGCCCCCAAAACAAATAAATTCACTGTACACACAGATCCTTGTCATTTGATTGGTGGAACACACATCACGTGTCATCCTTTATTTTGCCTTGTACATGGATAATAAGCGCTTCTCATGAAGTATGCTAATTACATTCACACATGCGTACAGACACTATTGGTTGGCAAACGTCATAGAGTTGTGCACTAGGGAGACGCTCAAACGGATGCGTCATGCCACCATCAGTCCCATACAAAAAGGGGCGATGTTCTCTCATTTTGCCAACTAGTGTTAATGTGCAGGTGTAGTGTGTAACTTAAACACGCCCATTTCATTGAAAGTGTCTATTCTAGGCACTTCAGACTCCCCATAGCGCCTTTTCCAAAATAATCATTCCCTGCCTGTTTGAAAGTCGTTTCACGGCAGACAAGGTTGGTGTCTACATATGGAGTCGTCCGAGTTATTTAAAAGGTGTTTTTAGAACTTTCAAGAGGTGGACAACAAGTTTCTGTGTCTATCTTGGGTTTATTGTAAAACAAATTCAAATGAGAAGGATCTATTTTGTGAATTATATAAAACAACTATTGATTGCATTTTGTTCTTGCATTGTCAAAGAATATACTCAATCTGTGAAATCTGGTTTTTACATTTCACTCGGCTCTGCCAGATTTCACCTCATGATTATATTCTCAACATATGCACTCATTTGAATCCAATATTTTTTTAAGTATTATAAGAATGGAAAAAAAAACCATTGACAAAGTTATAGCTTTCATAACAATAGGCCATTGTGCTTCGGCTTACATATTATTATTTATTTTTTGTTAACATGATCTTGATCAGCTAACCACACCAATGTTAAAACATTTAATAGCAGACAGAGATTGCCTGCCAAAATTTAAACCCATGTTCATTGTTTGTGACTGACCACCTGCTACTAGTAGTCTTTACTAACTTGTAAATTAACTCAAGATTAATTTTAGAATTCTACCTTGCATAGTTGACCAGATTCAGAAGTGTTGTCTCTACGAGTTGAACCAATGGCAGAGGCCCTTCAATGCGTAATAAAGGTTCCCTTGGGAACACTACCGAGCCTTCTGGGATTGCATAAAGTTCAATACGGGAGCAATCAAGTGACTTGAGATAGTCCAGAAACTCCATCTCCGTAGAGGGCGGTAGAACAGTGCGTAAATATGCAATATCTAGAGAACATGGGAAAATATTGATATGAATTGCATTCTTTTCAAAAATTAAATGACATGCAGCTCCAGCTCAGTGATTTCAAGCTGTATGAAAAACAATTCAAATTGCTGCAGACAGTAAATCACAATAATAGTCCAAAATCCTATAAAGGAAGTTTTTTAACCTTTGTAGGATTTGAGATTGCATGCACAAAATAACAAGTACTTCAATCACTGAGCAGATATATCACCTCCAAGTCCAAACATTGAGTGTTGAGTTGTTGGGTGTAATGGTGTACATGTATCAGGGTGTAATGGTTTATCAGGGTGTAATGGTGTACCGTGGGTGTAATGGTGTACATGTATCAGGGTGTAATGGTGTATCAGGTTGTAATGGTGTACCGTGTGAGTAATGGTTTATCAGGGTGTAATGGTGTACCGTGGGTGTAATGGTGTGTATCAGGGTGTAATGGTTTATCAGGGTGTAATGGTGTATCAGGGTGTAATGGTGTATCAGGGTGTAATGGTGTAACAGGATGTAATGCTGTACAGTGGGTGTAATGGTGTATCAGGGTATAATGGTTTATCAGGGTGTAATGGTGTATCAGGGTGTAATGGTTTATAAGGGTATAAGGGTGTATCAGGGTGTAATGGCTTATCAGGGTGTAATGGCTTATCAGGGTGTAATGGTTTATAAGGGTGTAATGGTGTATCAGGGTGTAATGGTGTATCAGGGTGTAATGGTGTACCGTGGGTGTAATGGTTTATCAGGGTGTAATGGTGTATCATGGTGAAATGGTTTATCAGGGTGTAATGGTGTATCAGGGTGTATCAGGGTGTAACAGGGTGTGGTTTATCAGGGTGTAATGGTGTATCAGGGTGTAATGGTGTATCAGGGTGTAATGGTTTATCAGGGTGTAATGGTTTATCAGGGTGTAATGGCTTATCAGGGTGCAATGGTGTATCAGGGTGTAATGGTGTATCAGGGTGTATCAGGGTGTAACAGGGTGTGGTTTATCAGGGTGTAATGGTGTATCAGGGTGTAATGGTGTATCAGGGTGTAATGGTTTATCAGGGTGTAATGGCTTATCAGGGTGTAATGGCTTATCAGGGTGTAATGGTGTATCAGGGTGTAATGGTGTATCAGGGTGTATCAGGGTGTGCTTTATCAGGGTGTAATGGTGTATCAGGGTGTAATGGTTTATCAGGGTGTAGTGGTTTATCAGGGTGTAATGGCTTATCAGGGTGTAATGGTGTATCAGGGTGTAATGGTGTATCAGGGTGTATCAGGGTGTAACAGGGTGTGGTTTATCAGGGTGTAATGGTTTATCAGGGTGTAATGGCTTATCAGGGTGTAATGGCTTATCAGGGTGTAATGGTGTATCAGAGTGTAATGGTGTATCAGGGTGTAATGGTGTATCAGGGTGTAATGGTGTATCAGGGTGTAATGGCTTATCAGGGTGTAATGGCTTATCAGGGTGTAATGGTGTATCAGGGTGTAATGGTGTATCAGGGTGTGGTTTATCAGGGTGTAATGGCTTATCAGGGTGTAACGGCTTATCAGGGGTGTAATGGTGTATCAGGGTGTAATGGTGTATCAGGGTGTAACAGGGTGTGGTTTATCAGGGTGTAATGGTGTATCAGGGTGTAATGGTGTATCATGGTGTAATGGTTTATCAGGGTGTAATGGTTTATCAGGGTGTAATGGCTTATCAGGGTGTAATGGTGTATCAGGGTGTAATGGTGTATCAGGGTGTATCAGGGTGTAACAGGGTGTGGTTTATCAGGGTGTAATGGTGTATCAGGGTGTAATGGCTTATCAGGGTGTAATGGTGTATCAGGGTGTAATGGTGTATCAGGGTGTAATGATCAGGGTGTTATGGTTTATCAGGGTGTAATGGCTTATCAGGGTGTAATGGTGTATCAGGGTGTAATGGTTTATCAGGGTGTATCAGGGTGTAACAGGCTGTGGTTTATCAGGGTGTAATGGTTTATCAGGGTGTAATGGCTTATCAGGGTGTAATGGCTTATCAGGGTGTAATGGTGTATCAGGGTGTAATGGTGTATCAGGGTGTAATGGTGTATCAGGGTGTAATGGCTTATCAGGGTGTAATGGCTTATCAGGGTGTAATGGTGTATCAGGGTGTAATGGTGTATCAGGGTGTAATGGTGTATCAGGGTGTAACAGGGTGTGGTTTATCAGGGTGTAATGGTGTATCAGGGTGTAATGGTGTATCATGGTGTAATGGTTTATCAGGGTGTAATGGTTTATCAGGGTGTAATGGCTTATCAGGGTGTAATGGTGTATCAGGGTGTAATGGTGTATCAGGGTGTAATGGTGTATCAGGGTGTAATGGCTTATCAGGGTGTAATGGCTTATCAGGGTGTAATGGTGTATCAGGGTGTAATGGTGTATCAGGGTGTAATGGTGTATCAGGGTGTAATGGTGTATCAGGGTGTAATGGCTTATCAGGGTGTAATGGTGTATCAGGGTGTAATGGTTTATCATGGTGTAATGGTTTATCAGGGTGTAATGGTTTATCAGGGTGTAATGGTGTATCAGGGTGTAAAGGTGTATCAGTTTGTAATGGTGTATCAGGGTGTAATGGCTTATCAGGGTGTAATGGTGTATAAGGGTGTAATGGTGTATCAGGGTGTAATGGTGTATCAGGGTGTAATGGTGTATCAGGGTGTAATGGCTCATCAGGGTGTAATGGTGTATCTGGGTGTAATGGTGTATCAGGGTGTAATGGCTTATCAGGGTGTAATGGTGTATAAGGGTGTAATGGTGTATCAGGGTGTAATGGTGTATCAGGGTGTAATGGTGTATCATGGTGTAATGGTGTATCATGGTGTTACTAAATGGTGTATCTGGGTGTAATGGTATATCAGGGTGTAATGGTGTATCAGGGTGTAATGGTGTATCATGGTGTAATGGTGTATCATGGTGTAATGGTGTATCAGGGTGTAATGGCTTATCAGGGTGTAATGGCTTATCAGGGTGTAATGGTGTATCAGGGTGTAATGGTGTATCAGGGTGTAATGGTGTATCAGGGTGTATCAGGGTGTAACAGGGTGTAATGGCTTATCAGGGTGTAATGGTGTATCAGGGTGTAATGGCTTATCAGGGTGTAATGGTGTATCAGGGTGTAATGGTGTATCAGGGTGTAATGGTGTACCGTGGGTGTAATGGTTTATCAGGGTGTAATGGTTTATCAGGGTGTAATGGCCTATCAGGGTGTATCAGGGTGTAACAGGGTGTGGTTTATCAGGGTGTAATGTTGTATAAGGGTGTAATGGCTTATCAGGGTGTAATGGTGTATCAGGGTGTAATGGTGTATCAGGGTGTAATGGTATATCAGGGTGTAATGGCTTATCAGGGTGTAATGGTGTATCAGGGTGTAATGGTGTATCAGGGTGTAATGGTGTACAGTGGGTGTAATGTTGTTACAGGGTGTAATGGTGTACCGTGGGTGTAATGGTGTATCAGGGTTTAATGGTGTATCAGGGTGTAATGGTGTATCAGGGTGTTATGGTTTATCAGGGTGTAATGGCTTATCAGGGTGTAATGGTGTATCATGGTGTAATGGTGTATCATGGTGTAATGGTGTATCATGGTGTAATGGTTTATCAGGGTGTAATGGCTTATCAGGGTGTAATGGTGTATAAGGGTGTAATGGTGTATCAGGGTGTAATGGTGTATCATGGTGTAATGGTGTATCAGGGTGTAATGGTGTATCAGGGTGTAATGGTGTATCAGGGTGTAATGGTGTATCAGGGTATAATGGTGTATCAGGGTGTAACGGTGTATCTAGGTGTAATGGTGTATCAGGGTGTAATGGTGTATCAGGGTGTAATGGTGTACCGTGGGTGTAATGGTTTATCAGGGTGTAATGGTTTATCAGGGTGTAATGGCCTATCAGGGTGTATCAGGGTGTAACAGGGTGTGGTTTATCAGGGTGTAATGGTGTATCAGGGTGTAATGGCTTATCAGGGTGTAATGGTGTATCAGGGTGTAATGGTGTATCAGGGTGTAATGGTGTATCAGGGTGTAATGACTTATCAGGGTGTAATGGTGTATCAGGGTGTAATGGTGTATCAGGGTGTAATGGTGTACAGTGGGTGTAATGTTGTTACAGGGTGTAATGGTGTACCGTGGGTGTAATGGTGTATCAGGGTTTAATGGTGTATCAGGGTGTAATGGTGTATCGGGGTGTTATGGTTTATCAGGGTGTAATGGCTTATCAGGGTGTAATGGTGTATAAGGGTGTAATGGTGTATCAGGGTGTAATGGTGTATCATGGTGTAATGGTGTATCATGGTGTAATGGTGTATCAGGGTGTAATGGTGTATCAGGGTGTAATGGTGTATCAGGGTGTAATGGTGTATCAGGGTGTAACGGTGTATCTGGGTGTAATGGTGTATCAGGGTGTAATGGTGTATCAGGGTGTATCAGGGTGTAACAGGGTGTGGTTTATCAGGGTGTAATGGTGTATCAGGGTGTAATGGCTTATCAGGGTGTAATGGTGTATCAGGGTGTAATGGTGTATCAGGGTGTAATGGTGTATCAGGGTGTAATGGTTTATCAGGGTGAAATGGTTTATCAGGGTGTAATGGCTTATCAGGGTGTAATGGTGTTACAGGGTGTAATGGTGTACCGTGGGTGTAATGGTGTATCAGGGTTTAATGGTGTATCAGGGTGTAATGGTGTATCAGGGTGTAATGGTGTATCAGGGTGTAATGGTTATCATGGTGTAATGGTGTATCATGGTGTAATGGTTTATCAGGGTGTAATGGTGTATCAGGGTGTAATGGTGTATCAGGGCGTAATGGTGTATCAGGGTGTAATGGTTTATCAGGGTGTAATGGTTTATCAGGGTGTAATGGCTTATCAGGGTGTCATGGTGAATAAGGGTGTAATGGTGTATCAGGGTGTAGTGGTGTATCATGGTGTAATGGTGTATCATGGTGTAATGGTGTATCAGGGTGTAATGGTGTATCAGGGTGTAACGGTGTATCTGGGTGTAATGGTGTATCAGGGTGTAATGGTGTATCAGGGTGTAATGGTGTATCAGGGTGTAATGGTGTATCAGGGTGTATCAGGGTGTAACAGGGTGTGGTTTATCAGGGTGTAATGGTGTATCAGGGTGTAACGGTGTATCAGGGTGTAATGGTGTATCAGGGTGTAATGGTGTATCAGGGTGTAATGGTGTATCAGGGTGTAACAGGGTGTGGTTTATCAGGGTGTAATGGCTTATCAGGGTGTAATGGTTTATCAGGGTGTAATGGTGTATTTGGGTGTAATGGTGTTACAGGGTGTAACGGTGTATCTGGGTGTAACAGTGTATCTGGGTGTAATGGTGTATCTGGGTGTAATGGTGTATCAGGGTGTAATGGCTTATCAGGGTGTAATGGTGTATTTGGGTGTAATGGTGTATCAGGGTGTAACGGTGTATCTGGGGTAATGGTGTATCTGGGTGTAATGGTGTATCATAGGTGTAATGGCTTATCAGGGTGTAATGGTTTATCAGGGTGTAATGGTGTATTTGGGTGTAATGGTGTATCAGGGTGTAACGGTGTATCAGGGTGTGGTTTATCAGGGTGTAATGGCTTATCAGGGTGTAACGGCTTATCAGGGGTGTAATGGTGTATCAGGGTGTAATGGTGTATCAGGGTGTAACAGGGTGTGGTTTATCAGGGTGTAATGGTGTATCAGGGTGTAATGGTGTATCATGGTGTAATGTTTATCAGGGTGTAATGGCTTATCAGGGTGTAATGGCTTATCAGGGTGTAATGGTGTATCAGGGTGTAATGGTGTATCAGGGTGTATCAGGGTGTAACAGGGTGTGGTTTATCAGGGTGTAATGGTGTATCAGGGTGTAATGGCTTATCAGGGTGTAATGGTGTATCAGGGTGTAATGGTGTATCAGGGTGTATCAGGGTGTAACAGGGTGTGGTTTATCAGGGTGTAATGGTGTATCAGGGTGTAATGGCTTATCAGGGTGTAATGGTGTATCAGAGTGTAATGGTTTATCAGGGTGTAATGGCTTATCAGGGTGTAATGGTGTTACAGGCTGTAATGGTGTACCGTGGGTGTAATGGTGTACATGTATAAGGGTTTAATGGTGTATCAGGGTGTAATGATCAGGGTGTTATGGTTTATCAGGGTGTAATGGCTTATCAGGGTGTAATGGTGTATCATGGTGTAATGGTGTATCATGGTGTAATGGTTTATCATGGTGTAATGGTTTATCAGGGTGTAATGGTTTATCAGGGTGTAATGGTGTATCAGGGTGTAAAGGTGTATCAGGTTGTAATGGTGTATCAGGGTGTAATGGCTTATCAGGGTGTAATGGTGTATAAGGGTGTAATGGTGTATCAGGGTGTAATGGTGTATCAGGGTGTAATGGTGTATCAGGGTGTAATGGTGTATCAGGGTGTATCAGGGTGTAACAGGGTGTGGTTTATCAGGGTGTAACAGGGTGTGGTTTATCAGGGTGTAATGGTGTATCAGGGTGTAATGGCTCATCAGGGTGTAATGGTGTATCTGGGTGTAATGGTGTATCAGGGTGTAATGGCTTATCAGGGTGTAATGGTGTATAAGGGTGTAATGGTGTATCATGGTGTAATGGTGTATAATGGTGTTACTAAATGGTGTATCTGGGTGTAATGGTATATCAGGGTGTAATGGTGTATCAGGGTGTAATGGTGTATCATGGTGTAATGGTGTATCATGGTGTAATGGTGTATCAGGGTGTAATGGCTTATCAGGGTGTAATGGCTTATCAGGGTGTAATGGTGTATCAGGGTGTAATGGTGTATCAGGGTGTAATGGTGTATCAGGGTGTATCAGGGTGTAACAGGGTGTAATGGCTTATCAGGGTGTAATGGTGTATCAGAGTGTAATGGCTTATCAGGGTGTAATGGTGTATCAGGGTGTAATGGTGTATCAGGGTGTAATGGTGTACCGTGGGTGTAATGGTTTATCAGGGTGTAATGGTTTATCAGGGTGTACATGTAATGGCCTATCAGGGTGTATCAGGGTGTAACAGGGTGTGGTTTATCAGGGTGTAATGGTGTATCAGGGTGTAATGGCTTATCAGGGTGTAATGGTGTATCAGGGTGTAATGGTGTATCAGGGTGTAATGGTGTATCAGGGTGTAATGGCTTATCAGGGTGTAATGGTGTATCAGGGTGTAATGGTGCATCAGGGTGTAATGGTGTACAGTGGGTGTAATGGTGTTACAGGGTGTAATGTTGTACCGCGGGTGTAATGGTGTATCAGGGTTTAATGGTGTATCAGGGTGTAATGGTGTATCAGGGTGTTATGGTTTATCAGGGTGTAATGGCTTATCAGGGTGTAATGGTGTATCGGGGTGTAATGGTGTATCATGGTGTAATGGTGTAATATGGTGTAATGGTTTATCATGGTGTAATGGTTTATCAGGGTGTAATGGTTTATCAGGGTGTAATGGTGTATCAGGGTGTAAAGGTGTATCAGGTTGTAATGGTGTATCAGGGTGTAATGGCTTATCAGGGTGTAATGGTGTATAAGGGTGTAATGGTGTATCAGGGTGTAATGGTGTATCAGGGTGTAATGGTGTATCAGGGTGTAATGGTGTATCAGGGTGTAATGGTGTATCAGGGTGTAATGGTGTATCAGGGTGTAACAGGGTGTGGTTTATCAGGGTGTAATGGTGTATCAGGGTGTAATGGCTCATCAGGGTGTAATGGTGTATCTGGGTGTAATGGTGTATCAGGGTGTAATGGCTTATCAGGGTGTAATGGTGTATAAGGCTGTAATGGTGTATCTGGGTGTAATGGTGTATCAGGGTGTAATGGCTTATCAGGGTGTAATGGTGTATAAGGGTGTAATGGTGTATCAGGGTGTAATGGTGTATCATGGTGTAATGGTGTATCATGGTGTTACTAAATGGTGTATCTGGGTGTAATGGTATATCAGGGTGTAATTGTGTATCAGGGTGTAATGGTGTATCATGGTGTAATGGTGTATCATGGTGTAATGGTGTATCAGGGTGTAATGGCTTATCAGGGTGTAATGGCTTATCAGGGTGTAATGGTGTATCAGGGTGTAATGGTGTATCAGGGTGTAATGGTGTATCAGGGTGTATCAGGGTGTAACAGGGTGTAATGGCTTATCAGGGTGTAATGGTGTATTAGGGTGTAATGGCTTATCAGGGTGTATTGGTGTATCAGGGTGTAATGGTGTATCAGGGTGTAATGGTGTACCGTGGGTGTAATGGTTTATCAGGGTGTAATGGTTTATCAGGGTGTAATGGCCTATCAGGGTGTATCAGGGTGTAACAGGGTGTGGTTTATCAGGGTGTAATGGTGTATCAGGGTGTAATGGCTTATCAGGGTGTAATGGTGTATCAGGGTGTAATGGTGTATCAGGGTGTAATGGTGTATCAGGGTGTAATGGCTTATCAGGGTGTAATGGTGTATCAGGGTGTACTGGTGTATCAGGGTGTAATGGTGTACAGTGGGTGTAATGTTGTTACAGGGTGTAATGGTGTACCGTGGGTGTAATGGTGTATCAGGGTTTAATGGTGTATCAGGGTGTAATGGTGTATCAGGGTGTTATGGTTTATCAGGGTGTAATGGCTTATCAGGGTGTAATGGTGTATCAGGGTGTAATGGTGTATCATGGTGTAATGGTTTATCAGGGTGTAATGGCTTATCAGGGTGTAATGGTGTATAAGGGTGTAATGGTGTATCAGGGTGTAATGGTGTATCATGGTGTAATGGTGTATCATGGTGTAATGGTGTATCAGGGTGTAATGGTGTATCAGGGTGTAATGGTGTATCAGGGTGTAATGGTGTATCAGGGTGTAACGGTGTATCTGGGTGTAATGGTGTATCAGGGTGTAATGGTGTATCAGGGTGTATCAGGGTGTAACAGGTCGTGGTTTATCAGGGTGTAATGGTGTATCAGGGTGTAATGGCTTATCAGGGTGTAATGGTGTATCAGGGTGTAATGGTGTATCAGGGTGTAATGGTGTATCAGGGTGTAATGGTTTATCAGGGTGAAATGGTTTATCAGGGTGTAATGGCTTATCAGGGTGTAATGGTGTTACAGGGTGTAATGGTGTACCGTGGGTGTAATGGTGTATCAGAGTTTAATGGTTTATCAGGGTGTAATGGTGTATCAGGGTGTAATGGTGTATCAGGGTGTAATGGTTATCATGGTGTAATGGTGTATCATGGTGTAATGGTTTATCAGGGTGTAATGGTGTATCAGGGTGTAATGGTGTATCAGGGTGTAATGGTGTATCAGGGTGTAATGGTTTATCAGGGTGTAATGGTTTATCAGGGTGTAATGGCTTATCAGGGTGTAATGGTGAATAAGGGTGTAATGGTGTATCAGGGTGTAGTGGTGTATCATGGTGTAATGGTGTATCATGGTGTAATGGTGTATCAGGGTGTAATGGTGTATCAGGGTGTAACGGTGTATCTGGGTGTAATGGTGTATCAGGGTGTAATGGTGTATCAGGGTGTAACAGGGTGTGGTTTATCAGGGTGTAATGGCTTATCAGGGTGTAATGGTTTATCAGGGTGTAATGGTGTATCAGGGTGTAATGGTGTATCAGGGTGTAACGGTGTATCAGGGTGTAATGGTGTATCAGGGTGTAATGGTGTATCAGGGTGTAATGGTGTATCAGGGTGTATCAGGGTGTAACAGGGTGTGGTTTATCAGGGTGTAATGGCTTATCAGGGTGTAATGGTTTATCAGGGTGTAATGGTGTATTTGGGTGTAATGGTGTTACAGGGTGTAACGGTGTATCTGGGTGTAACGGTGTATCTGGGTGTAATGGTGTATCTGGGTGTAATGGTGTATCAGGGTGTAATGGCTTATCAGGGTGTAATGGTGTATTTGGGTGTAATGGTGTATCAGGGTATAACGGTGTATCTGGGTGTAATGGTGTATCTGGGTGTAATGGTGTATCATAGGTGTAATGGCTTATCAGGGTGTAATGGTTTATCAGGGTGTAATGGTGTATTTGGGTGTAATGGTGTATCAGGGTGTAACGGTGTATCTGGGTGTAATGGTGTATCTGGGTGTAATGGTGTATCATAGGTGTAATGGCTTATCAGGGTGTAATTGTGTATCACTATCAGGGTGTAATGGCGTATCACAGGTGTAATGGTGTATCAGGGTGTAATGGTGTATGAGTGTATAGACGCAATGGTGTATGATAGGTGTAATGGTGTATGATGGGTGTGATGGTGTATGGGTGTGATGGTGTATCGGTGTAATGGTGTATGGGTGTAATGGTGTATGGGTGTTATGGTGTATGATGGGTGTACTGTAATTGTGTATGATGGGTGTAATGGTGTATGACAATAATAATGAAAACTTATAAAGCGCACAAATCCAACAAAGTGCTCATGGCGCTAAAATACAAACAATAACATTCAAATTATGTACAATAACCAAAATTAAAACGTAAGCCTAAGTAGAGAATAAATCTAGAACATGTGGTATAGAAAAACAATACAAATGCAATAGGCCTATATAAGAAAAACATCGAAGGTAACAAAAAAAATAACAAAATCAAACCATTTACTCAAATGCCTGTTTGAAAAGATGTGTTTTAAGTTTTTTTTGAAATTGGGTTAAAGAAAGGGATGATTTGACTAGTGCAGGCAATTTGTTCCATAGACGTGGGGCAGCATGTGAGAAAGATCGGTCTCCCCATGAATGATTGGATATGGGTTCAATAAGGAGGCTAGAATTGTAAGACCAGAGTTTGCGAGGAGGATTGTATGGGTTTAGAAGATCATCAATATATGCAGGGGCGTTGTTGGTGAGCGATTTATACACAAAAAGAAGAAGTTTATACTTAATCCTACTGCTTACCGGTAACCAGTGTAATTCTTTTAAAATCGGCGTTATATGACAGGACTTTTTAGTTAAGGTAATTTCACGAGCAGCATAGTTCTGAATACGCTGAAGACGTTCAATTTGAGTACAAGGAAGACCATATAGAAGTGAATTACATATATCAAGTCTGGAAACTACGACAGAGTGGACTATCTGCTCAGTTGCATTTTGTGTTAAATATTTCCTTACTTTGCCTATATTACGAATGTGAAATGTTGTAGAACGTGCAATACTAGAAATATGCGAACTAAGTGTCATGGAAGGGTCGAATATCACACCAAGATTACGAGCTTTGGTAACAGCGGTAACTTCGGAGTCACCAATATTAATATGGGGAATAGTAACTTTAGAGAGTTGTTGCCGTGAACTGAGTATCAAAAATTCTGTTTTGTGATCATTTAGCTTAAGGAAATTGTCCTGCATCCAAACACGAATTTCACAAACACATGTTTCAATACGACTAATGCTCTTATCAGCAGAAATTTGGGATGGCTTAAAAGAGAAATATAACTGAGTGTCATCAGCATATCATACATGATAGTTTAGTTTGTGTTTCATGATGATGCTATGAACTGGGTGGTCCAAGTGGTCCAAGAACCGACCCCTGAGGGACCGAAAAATCATGAGCAACCGGATCCGATGTGGAATTGCCAATGCGAACATGTTGTGGTCTGTTTTGCAAATATGATTGGCACCATTTAAGGGCATTACCTTGTAAACCAATAATATCACGAAGTCTCTTGAGCAAAACAGTGTGATCCACGGTGTCAAAAGCCGCACTCAAATCAAGCAGAATCAGGGCAGTCACATGGCCGTTATCCATAGCACATAAAATGTCATTTTGCACTCGCAAAAGTGCCGATTCAGTGCTATGCCTGGACCTGTATGCTGATTTAAATTTATCAGCAAGGCCAGAGTCAGAGATACGTGTAACAGTATTCAATCTGGAGGCAACAATGCGCTCAATGGTCTTACCAATAAACTTCAAATTAGACACCGGTCGGTAGTTAGACAACATCTCAACATCTAAACCTGGCTTCTTGATTAGGGGACGAATGTAAGCTGTCTTAAGACTGTCTGGAAAACTACCTTGCTCAAAAGACTTGTTCACAATAGTAGTAATAAGAGGTGCTACAACATCAATACACTTTTTTTAAAGATCAGTAGGTATGGGGTCCAGCTCACATGATTTAGAAGGAGAACTTCTTATTAATTTCTTGATCTCTGACACAGTAGTGGATGCAAACTGGGAAATATTTGATATTTGAGCATACACAGGTAAATGGTTGGTTTGCGATATAGTAGAATTAGTTGATACAGGGAAAATACTATGAATATTAAGAATCTTGTTGCTGAAATAGTGAGAAAACCTATCTGCCAGAGCCGCATCTGATACTGGGCAATACAGGCTTTTTCTTCGCTTGATGTAGTAACCCATTAACAACTTTAAATAACTTTTTCTGATCGCCTGAACAATCTGTAATTTGAGAGGAGTAATATTCAATTTTAGCTACATTAATTAATTCATTAGCCTTTTGTCTTTGATTACAATATAACTGCCTATCAATCTCTAGTCTTGAGTGCCTCCACTTTCTCTCATGAACCCTACGCAGCTTTCTAGCAGTCTGTATTGCAACATTAAACCAAGGACTATGAGGTCTTAAACAAACTGATCTAGTGCGAGCTGGTGCATGCTTATTCAAAAGGCTACTAAGGATAACCTCGTAATTCTGCACACAAGCGTCGAGATTGGTAGAAGTCATATCTAAGTCAGAGAGTAACACAACCAGATCATTGCGGAAAACATCAACATCAATAGACTTAAGGTTACGTGTTGTAATAGTAACTTTAGGGGGTTGTGGTTTCTGAAGTGATAATTGAGACATAATAGCAAAGTGATCAGATAACCCAGGATGAAGATAAATGCCAGAAACAAGTGTAGCATTCCCACGAGTTATGAGTAGGTCAAGCAGATGCCCATGAATATGCGTTGACCCTGAGATATGCTGAGTGAGACCATATGATTGTAATATAGTCTTAAACCGGATGGCATTGGCATCATTTGAATTATCCATATGTATATTAAAATCCCCAACTAAAACAATTTCAGATGGAAGAAATAAATAATCATTAACCATGCCCTCAAAATCTTGAAGAAAAAGACCAAAAGTCACATTCGGCACACTCGGAGGACGGTGGACATTTACGAGACGGATTGTTTTTGAATTGGAGGTGATTTCGACATGAATAGCCTCAAAAGATGGGTAAACAGTCATTTCGGTTTTTAAATTTACATCAAGAGCCGAACGAAAAAGGATTCCAACCCCTCCACCAGCCCTGTTAACTCTAGGTGCATGGAGAAAGGAGTAACCACTTGGTGTGACGGAATTGATGGTGATGTTATCAGTTGGTTTGATCCAGGTTTCTGTAATGGCTACAATATCCAAATTGTTGCTCAAAACAAAATCAATGAACCCGTCCACTTTGTTGGAGATGGACCGAGCGTTGAGTGAACAAAAATTAATTTTGGATGCATCGCTTGGAGATACAGGCTTTAAATGCTCCAAACAAACCCCACGTTTTCTCCCTTGAAGTGTTGGTTTTGAGGTATAAGGGCCTTGTCACACGGGGCAACTTTTACAGGCAACTTGGAGGCAACCAACTGCAGTGCATGCTACAGGACCATTTTGGTGGCACTTGAGTAATTTTTTAGACAATGTCTTACGATCCCCTAGAAAAATGTGTGAACTTTCAAATGTGAATGCCTTTCCTTTTTGGAGATTGCCTGGAACTGGTTGCCAGTAAATTGCCTCGTGTGACATGGCCCTAAGGATGACTGACGACCGGAATCTTGTGGGTAGTGATTAATGATTGGTGGTTACTAAAGGGAATGCATAAAGTAGGGCGCCGCCCACCTCTCTTTCCCCGTCGCTTCCGATTTAAGCCCAGCGCAGTTATTTGAGCACGAACCAGGCTAGGTAGAGGAAGGTGGTTAGAGTGGCAGTTAATGTTGATGAGTTCTGTGGAGGTGTATTTATATGCAGGCGTGACTAGTGGGTTAGTAGTAGTAGTAGACTTTGTAGACTTTGCCGAGGTGCAATCAGGGACAAGCAGAATGGATGTGGGTTTATGTTCCGGGCCAGGATTGGGATTAACATCCCCAGCAACGAGTAGTTCTAGCAGAAAAGTAGCACAAGTATTACCATGGTAACAGATGCGGGTTCCAAGAAAGCGTTGGTGTTTGAACTGCTGCATTCCACCATGGTGTAGAATTACAGTGGGTCCAGCCAGCACAGGTACCGCCAGATCATAACCAGGTTGACAAATAAGCCCATTGGAAAGCAGCAAGGGAATAAGTACACACAGGGCAGCCATTCTCCAAGGTCAGCAGACACACTTCCAGATGGTCTATGTCATTAGCAATAAGATTGATGAGGCTGGATGACCGATCCAAGCAAAGTGGTTGTGGATGGTTGGAAAGGTCTGTCAGCAGGGTCCAGAAGATTGTTGAAAATATTCAAATTGTTGACTCCAATATCTCAAACAAATCATCAACTAAACACACTGATAAAAGTCCAGTAGAATCCTTACCAGCAACTCTTCAACTAGTAAACAATTGGTAATGACAGTTGAAACATAGAAATAATATTGAAAATATAACTTGTGAGGTGGAGGTGTGGTGGAGGTGCTGCCATCCAGTGGGGCGCCCTTAGGATGTAATGGTGTAGGGGTGTATTGGTGTATGGGTGTTATGGTGTACCAGGGGTGTAATGGTGTATTATGGATGTGATAGTGCACCATCATGGGTGTAATGGTGTATCAAGGGTGTAATGTTGTGTCATTGGTGTTATGGTATTTGGCTGTGATGGTGGGTAAGTATCCACATTAAAACCGTGGACCTATAACAAAAAGGACAATTTATGTCCACGGTTGCTATTACTAACATGACTAAGGAAAACATTGTGGTCCACGGTTGCTATCACAAAGAGTTTAACAAAGTAGGGTCCACGATTGCCAGAGTTTACAGTTGGTGTTTGTTGGTGTGGTGTATGGGTAACACAAATAATTAAGAATCGTCTTAATTTCTTAAATATCTTGATCAAAAATTTCCTTACCTGAGTCTGTGAACTTGAAACCCTTCAAGAATTTCAAACATTCCCCAAGACCAGCAAAGATTGTGAACTCTCCTCGGAATGGATTCTTACGGAAGAAGAGATCAAATACAGCACGGCAGTCCTGTTTGCTACTTTTCCAGTAGGCATATGCCATGGTAATCTGGTACAGATCAGTAAGTAGAGCTTGTATAACTCCATTGGATTCGTTGCCCGACTCCAAGATGGCTGCATTGTTGTTTACATTCGACCCACTTTCTTGTGCTGCCATTTTCTGTGTCAATAGAATTTACGTTAGGTATTCAATGGTTATAAACAGAGAATTTGTAACAGTAGTAATGTAATGTTTCATTGAGGGAAGTGATAGTCACTGATAATCGGATCCTGGAGGATATGGGAGGGTCTCTAGCCAAAGACATTTTTTTATCTTTTTTTCTTTTAGGGTTTAATATTTTTTATAAAATAGAATTAGCTGTTGCAAACTGTTTACCAACCAAAAGGACCTACATGGTATAAATGTAAAAAATAGTTAATGGCCTAAGGTTTCGACCCTAGCAGAGTCTTTCTCAAAGGCTAAATGACAGGACAACACACATGAACAGGTATATGGGTTTTTCCATAAAGTAGGGGGCCAAAGCAGGACATGGTGTTATTTCTCAAAATGTAATTTACTTTCTATATTCTTTGCATGTTCATGGTGGGGATAGCTCATACGTTTAATGTATAACTTCAATTTCTCCAATCAGATTTTTTGTTTTCATAAACGATCCAAAACTATCCATCACACTGTAACGGAGACACCGGTGTCTCAGTTACAGTGTGAAGTGTGAAACTTGTGACTTGTTTTGTCATAAATTAGTAGGTTTTCATTGAAAATTTAAATTTCAAAGGGTAATATGTAAACATCATTGATATACTGTAATTCAGCTATTTTCAATGAAAACCTTCAAACGTTGGCCAAGCAGTAAAAGCTGACAGCTTTACGCGTAACCGTGACACTGGTGTCTTTGTTACACCGTGACTCAAAAAGTCCTGTCTCTCTTATTATGCATCATAAATGTCTGAATCGAGCAAAATGCATGTAATACCTGCTACATGGATGTACATGTATGTAGCATGTATTACTTTGCACTTTGCTAGATTCAGACATTTATGATGCATAATAAGGGAGAGAGAACTTTTTGAGTCACGGTGTAACACGGTGCGAGAAATTGAAGTTATACATTAAACGTATGAGCTATCCCCACCACTTAAACATGCAAAGAATATAGAAAGTACATTATCTTTTGAGATATAACACCATGTCACGCTTTGGCCCCCTTATTTATGGAAAGACCCATATAAGTGTTACAAAAGCAGTCAAGTTTATTATTTGTATCATTATTATTAACACAAATATTATTTTATTTTATTTTTATTAATTTTGTTTTATTTATAGACGATGTGACCTCTGACGTCATTCGAAAATCATAACATGATGCGCGCGCATGTCGCCGGGCAAAACCTTTGTGTACTGACAGCCAGCTATAAAGGACACGCAACGTTACCATGGGTACGCGTCTTCTTGCCCGGCGGAAACATGACTTTTGTCAACAGAGGGCGGTTTGAATGTAAACAGAGGTCACATCGTCTATTTATTTATTTATTTATTGTTTTTATTTTGTTTGGGGGGAGATCTGGGTAAATGTATGAGATTTAGGAAAAATTGAAATTGAAAGACTATAAACATAGGCAGACGTATACTTTGCTGGCACCGGCTTTCTCCAGGCCTTGCGCTTTTTCGCTTTTTATAAAGTAGCCCACCAGGCTAGGCCGGGCTAGAATATATTCCTAAGAAATTTGTACTTCAGGGCTCTTTAATAAATACCTCAGAGAGTTTATGCACTCTGATTGGTCGAAGACTTGTCACGTGGAGGTGTATTACTATTACTAAGGCCACATAACAAAAAGAAATTGTTGATCGTCCCCACCCGACCCTACGAAACCCCCGACCCCATTTTTTTTTTTTTTTAAATCATAAAAAACGGTCTCTCAATGATCTTTTCAGTCAAGTTTGGCTCCCAGATTTTTCAGCTGATATTTTTTTCAAAATCCATAGGTTGGAAACACGATATTTGAAGAAAGATTGGGTTGGCAAAAACAAGAACAATTCTTCAAATATTTACTTAAGAAAATGTTCACGGAAAATGTCATCTAGAGTTAAATGGGTTTAACAAAACAATTAAAAACATCAAAATCACACAAACCCTCTGCTTTATAGTGATTGTGATGATTTCTTTATTCTTCATTTCATCTTTTGCCATGTCCTAATAAATAAAAAATAAAAATAAAAACAGCCCTCCCACCCCAACTTCCCACCAAAAAAGGATGATCAACAATTTTTTAATTTTATGTGGCCTAATAATGTGATACACGTACAAAGACCGGCTCTGTGAACTTACAAAATAAATGTCCCCTAAACAAGCATGATATTGTGTTTAAAAGTTAGACGTTTTAACAGCGTTTTTCAACCAACATTTTTTTAATAAAAATATTAATCATGACATTAGAGATTAGCACAGACAAACTTCAGAAAATTGCCATAATTTATTTGTTTGACTTTTTGGATGTTTGGCACTTTTTGTGGTTTGTTGGTAACAATATTAATGGATGTTATTATTCACATACACCATCAAGAGAAATTGGTCATGTGAGAAGTACTTTAATTATGTTGTTATTGCGAAGTTGAAGTGATCCGGAGCTGGTCAACTGTAGTTCTAGGACTACAGTCACCGTACATATGGGGATTATGTAGGCCTACCAGCAATATTCATCATCATAGATAGAGTACATGTACAGACGGGCCATTTTTTATAGACCATTCAAGCACTGTATGTAAATGCTACACGTATCCTGTGCTGGCAACTCATAACCCATGGCGATTAAACACTGTAAAATCATGATGACACATGGCACTAACTGTCCATTGTTGCAGTGTTTCCACGATGCTTGTTCACATTTATAACACACACAAATCAATTTTGCAAATTTCAACAGAACATTGTCACAATTACCTTCAACAATTCCAGTCCAATGATCCGAATTCACGTACGTAATTAACGGGTGTGAAAGCAATAAAACCAAGTCGTCAATAGAGGGGGCTGTTGTTCTCAGAGCCGTATTGTTCTCATTGCCACCGCCCCGTACTCCTCCTCCTGGTCTCCTCCGTCCATGAGGTAGAATTAGACACTTGGGAAGAACACACAGCGAGACTTGCCAGAGAAGCCGCGTTTAAATACAGTACACTGGTGACCCAAAGGTAAAATTGCATGACAATTAACATAATTAAAACATCACAATTTTTGATAATGTAGTTGGGACTGGTGTTACACTGGAACTACAACGCAAGGAGGAACCAGCGGCTCGTTAATTGGATCATAAACGAGACTGCTGGTGGTTATTTCTATTTCCGTCTGGGAGAGGGTAAATTCAGTTGCATTTATATGAAGCATGAAGGAGAGACAATTGAATTTTCTCAAGTTTTGCCATGAGCAGGGTTAATAATCATTGCTGACAAAAATATCAGAATTGTAACTTACATTTCGGTATAGGAGGAAATAGTGGTGGCATTTTCACAAGTAGTTGTGGAGACCCTTCAATGAGCTTTAGTGAACAGTAGGCCTAGCTATATCCCAAGCGCTAGAGAGAATTAAGTTGATCAAACAGCAGGATTTCTTTATATCTGAAGAAAATAACTGCCTTTTTAACCAGGCAGACATTAAAAAAGGTATGAATTCAAATAAAAATTCTGAAATTTCTCATCCATGCATCCCGTTCACAACCATCGGCACGTCTGAATAATATCTCTGATATTCTCAGTTTACAGCAGTTGGTCACATTCACCACTCGCGATGGTAATTCAACTATACTGTTCCTGCTGGTTCGGTGATATATTTGTTATTTACAAACAGACCAGACTTGTTTTCAAATGTTACTCAACATCCTTCCCGGACTTGGAAACAGTGATCATAATGGTGTTAAGTTTGATATGTTAACTTCTTATGATTACAAAACTATGAATCGGTCTTTTTATCAATACAAAAGCGGCTAACATCAATACCTTTGTGACACTCTTCGTATGGTGCCTTGGGACACTTGCTTTTCATCAGACGATATTGATGTGATTTAGGGGTATTTTAAAGACCAGCTGTTGTTTGCTGCCGTAAAAGATATTGTTCCTATAGCCAAATGCAAGGTAGAAAGAAACATCCTTGGATCTCATTAGATATCATTATTTTATCCAAAAAGAAAAACAGAGCTAATAAAGCAGCTATCCGTAACAAAGCTAACCATAACTTATGGAACAAGTACAAAAAGCTTCGGAATGAGGTCAACCTCTGTTACTCGCTTATAAGCCTTTTGTATTTTGGAACGCGCTAATCATCATGATGATCACCTGTGTTGATAATGATAACATAATTGCACGTTTCAATTTTTGTATTATTTAGTTACATTGTTGGTTTTATTACTGCAAAGTGGAAGGCTTACGATATGATGATTATGTCTTGTCTTCGGAGCCACCTTTGTTGGTACAAGTACATGTACATTGACCAACAAGACTTTTCAGTACTTTGATGAAACTGTCTTTGCGCGTATCAGGTCCTTCAACTTTCAATCCAAAGTTTTCCCACACATCTTTCAATTCACTTACGTGTTTCGATTTACCTTTGTCTTGTGTAATTAGAGTACAAACATTGACATCACCAAACATGATTGGATGGGAAATGTCTATTTCAGCATAAACTGATTTGCGAAGTCTTTCTTCGTTCTCTGAACTTTCCCAAGTACGAAAGTCTTCTTCACTCGCATCTACGTCCACGTCATCATGGTGACCTTTGCCTGCTTGATGCCTTTTCTGAGCAGCTGCAAGCCTACTAAAAAAACTTGAAATTTGTTTCGCAGTCCGCCATTCTGCGGGAAGGAAAACAAACTGACCATTGATATTTTTCAAGGTTTTCATGACTTTTGCAACGTGCGTGGCATCGGCTTTGTGCCCAGTTCTTATACCTGCATTGAACTGATCAGTCAGAAAAGATTTGACATTTTCAGACAAAGCTGATACTTTTCTCGGACCTTTCAATGCCCACCCCATGTTCTGTATGATCATTTTCCCAGCTGATCCAGCTGCAGTTCCTGAGCTGGTGCTAGACTCTGCCTCAGCTGCATGCTGGTATCAGAGGCACTGTGTATTGTTGTTGAGCGTGGACGCCTGAAACTTTGTCCGCCCACTGCTTTCTTATGCTATCATACGCTGATTAATTTCAGTTGAGGAAATAACAGAAAATGATAAAATAGAAGAAGAAAAAAAGACAGTATAATGGTTTTAGCAACAAATTTCAAAGGTCTACTAATAACGCGATTTTTGCCCACACTCATCAAAACACCATTATACATAAAACGGTTAAGGTCCATTTTTGTATTTTACTTTTATGTAAATAAAATATATATGATACGATCCTAATTGTTCAACTTGATTGCAAAATAAATGAAATTTATTTTAAAATCCTGTTTTTTTAAAGTAAAGTCTAACTTGTTGCAAAGTTTACAAAGCACAAAGAGACAAATACTTCAAGACATCTCACTCAAGAAAAAAATAAAAACCCACACTTTTGAAAGCATAGGGCTATTGCTGAAGGGTGTGCAATGTGTTGTTATGAAGGACATTTGGAAGTTAGCCTGAATATAGAAAATAATCGAATTCAAAATAGGGCAAAATTTCACATTTTTCCAATTTCTGAAATTTAAATGGGGTAGTTTGGTGTAACGAAAAATAAATGTTGCTATTAGTAGTAAGCATCTGTACTGTTGTGTGTGCAAGCACAAAGGTATGCACATTGAAAAAATATTTGTTTGAGATCAATTGGTTGCTTAGTTTTTCTGTAGTAACTTCTATAAGTTCGACGTAAAACTGTTTTTAAGCTCCTTCCTGTACATGATTTTGGGCTCATTTTTAGGGGGTACCGTTATTTTCCTGAGGGGGATGTTACGATCCAAAAAATCTCCAAACTATCCGTGAATATAAATCACTCAAAAAGCCTGAATTTTCTCAGATGCAACAAAGAAATCAAACAAGGTGACACTGATGTATAAGAACACAGAATCCAAGTGATTTATTGATAAAACTATCAACCACTTCAGTTACCGATTTGGTTTAACAAACATACACTGATTGCATAAAACAAGTGTACATTAAAATGGATCTTATACAACATAAGTATCTTACGGGCTAATACGTCAACCTGGATGAAATACAGGCGAGGATCACAGCAACAGAAGATACAGCGAGGATCACATACACTGGCTCTAAAACGATCAACTCCAGGGGCGGTAAAACAGTTCTTTGCCGATGTGACTATGAGCTGTCACGGGGCGAACTCACTCCGAAAAATGTCCAGAAGAAGACGAAGCAACAACGGGTACACAATCTGACACCCGCCACAAAATATGGGGAAGAAGACCCCAAAATACCGAACCGTAGATTAAGTTCGAAACTGTCCTTTCCGGATTTAAATTAAGCTCTTTAACTGCACTCGGTCAAAAGCGAACTCTACCAAAAGCTCCTCCAACGAGTTGAATCACAATATCACAGAAGTCGTAGCTTCCACCAGTCTTGAGTATTTGTGTCCCCTCGAAGATTGATCCCAGCCTGTATATAAAGGATTTGTGTTGTTTTCTGGAAAGTTCTAAAACTAACTTCAAACTTCCAGAGCCTAGATCATTCTAGATCCTTCATAACGGATTAACGCCGCCCACTAGGGTCAACGGACTTACACACAGAAAATGATTGACAACGTGCATTGTATACACGTAATTACATGTACATGTATTAGGGTCTCATAACATCTCCCTCCATAAAATAAGAAAATTTACATAAGGAAATTTTCGTATCAAAAAGGAATGTTAACATAAATTTCAAAATTATTTAAAATTTAAGCAATTTCGTTACGTCCGACTTAGACATTTTACCAAAATCTGCTAACAGCAATAATCTTACAAACACTGTTACTGGTTTAGCACATCAGACATTATACCAATTGTGTTTAAGTACATTATTCTAAACTCTGGACAGAGCATCCGCAATTACATTGCTCTTCCCAGCGATATGAACAATCTTGAGTGGATATGGTTGCAAAATCAAACTCCAGCGGAATAACCTCTGGTTCTTGGTTTTGAATTTCTCCAAAAACACAAGTGGGTTATGATCAGTATAAATGATCGTCTCCCCAGCACCATTCGTTACATACACCTCAAAGTGTTGTAGGGCAAGAACTAAACCTAACGCCTCTTTTTCGATGGTGGAGTATTTTGCCATGGTATTTGTTCAGTTTCTTTGAAAAGTAACTGATAGGTCGCTCGATTCCAGACTCATCATCTTGGAGCAAAACTGCTCCGACACCAACATCACTGGCGTCAATGGCTATTCTGAACGCCTTGTCAAAATTTGGTGCAGCAAGAACTGGTTCGTTTGTCAGAATGGCCTTTAAATTATCAAACGCCTTTTGACAAGAGTCAGACCAAACAAACTTTACATTCTTCTGTAAAAGTTGAGTCAATGGAGTCGCAATGGTGCTAAAGTTTGGAACAAACGTTCTGTAAAATCCACTCATACCCAGGAATATCATCAATTCTCTCTTTCCTGTGGGCATGGAAAATTCTTGAATAGCTTTGATCTTTGCTACTCGGGGTAGCACGTGACCCTGACCGACCACATGACCTAAGTAGGTCACCGTTGCTTTGGCAAACTCACTCTTTTTGAGATTCGCCACCAAGTTTGCTTTAGAAAGCTTATCAAACAGGGCACCCAAGTGTTTCAGATGGTCTTTCCAGTTATCGCTGTATACCAAAATGTCATCAATATAGACAACACAATTGTCCAGCCCAGCAATGACTTGGCTCATCATTCTCTGAAACGTAGCCGGAGCGTTTTTCCCAAAGGGCATTGTTTTACATTGGTAGAGACCATCGGGTGTCACAAATGCGGAAATTTCTTTGGCTCGGTCAGTCAAGGGCACCTGCCAATAACCTTTCAACAGATCTATTTTACTGACAAACGCCGAATTTCCCACTCGATCAATACAATCTTCCAACCTCGGGATCGGATAAGAATCCGTCTTAGTTTCTGCATTGACTTTTCTATAATCTATACAAAATCTAAGAGTACCGTCTGGCTTTGGTACCATGACAATAGGAGAACTCCAAGAACTCTGACTAGGTTCGATAATGTCATGTTTTATCATGAATTTAACCTCCTCCCGAACCTTGGCTAACTTGTCCGGGTTAAGTCGGTAGGGAGCTTGTTTTATAGGTCTTGACTTTCCTACATCAACATCATGAACTGCTACCGACGTACGACCTGGTTTGTCAGAACAAACTTGCTTGTACCTCTGGAGTAGGTTTGATAAATCTTTCCGTTGGTCATTGTGCAAATAACCAAGGATTTCGTCCAAATCAGCAAGAATTTCAGAGTTAGAAAGCTGAACAGCTAAAAATTCAAGTTCAGACGTTTTTGTCTCCAAGTCTTCATTGCATGAGTTGTCATCGTCAGGTTTTGCCTCAATGACAGCTACCCCCACATCAGGCTGGCCAGAATTATCACGCTCATAATACTTCTTGAGCATGTTAACATTACAAACTCTTTGGCTCTTTCTTCGGTCTGGGGTGCTGATTACGTAATTGACATCATTGAGTTTCTTTTTGACACAGTAGGGCCCACTAAACTTTGCTTTAAGGGGGTCGCCAGGCAGAGGCAACAGCACTAGCACTTTTTCGCCGGGTTTAAAGATGCGGACTTTAGATTTCCTGTCTGCTCTCGTCTTCATGACCCGTTGAGACACTTTCAGATGTTCTTGTGCCACAGAACATGCCCTAGACAACCTCTCCTTAAAGTTCGACACATAGTCGAGCAGATTGGTCTCCTCATCCTCTGACAAAAACCTCTCCTTAATGAGTTTCAAAGGCCCCCTCACCTCATGACCGTAGACCAACTCAAACGGAGTAAAACCAGTTGACTCGTTCGGCGAGTCCCTGGTTGCAAACAACAGGAAGGGAATTCCTTTGTCCCAATCTTCTGGGAAATCCTCGCAGTAAGCCCTTATCATATTCTTGAGGGTTTGGTGGTACCTCTCTAGAGCTCCTTGAGACTGCGGATGATATGCAGATGATTTCAACTGCTTGATTCCCAGCTCACGCAGAACTTCCTGAAACACACCCGACATGAAGTTAGACCCCTGATCGGACTGCACTTCTTTCGGTAAACCATATCTTGTGAAAAACTGCATAAGAGCCTCAACAACAACTTTGGCTGTTATCTTCCTCAGTGGAATGGCCTCTGGAAATCTGGTTGACAAATCCATTATGGTCAACAAATACTGATGCCCGGACTTCGTCCGCGGTAGAGGACCCACACGATCCACCAGGACTCTCGTAAACGGCTCATCAAACGCAGGAATCGGTATCATCGGTGCAGGCTTGATCGATGGCTGTGGCTTTCCCACCATCTGACACGTATGGCACGTCTTGCAGAATTCCACCACATCTTGATGTAGCTTAGGCCAATAAAAATGAGCCATGACTCTAGCTTGAGTCTTTCTGATACCAAGATGACCCGCAACCGGAATTTCGTGAGCGATTCTCAAGATCTCATCACGGTAACATGGAGGAACAACAATTTGATGAACAATACTCCATTCTTCATCAGCTGGTTTCTGGGTAGGTCTCCATTTCCTCATTAACACGCCAGACTTGACGTAGTAGCATTCCGGAACCCCTTGAGCCTCTTCCTCAGAACACGCTGTCTGGGTGAGCTTCCTCAGATCTGGGTCCGCTTTCTGCTGCTCTATCAGCGAGGATCAGCTAAACTTAGCATCTTGAGACACTCCCTCCTTTTCTTCTAAATCACTAAAAAAGGTTTCAGCCAGCCAAACACCAGAGTCCTCCTCTATAGGCACTGACTCTGCAACCTCCTTTTCCGTTTGCTTCATCTGAGATCTCGTCACTGCACATTCGGGGAAGATTTCTGGAAACTCTTCCTCCAAAGCATGAATTTCTGGCTCATCCACAGGTTCACCAGAGACAATAGGGGATGCCGACACTTTACCTCCCGCAACGTCATTACCTAGCAATAATCCGACACCTTTCATCGGTAGACTAGGAACAACTCCAACATCCACAGGGCCAGTGAACAAATCACATTTCAAATTTACCCTATGCAACGGGACAGGCATAAAATTACCCCCAATACCTTGAATCAACATTGTCGCATTTAGCGAACTGTCTGGAGACAATGACAACACATCCTCCAGCATCAGTGACTGTGACGCGCCTGTATCCCTTAGGATAACAACTGGACTGTCGGCTACATCAGACACACACGACACATCACCACAATGAACAAAATCTTTGTAGATTTCATCAACTTTGTTGATTTCATCAGATATCTTCGAAGAAGAAACACGGTTGCCATCGGCCTCCTCGGACTTCCTACGAAGTAGAGTGTCCTTACGGACAAAAGCGACAGGCTTTTCAGACCGCCCTCGCTCGTCAGCGATGAACTTGAAACATCTCGCCTTCGTGTGACCCTTCTTATGACAGTAATCACACGGAGGAAAAGACTTCTTCTGGTCGTCCTTGGCTCCACTCGGTGATGAAGGCTTCTTTGGACTTTCAGTGCCAGACTGTGCCTCGGAACCTGACTTGCCCTTCTCAGTGTTTTTGTAAAAACCCTTTGACTGGAAATTAGTTTTGCCCATACTCATTTTATGAGTTAATTCATAATCATCAGCTACCACTGCAGCTTTCTTTAATTTGGTGATCTTGTGTTCTTCCAAATGGGTTTGGATACTCAGAGGGACACTGGTTTTGAATTCTTCCATGAGGACCACTTCTTTTAACTCCTCAAAATTTTTCTCACATTTGAGAGACTGATACCATCGATCAAAAACAATTTCCTTCTGTCTAGCGAATTCAACAAAGGTCTGGCCATTCAATCTAGTCAGTTTTCTAAATTTCTGTCTATACGCCTCAGGAACCAACTCATACGCATTTAAAATGGATGCCTTAACCGTAGAATATTTACTACATTGGTCCTCTGAAAGTGTGGCATAGACTTTCTGAGCCTTACCCACAAAAGTGCTCTGCAGGAGCAAAGGCCAATATTTCTCAGGCCAACTAAGATTTTTGGCAATCTTCTCAAACGACAGAAAATACGTATCAACATCGTGTTCGTTGAATTTTGGCACCAACCTCACGTTTTTCGCTAGATCAAAATCAATTGGAGTTCTCTCCTTGCCTTTCTTTGAACCCACTTCTAATTCAAGCTTACGCAGTTCAAATTCTCGTTCCTTTTCCTTTTCTTTGAGTTCAAGCCTTCGTAGTTCAAGTTCTCTTTCTTTATCTTTTTCTCTTTCTTTTTCTTCAAACTCAAGCCTGAGCCTTTCCTTTTCAAGCTCAATTTTTGCAAGCTCAATTTCTCGATCAAAAGTCTGCGGAGACTGAGACAACTCTAAGTTCAATACTCCCGCTAGAACGTTCACTAGTTTTGCCTTTTTGGCACTTCTAGAAATTTCTACATAATAATAATAATAATAATAAACACCGCATTTATATAGCGCATTATCAATCAAAGATTCCTCAATGCGCTTTACAAAGTAGCAACTTAATCCTTAATAATAATACACACTTATTCATTGTACACTTAAAATCCTGATCAATAACACACTGATTATATAAAACAGACCAGCTGTGACAGTTAAAACTAATGCATAATACTTTCACAAAATTTCACAATTTTAAAACGAACAATGGAATAAAAAACCACCAGAAACGATTGAAACATCCATCCACAAAGAACAATAAAACAACTAGAACAAACGATAAACCACCAGCAAATTAATAAAAACTACTGAAAATCTGTACACAAAGCAAATTACTTTAAAATGTGCGTTTTTAGTAAACATTTAAAACACCGCAGGGACCCTGCACATTTGATTGTCAGCGGGAGTTCATTCCACAGCTTCGGAGCAGCGGCTGTGAAGGATCGATTACCATATGCTGTGGATGTTCTCACTTGTTTCAACAAGTGTTTGACACCGGACCTCAACGATCGTGTGGGCTTGTGCTCAGTGAGGAGCTCAGAGATGTACTTCGGCGCTAACCCATGGAGTGCTTTGTATGTCAGCAACAAAACCTTGAACACAACTCGTTTGCGGACTGGCAGCCAGTGCAGCTCATGCAGAACTGGAGTGATGTGATGATGTTTTAATACACGGGTGACCATTCTAGCTGCAGCATTCTGAACATGCTGTAGCTTAACAAGCTCACACTCTGGCAAACCAAATAACAGACTATTACAGTAGTCAAGCCGCGAGGTAATGAATGCGTGGACGAGCTTTTCGGCAGTTCTCTGGTCGAGGTATTTGCGAATTTGCCCGATCTTTCAAAGAGCAAAATTTGCAGCACGACAGGTGTTATTGATGTGCGTTGTCATAGTGAAGTTGTTATCAAAGGTAACACCCAGGTTTCGCGCTGAAGACACGGTTTGAATAGACTCCGAACCAATCTGGAGATATTCGACTGGTAATAAACGCCTCGTGAACTTTGATGTGATATGCAGGATCTCAGTCTTTCCACTATTAAGTTTTAGTCTGTTTGCCGCCATCCAAGACTTCACATTTGTTTATTTGGAGGGCTTTAATAGTATTCCACACTTCCTGATCAAGCTTGACATCATTGCACAGGTGCCTTGTTGAGAGCAAAACGTTTCTACAGTAAGTCAGTGGTCGGACATTAGTGCATGTATGATAGCACATAATGAAATGAAGCAAGGTGCCAGACTATATCTCTAGTTCAGACAGGCACTACAGCATGTCTGGCGCCACTTATCCAATGGGGTAGTTATATTAGCTAAAAAGTGCAGCACAAAATGGTTCAAAAAATGTCACTACTACAACAAAGTCCACAAAACATTGAAGGTGTAGTTGATCACAAGTACTCACCAAACAACACAGTTCACACTTGAAGACAGATATCGATATAAAAAGCAGGGGAAAATTGAAAACAACTCTAAAAATTACAGAGATTTAAACACCATGTTGCTGCCTCTGAAAGGGCGCCCTCATACATGAACGTGTTTGGCAACTCCGTGCAACTCGTCTTTTGATAACTGTTGCAACTTCTCGATTGACAAATCTTCAGAATCCACGAAAGCTTGTGCATCAAACTCACTAGCCATTTTTATACAACACTACAGACTAGTAACAATAAAACGTGCAACCTTGTTTGACAATTGTACACAGAAATATACGGCTTATTTTTGTTCGATTTCCCGGACAGGCCCCCAATTTTTTACGATCCAAAAAATCTCCAAACTATCCGTGAATATAAATCACTCAAAAAGCCTGAATTTTCTCAGATGCAACAAAGAAATCAAACAAGGTGACACTGATGTATAAGAACACAGAATCCAAGTGATTTAATGATAAAACTATCAACCACTTCAGTTACCGATAACAAACATACACTGATTGCATAAAACAAGTGTACATTAAAATGGATCTTATACAACATAAGTATCTTACGGGCTAATACGTCAACCTGGATGAAATGCAGGCGAGGATCACAGCAACAGAAGATACAGCGAGGATCACATACACTGGCTCTAAAACGATCAACTCCAGGGGCGGTAAAACAGTTCTTTGCCGATGTGACTATGAGCTGTCACGGGGCGAACTCACTCCGAAAAATGTCCAGAAGAAGACGAAGCAACAACGGGTACACAATCTGACACCCGCCACAAAATATGGGGAAGAAGACCCCAAAATACCGAACCGTAGATTAAGTTCGAAACTGTCCCTTCCGGATTTAAATTAAGCTCTTTAACTGCACTCGGTCAAAAGCGAACTCTACCAAAAGCTCCTCCAACGAGTTGAATCACAATCACAGAAGTCGTAGCTTCCACCAGTCTTGAGTATTTGTGTCCCCTCGAAGATTGATCCCCAGCCTGTATATAAAGGATTTGTGTTGTTTTCTGGAAAGTTCTAAAACTAACTTCAAACTTCCAGAGCCTAGATCATTCTAGATCCTTCATAACGGATTAACGCCGCCCACTAGGGTCAACGGACTTGCACACAGAAAATGATTGACAACGTGCGTTGTATACACGTAATTACATGTACATGTATTAGGGTCTCATAACAGGGATACTGCAGATTTTTTTAAATATCATTTTTGTAAATAGTCTTCATAGTACATCAAAGTTGCAAAATATAATTGGATTTCGCCGACCCCCATCTTTCACACCTGCATGACCCTTAACAAATCTTACACTTAAATATTAATGTGCGTCAAATCGGGTCTCGTCTTTAGGCAAGATGGGACAAAAAATGTATAACCATTACCAGAATCGTCAGTCTTAGTGTGATAAGTTACTTTAAAAAACTTGTTTTGAAACAAAATCTAAATATTCAACAACAGTTTACACCTTTGAGTATATACAAATATTTTTACGGTTGTGTTTTAAGTACTTTCGTATTTAAAGTGAGGAGTTGTTTTAAGATTGAATAACAAATTCCCTTCGGGGAAAACATTAAATCAATGTAAAATCGTTCTGTTAACATTGAACTCTTTGAGGGTTTTGAACATTCTCACCATGTGACGTTAAGACGACTTAATTATATATATGACAACGTTGCCTGAGCGTGTTTGTTTGGTTGTAATAACGTAAGTAACGTTGTAGCAAAGAAACTTTGTCGACTCCCCTATAGACCACTATCAAGCTGCCACCATCTTGGTCATTCTCTTTGTATCCAATAGCAGTAATGAATGCTGATATTCCTTGTATTAAAAAGGAACCAGACTATTTCTCCTTCCAGCCTTGGTTTTGGATACATTGATTTGAGTGGGAGAAAATCAAGATGGCCGCACCATTATAAAGGTCTATAACGTCCTTAGAACGTATAAGGATGCAGCGAAAAACCACGTTGTTTGCACGTATACACAACGTTACCATGTTATATAAAATCGTTTTTAAAAGAATGCTACTACAACAACGTGACTTTGTTCAGTACCCGGAACGCTATCTCAACGTTGCCAAAACGTCAGCCAAATATTATGTTATTGTATGCTAAACAAGTTAATTATATATTAGTTTCATTATTATTATTTAGTGGCGTGTCGTGGCCGAGCGGATAAGAACACCGAACTCAAGCTCTGGTGTTTCTGATCAGCAGAGTGTGGGTTCGAATCCCAGTCGTGACACTTGTGTCCTTAAGCAAGACACTTAACCACATGCTTCGTCATTCGGATGGGACGTAAAGCCGTTGGTCCCGTGTACTAGGATTGGTAGTGCACGTAAAAGAACCCAGAACACTTATCGTGGAAGAGTAGGGGTTTAACCCCGGTGTTTCTGGTTCACATTGCAAGCACCCTTATTTACAGGTTTCCTCAGGCTTGCGAGCTACAGTGATTAAGTTCACTTGTGAGGCATCCTTGGTTTCATTACCAGAAATATATAATAATAATAATAAAAATAATAATAATAATTAATTGATATCACAAATGTATCAATTACTTTCAATAATGCAAACTTACCAGTAGGCCTACTGCACGTTGCCCCCTTTGCCTGGTTTCACTGCACCTGTATACTCTACATCATACAGCATGTAGGCCTACCGTACTACATGTATATCATATTATACAGACCATTTTTTGACTTTGGCACTCGTGGTCGTGTAATTTTATGTTTCAAAGTAAACTATGTTTAGTAATTTTACATTTTAATATCACCAAATTTTAGGGGGGGGGATAATAACTAGAGCACATCATCAATTGATTCTAATTTCCAAAATGTTATAGTCCAAATCACTGAAGTGTCTATGGTATTGACTGAGGCGTATCGTTGTATTACCAAAAACATATGGTTTGGATTTGTGTTGATGCAAGCGGATCTAAGCTTACTCTATTGGTAGACAGTTGTCAGTGCTTGGATCGCCGCGTCTTAATGCGTTGAAACTTGGACGTCCTTAGCAACACCCTAGTAATAGCTGTAGTTGTAGCCAAAGCCATCAATTCGGATACAGTCTAAGTTATAACACACCTCTTCTATATTCTGGTTGGCTAAAACAGGGTCATGTGGGAGTAGTGCTTGAAATTTGCGCCAACGTGAACTAGACGCACGTCAAGACATCGCGCGTGCCTATATACTTGCGGGAAATGGTGGGTTCACGAACCAATCACGAAAACAATCTCAATTTGTTTGACTGGTTGCATCGCCCTCTCATGCTGTGAACCGCGACTATTAAAACTGTGTCTGTGGATTAAGCGTTCCTTCAATTGTTGAACTGCTCCTTGTTGATTCAAACCAAAGCTATAGGCCTATGGCGAGTCAATAAAAACCAAAAGAGTGGTCCTTGCTCTATGCAAAAACTAAATGTTTTATCAATTAATTGTTGATTAGTGAATATTGTTCCGGCCTTCCGGTCCAACTTTAGAATCGTCTCAACTGCTGGTAGTTGGGATCGGTCCCAACTTGAGTGTTAAAGTTTGGATGGCCCATAGCTAGATTTGCCTGATATTGATAGTGACAGTGATAGTGACGTAGATAACCACAATAAGTTGGCATGGTTGGGCGATCCTCTCGAGCTTCTCTCTGCTTGCGGATCAGTGGCTCAAAAATGATACATAGGCCTGTAGGCCTACACAGTATTTATTTAATTTCAATTCATTTCATTTATTAATTTCACAGGTAAAAATGCTAGGTACAAAAATAAATAAAGAAAACATAAACACACACATAGGAGAGAGAGAAAAAAAGTAGCACCCCTGATGGATTTCAAAAAAGTAAACTAAATTACTATCAAGTTAATCTCCTGATGCCACAATTTAAGTGTAAGATTTTTTAAGGGTCATGCAGGTGTGAAAGATGGGGGTCTGCGAAATCCAGTTATATTTTGCAACTTTGATGTACTATGAAGACTATTTACAAAAATGATATTAAACAAATCTGCAGTACCCCCCTCAGGAAAATAATGGTACCCCCTAAAAATGAGCCCAAAATCATGTACAAGAAGGAGCTTAAAAACAGTTTTACGTCGAACTTACAGAAGTTACTAGTACAACTAGTACAACTAAGCAACCAATTGATCTCAAACAAAAATATTTTCGCGTTATTAGTAGGCCTTTGAAATTTGTGGCTAAAACCATTACTGTCTTTTTTTCTTCTTCTATATGCTATATGGGCAAAAAATCGCGTTATTAGTAGGCCTTTGAAATTTGTAGCTGAAACTATTTCTTCTTCTATTTTATCATTTTCTGTTATTTCCTCAACTGAAATTAATCAGCGTATGATAGCATAAGAAAGCAGTGGGCGGACAAAGTTTCAGGCGTCCACGCTCAACAACAATACACAGTGCCTCTGATACCAGCAGCTGAGGCAGAGTCTAGCACCAGCTCAGGAACTGCAGTTGGATCAGCTGGGAAAATGATCATACAGAACTTGGGGTGGGCATTGAAAGGTCCGAGAAAAGTATCAGCTTTGTCTGAAAATGTCAAATCTTTTCTGACTGATCAGTTCAATGCAGGTATAAGAACTGGGCACAAAGCCGATGCCACGCACGTTGCAAAAGTCATGAAAACCTTGAAAAATATCAATGGTCAGTTTGTTTTCCTTCCCGCAGAATGGCGGACTGCGAAACAAATTTCAAGTTTTTTTAGTAGGCTTGCAGCTGCTCAGAAAAGGCATCAAGCAGGCAAAGGTCACCATGATGACGTGGACGTAGATGCGAGTGAAGAAGACTCTTGTACTTGGGAAAGTTCAGAGAACGAAGAAAGACTTCGCAAATCAGTTTATGCTGAAATAGACATTTCCCATCCAATCATGTTTGGTGATATCAATGTTTGTACTCTAATTACACAGGACAAAGGTAAATCGAAACGCATAAGTGAATTGAAAGATCTGTGTGAAAACTTTGGATTGAAAGTTGAAGGACCTGATACGCGCAGAGACAGTTTCATCAAAGTACTGAAAAGTCTTGTTGGTCAATGTACATGTACTTGCACCAACAAAGGTGGCTCCGAAGACAAGACATAATCATCATATCGTAAGCCTTCCACTTTGCAGTAATAAAACCAACAATGTAACTAAATAATACAAAAATTGAAACGTGCAATTATGTTATCATTATCAACACAGGTTATCATCATGACGATTAGCGCGTTCCAAAATACAAAAGGCATATAATCAACAGAGTACAGTGTATTATCAGAAATAACTGTTTTAGAAATATAAAAAGGGTATAACAGGTCAAACTGATTTTGTTATGTCATAGGTCCCAAAAGTATTATAGATCAGAAGTTCGAAATGCTATTACAACTGCAACTGTTTCTGATATCATCATGATTATAGCGTCTATATACCATTGCATGCATTCACTGACTTGTGAATGTGATAGTGGAATAGTTTCTCCCTTTAGTAAAAAAAAAAACCCTTAATATTTATGAACATTTGTCAGTACAATATGTTGACTTAAAAAATGGCTCTGAACATTTTTATTGAACATACCATTAAATTGCAATAAACAACATTTTGTTGATGCTGTACAGGGTGGCCCAATCTTTAGCTAATATTATTTTTAACAATAAAGATTGTTTTTGTCATGATGTATGGCTATTCAGGAAGCATACGCCCTTCTTAATATTTATGCTGACGTCATATTTTAAGGGTCAAAGCGAGGCTGTGGGCGGCAGGCTTTTACACTACATTCGTTTCTGATTTTGACCATACAGCCCTTCGGACGCTCGCAAAATCCATCCAAAAGCTCATGTCTGATGGTAAACTCATGTAGCAGAACGGTGCAGTGTAAAAGCCTACCCACAGCCTCGCTTTGAAATGATAGTGCAATTTTCAATATAATTAACCAAAAACAGAGAAATAGACACACTTAATTTAAAGCAATTCAGATCCATATCAATCTTCTAAATTTACTGGAAATTTTTCTGTAACATCGATGGTTGGGTCCAGGGGTGAAGCCCAAATGGGGGTGAAATGTAACTGGAACGAGGTTGAGAATAGACTCCACTGCGCGTCATCATCCAACCCAATTGGTGCTCGATATCAGCGACGTAACTAGGGTAAAATTTCAGGGGGGCACAAGGGGGTGCACCAATTTTTCTAGGGGGGCACTTCTGGCCAAGTTTCCGTTTGCCTTTTTCTGTAAAACAAGCCCATGCCCGTAATCGGGGGGGGGGATCGGACGGCTCCCCTAAAAAATAAAAAAGTAATAAAACAAATTATATTAAAAAAAAAAAAATTAAAGTCTGCAAAAAATAATTAACTAAAAAGTCTGCATCATAACTGTGACTTATTATCGTTAAATTATGACATCAATTGAGGGGCACGTGCCCCCCGTGTCCCCCTTAGTTGCGCCACTGCTCGATATGGGGCATGGTGTACCCCCCCCCCCCATATTGTGTCTTCATTGAGTGCTTGGAATCTCAGGAATTCTTTTGAGGATTTTAGGGGAGGGGAGTTCTATACAAGAGGAAAATAGTGTGTTATAGTAAGGGAACATTGGGGGGACCCTCTGCCCCATATCGGGCAGGCTGTAATCCAACCCTGGAAATTTGAGTTGTGTGTTTCCCTACTTGCCTACGTATTGTTGTATCGAACAAGAAGGAGAGAGCCAGACTAATAATGTGCATGCGTGTTTTGAACGATCGTGATTGCAATCGCGGCAACATTAAATCGCGGTTACATTAAATATTTATAGGGGAATTTCAACGGTGATATTTCCACAATTTCCCTTAAAAAACCATCACCCTAGACCACCTACCTCCCCCTACCCCAAAATTTTTAAACCGGATTCACATTGAACTCGGGAGAGTTCATATTTTGGGAAACCGCGGCAACGTAATTAATTTTGTCTCTTCCTTATTTTCCCCTCTTTGATGTCTCTCTCACTTTTTTTCTGAAGAAAAAGAGGGCGTGCGCGCCCACGCCCCCTCCTGCATCCGCCCCTGATCGCAGTAGGCCTACTTCTCAGTAAAAAGTTTCTCAAAATGCATTATACTATCCAAAGCTACTGTAGTTCTTACCGATTAAGTTTTTATTGTCATTAATTTTCAGAGTCAAAGGTTCTGGATGACATGTTGCTATACAACTGTTGGTTTTTTCCCCCGCTAGGTATTACAATAATGACTGAGGAAATACCCATGGAAAAATGCTTTTTGGATTCCATTTAATTTTCTTTGAGTGGTGTTTTCGTGCGTGACCACGTGAATTAACTTGGTGTCCTTTTGAAGAGCAGTAAAATGTATCCATGGTAACCTCTCATCACTTTATGAGGCTCACTAATGCGTTGTCCTCTATCGTACCATAGAGATGGCGCTAACAATACCGAGCTAGAGGCAAAATGGCCCCATGATACATTTTGTTTTTAGGCCTTTATACTTTTGTAATGTTGAGTGTAAATCACAAAGCTGTTGAGTTTGTTTAATGTTGGTAATCGCCCACTCTCGCTGTTGTGATATGCACCATTGCATACACATTCTCTGGACCTCTTTGCCAAAATCCCAACCCATGAGGATGACAATGGTGTCCAAACAGATATGGAATCGTGTCTTTATGGAAACTGCTATCATGAATAGCTTTATTGTTATAAAACCACCATTGCGAACTCATCTACAAACTGGACAGTGTTGCTATAATGCCTACAGACAAGCTCATTAACTCCACCGGTAAATTAAGCCATCCGCCCCCGTGTATTGCAGTTGTGGAGCTGTTTGGAGGCTACAAAAGCGGAACTAGTCAAGTAGAACGGAAAATACCTTGAGATGATTAATTATTTATGCTCTAAATTGCACTGGCGCAAGCACCCGTGTCAAATTTACAGCAATATTTGCATATGCTGCTGTCTTTTTAGGCATTTGACATCATAATTTTCCTGACTGGGTTTTCGGCGTTGTAAGGCAAGCATAAGCAAAATTTACAGAAAGGTGTTTTATTGCTTACTTTTAAGTTACAAGCAAACTCACGGGTTGATTAGACAAATTTATCGTTTATTCCTACACTATAGTGAAGTGCCTATCTATTATTTTATTTTTTAATTGGTTAACAAACATTTCATCAGTTCAACACATGAACGATTCCGAAACTTCATAGTTTGCTATTATTGTGTATGGACATTAGAATATAATGTCGATATGGATGCCTTTTTGTTTACTTTGCTAATCAACCATGGAGACTAATCAAGAAGGGGAATATTTTAATATTCCGTTAAATATTTAACTTTAAAGGTATATTGTACACTTTTGGTAACAGCTCAAAACCAGTGTCCACATTTTATGTGATTCAACATATGCATGAACAAACAAACCTGTGCAAGTTTGAGCTCAATTGGTCATCGAGGTTACGAGAAAATAGTGAAAAGAGACCTTATGTGTTTTTTGTTTTTTCAAAATATCGCGCGTGATAAAAACTATTGTTTTACTCATTTCTCAGAAACGATAGCATTTTAGGCAGAAATATTTTACGGAACGCTTTCAACCATTACTTACTTTAAATCATGTAAGTTGTTTGTGAATCTGTGAACGTTTATGTTTTTCGATCTTACCAAAAGTGTACAGGGCCTTTAAAGATATTCGGTCAAATTTAATGAACCGTTTGTATTGCAATATACAGTTGAACATTTATTAGAAAACATAAATAAAATATATGTGTATAATCAAATTGTTTAACATGTTTGATAAGACTGGTATGTAATTACTTCATTACTCAGTCAAAAATAAAAATTAAAAGAAGTGTTACTGTTCCTAGATAAAGCATCGGGTAAACTACTCTATTGTTTTGTAATGTATGCCATAATTCCGTTTACTTTGCCAGACTTCGATGAGATAAAACAGGAGGCCTACACTGAAGGAAAACATGAAATAGAAACAACAGCAACAGAATTTTAGACGTATATAATTGCTCAGGGCGGTCGGTAACATTATTGCATAGTGTTATTATTTTCGAACTGCTCCTGCAGATGTGGACATTTTCCTTTTTACCAATTATTACTATACTTCTCATTATTCGGTCTGAAAAAATGTATGCTCGCTTGAAGCGACATACTTAATTTTCCCACTTGAAGGATCGGAACTGACGCCGTTCTAGCTTGACTAACCTTGAGTACCTTCGAAAAGTTAATCAACCATCAACAGTTTAATTCATCCATAATGATTCGTAGAACCAACCGAAAACAGTGCCAACGTAAAACGAAGCCATACAACTTTTCATTTTGATTGGTTGGTATTACCCTTGTGAATATTCATGAGCGTAATCTGATGCAAATGAGGAGGATGCGCTTGATCTTGCATGTCCTCTGATGGATGGACTATCGTTTGCGACAAAGTGACTTCATTTTGCAGATACCACAGGACTATGAGTTGCATATTCGAGCAACTTGCAAAGAGCATTTTACTGGGAGACAATTGAGGAATAACCATTGGTGCTACGCTTATTATCTAAAGCAACATCTACTCATTGAAACAGGTAGGACTATTTTTATCTGAAGTTACCTCACACTAACGATCAGGGCCTAATTTCATAGAGCTGCTTATAAGCAGATAATTTTGCCTAACAAATTTCTGCTTAGCAGAAATGAGCAGGATACCAGTCACAAATTGTACATGTGACATAGTATTTTGGCTGGTAACCCTGTTCTGGTAAGCATAATTTTGTTGTGCTTAGCTATTTTTTGTGCTTAAGCAGCTCTATGAAATTGGGCCCAGGCATTATAGAAACATCATTCGTACACGGTCAGGTCAATATGACATTATTGCACAGAGTTTGTTGCGACAGGTTTGCAATATATCATATCTTTAATAAAATACATTAATTGATTGATGCTAAACAGAAGCAGTATGTGATCGTCTTCGAATAGTGTTTTCAATATCAAATTAAAATGGCCCTTAATGTACAACATCTTGTGAACTAGTGTTTTAGTGCCAAGTATCGTCGAAGTGTACCAATCGTTCCCAGGTAATGTGTTACTGTTGGATACATGCAGATGAAATACCACTACATGTCAACTAACAGCACGTGATAGATACAACATTTTGGGCAATATTACATGATTCATTCAAACGGTATACAAACGAATAGGCTGAGCGAAAAACAAACAAAAATCAAACAAACAAACAAACACCCAAACACCCCAACAAACAAAACAACACAAAACAAAAACCTTCTACTGTACCTTAAATTGATTCATAGATAGGAAGCATACAAGTCGCAGTAGGCCTACTGTCCACAATATTACATTTGTGTACATTATCTGATTCAAAGAGCGTAAGTACATCAGTAGTACGTAGGCCTACTGCAGTTTTAAAAGCTTTCCCAAATCCATGATATCTTTAAATACCAATCCAGGAAAAAGCAATCCAGACAAAAATAGCATGTAACCTGTCTCAAGTTGTAGACCTCGACAGCACAATATTGCAGCCCTTGATACACTTGGGCCTATAAACAACCAGCAGATCAATGTCAACAGAGCATTGTTGAAAATAGGTACAACCATTGTTAGCACTATACAACTCAATTACATAGCATGGTAAAGGTGTATTTTACACAGAAAGAATGACAATGGTTTGTGTTATTCGTCTGAGCATGTTGTTTTAAATTACAAGCTCACTTCACCCTTTTTTCGGGCAAATTGAAGATCAGAATTCCATTGATTCTTTATACAAAATAACGGAATTCTTCAAAAAGTTGTGCAGAATCTTTTATATGGTATTAAAATTATAAAACTTTACATCAATCATCTCTTATTGTGGTATTAAATTATATTTCAAGCACTATTAGTATGTTTACGTAATGTTTAATATTCTAACACAGTTGAGAAAATTGAAAATCCATTTCTAAAAGTCAAATGGAAACTGTCTGATTGACAGCACGTGCTTAAGAAATGACTATTTAACCGGTTGGTCTTTTCAACATAGAATATAGAATATTCAACAACACTCACAATTAATGGATTGTGTTATAAGTCTCGTTAGTACCAATAATTTATCAGTTAATTTATTATGACAATCCTGATGGAGTTGGAACAATGAATTTTTCATCTCATTACCAACTGGACTTTGTCATGGAGTGGCAAATTGAACGTTGGCCTTGAGTGACTGTACTATTTGGTCAATTTATATATACAAAAAATAGTTAATGGCCTGACGTTTCGACCCTAGCAGAGTCTTTCTCGAAGGCTAAATAACAAGACAACACACATGAACAGGTATATAAGTGTAACAATAGCGGTCAAGTGAAAATACATGAATATAGGCAGAGAGCAAACAGACAAGGCAAGGGGTAAACAATGAATAGGGAGACAGGGGGATGGAGGGAGAGGGCTGGTCTGACACAAGAAGTTGGAAACTATTTTTTGCATTTATCGTACCATAGGCCCTTTTGGTAGGTAAGCAGTTTGCAACAGCTAATTCTATTTCACAATTTATATATAATAAGAAATGTTAATATTGTTGTTTTCCTGATGACTCCGAAATGATAATGATGATGCAAGTGTGAAGGGTGATTAGAATTAATGTAATTAATTAAACAATGGTAAATCACACCCAGTACTAATTTGGTATCGTGGTATTTAACGATGTGCTGCAGTTTAATAGGGGTATTTTGTTAATGGTACGCTTTCGTATTTTAATTATGAGTTGGAAACACCTCAATACTACTTACGTACTCATGATTAACACTTGAGAAACTATCAATAATAAGCTGAATGGCAAAATTAAGAGCAAGCGATGTTTTTGTATTTGAAAAATAGCGGTTTAAAGTGAATGTAAACGTCTCATAAAACAATGGGTTTTTTTCTTCGTTTGAGTTTCCCTTTAAAGACAATTATTGGCTAATTATTGGGTGAATGATTGGTTCGGTCTGAAAGTGCAAGGACATTGACGTTCATTCCTGTACAGTTGTGCTTTCCAGATAAACATGTATGAACTATCAAAGTCGAGAATTATTATTAACACTGTGACGACCCACTGCTTATAAACTATCGAAATAAGCATAAACACGTATATTCAAATTCAAAGCAACATTTTTTTTGGATGCGTTCAAAATGCCTAGCAACAAAGTAATTAATTTCGGGTTAATGTCATTGGGGATCAGGTTGGCTCAATGGTTTCTTTCCCTGCCTTTTACCTCTGTGGACCCCGGTTCGAATCTCACCTCAGAACGGAGCCTTGCAGTGGATTGGGTTTTCAGTCCCTATACCTGATTGCGTGGGTTTTCTCCATAATGGGGTTTTCCTCCCACATCTAAAACTGAACATTTCTCCTCGTTTCCCATTCATCGCGTTATTGGCGCTAGTTGTGCTTTTGGATGTGTAATAAAATAAAATAATTACAATTCAAACGAGACCATCAAATTCGATGGAAGACCACCAAGTTCGCAGGTTGTCTGGATGGTGTTTATTGAACAATAGAGGATTGGTTTTGTTCCGTGCAATTTAAGAGACTGACTATCGGAATCAATGGATGGTTGCGTATATCCAGGTACTTGATACAGTCAAGTGATCATGAATTAAAACACAGCTTGAAAAACAGACATCATAACATTAACAGTATTAGTAGAAGACTAACCCAAGTAATATTAACTTTATGCATGGCTAATGACACTATCAACGTGTTTTGTGTTTTTTAGTGTCATTATTTTTAATTGAAACATTATAGAACATTTATACTGATATTATGTTCGGACCGTTTTCATTGATACATTCGAAACATTATCATAATTTATTGAGGTCAACTTTTCAGCTACTTTAAAAACAAAATGTTTTAAATCATTAACAACATATGAAATGTGTGTTAACCATTAATTGTAACCATACCCCATAATACGTTTGGTGCCATTTTCACCAAGGAAAGTCAAGGTATCAACGGATTGTTGTGTGAACAATTCCTATCCGTATTACATTGTAAAAACAAATTTAAGAGGGTTCGAAACAACAAAGTGTCCCTGAATGTCTTTCCTTTAATGTTATATATATATATATATACCCACAGGTTAAACTCCTCTCAAGGGGTCTTAAGTTTTGCCCCACACCCAGAGAACCTAACCAACTTATTTTCCAACAGGACATGGCCCAATTCAATCGTAGGTTACGCCTACGTGAATACTTTCATGTAGAGCCCTCCATGGATGAAGAGTCATCTGTGGAGACCCAACCAATTACCCGCAACCGCTTCAAGGAAAAGAGTACTTGGGTACCCCCTAAGAACCGAGATGTGTCTCTAGAGACATACATCAATTCGGTTAACTCCGAGGTTCTTAAGGTCCCTAATACCCCTACTTCCAATAACCTCCCCAAGATGAGCGACACGCCCTTACACAACTCCGCCAATCACCAGACATAGTGATTAAACGGGCTGACAAGGGGTCCGCAGTTGTAGTCATGAACACACATGACTATATTGCTGAGGGCCTCAGACAGCTCGGCAACACTGATCATTACATTGAATGTGCCACTGATCCCACTCAATCTTTCTCCCAAGATATCAGCGACACCCTGGTTAGAATTTATAATGCCAATGGTATCGAGAAAGATACACTTAACTATCTCCTCCCACATGACCCCCGTACAGCAAGGTTCTACCTTCTACCCAAGATACACAAGCCCAATAACCCGGGTAGACCAATTGTATCTGGGAATGGTAGCCCCACAGAGCGCATTTCTGAGTTTGTCGATAGCTTTCTCAAACCCTTAGTCTGCCGTATTCCTTCCTTCATCAAGGATACCAAAGACTTTCTCCACAAACTAGATGAGGTCAAGCACCAAATACCTGACTCTGCCATTCTGGTTACTTTTGATGTTTCATCATTGTATACTAACATACCCCATCATGAAGGCATGAGTGCATGTGTCTCTGCCCTCAATGCTAGTAAACAATCCCGCCCGTCAGTGAGACATATTAAGGAACTCATCAGCCACATTCTCATGAAGAATAATTTTTCATTTTCTGACAGGCACTTTCTACAGGTACAGGGTACTGCCATGGGTACCAAAATGGCACCCTCATATGCTAACTTATTCATGTCTCAGTTGGAGGACAGACTCCTGTCCTCTGCCCCCAACCGTCCACTAGTTTGGTGGAGATTTATTGATGATATTTTCTCCATCTGGTGTGGTGGCAAGGACAGCTTGGATGAGTTTATTGACCATATAAACTCATTTCACCCCACCATAAAGTTCACTACCGAATATTCTCTCACAAGTGTGAATTTTCTAGATGTTACCATAACCAAATCCCCTAATGGCATTGTCACGGATGTCTACAGTAAACCCACCGACACCCACCAGTACCTTCTCTCCAACAGTTGCCACCCTAGTCACTGTAAGAAGGCAATTGCTTACAGTCAGGCCTTACGTATCAGACGTATCTGTTCTACAGATACCCTGTACAAGAGGCGCTCATCAGAGCTAAGGAAACACCTTGTATCTAGGGGCCACAGCGAACGCAGGGTCCAACTTGCAATCAACAGGGCTCTCAACGTACCTCGTCATACTCTGTTGACTAACACGGGAACTAAAAAGCTCCTACCAATAGAGTGGCCTTGGTCACCACCTTCCACCCCGAACTACCTAAACTTTCCTCAATCCTCAATAATAACATGACCATCCTTCACTCATCCAACAGGTTACACTCAGCAATCCCTGAGGTCCCCATGGTTGCATTCCGCCGTCCTAAGAACCTGGGTGACATCCTAGTCAGGGCCAAACTTCCCCAGGTACAGTCCGAACAGAACCCTCAACAGAAATACTGGGCTGTCACAAATGTACCCGTTCCAAATGTAGAACGTGTCTGTACATCAAGCCCTCACTTAAGATAAAGAGTCATATCACTGGCTCTTCATACAACATCAAGACCGACTCCCAATGTAGCACACCTAATGTAGTCTATGTCATATCATGTAAGAGATGTGGGCTACAATATGTGGGAGAGACTAAGACCAAACTCAGTCTTCGCTTTGCGAATCATGTCTCTTCCATAAAGACCAAGAAACCGTACCCAGTCTCTATCCACTTCAACAGCCCCAACCATAGTGTCAAGGATGTTGAACTTCTGGTGATTGAAGCTTGCAATGGTGATGACACACACCGCAAGCATAGAGAATCACACTGGATTCACCAACTCAAGACAGTCCAACCCTTTGGACTAAACATAAACACTGGTGTTAAATAACTTCCCATTACCCTCCACTTCACTCCTCTGCCTGATAATTCATTTGTTGTATATATTCTGTAAATAAAGTGTAAATCAACACATTTTTTTGTCAATAATTTGTTTTTTATAAATTTCTTACTATAAATATCTCATGTAGTAACCTTTTTTCCACAGGTCCCTCACACCTATTTTTAATATCATCCTACCTTTGATCTTGCCATTCTTTAATTGACCATTGTTAGTTGCATCATGATGCAACTTGCTCTCCTATCCTACCCTTTCATGTTTCCCTGCATTGTTATCGAACAATGCATTTACCACTTTTATGGTCCAGTAATCCATCCTTTCATACTATACATCCTTTGTCCTCACCACTTTACTCCTATTGGTTCATAGCCACCAATTGTTTCTGAAATAGAAACTTTGATTGGCTATAATTTTCCCGCTTCTTTCTGGATCCTTCCCTTAATCCCTTTCCCCTCTCTTTTTCTATAAATGGATATGTATTTGTTTGTACTTGTTTTATGCCTCTGAAGAAGGTCCGGTCTGGATCGAAAGCTAAGGCCATCTACCCTACTTATTATATATATATATATATATATATACCCAAAATCATTTATATATTTAAAACAAAAAATTGAAGGCTTGTTTGTTGTTGTTGTTGTTGTTGTTGGTGGTGGTGGTGGTGTGTTTTGGGGTTGGATATGAGTATGTTTTTAAAGGAACAATAAACCCTTGTTGTTTAAACATAGTGAAGTCACGACGTAAATTATTGAGATGTTTGAAAGTAGCTGTGTCTCTGCTAAAAAGCTTTTTCATTCCTAATTGCAATCATACCTTGACTGATCTAAAGACAAAGTCGGTCCGAGAGGGTAGCCAATTACTTTAGGCACCCATGCGTGTATTATGATATTGAGATGAGCATCATACCATGAGGAGAGTGCGTGAGAGAGTGAAGACAAAAATAACCATAGCTTCGAATGACCTGCAGGTACACTCTAAAAAACTCCCGGTTCAGAATTGACCAGTATTCCGGGTCTCAGGGAGACTCACCGATTTCTGGGTCAGGCTGGCCCGGAAAGTGGTTAAAATAGGGTTTTTTACTCAGATTCCGGGTCCCGGGGGACTGACTAATTCCTGGGTCATTTTAACATATAGATTCTGGATTGTACTGACCCTGAAATTGGACCAAGATTTGGGTTAATTCTGACCCAAAAGTCTAGAGTTTATTAGGAATTTGAAGAAAAGAATATTCTTTTTTTTTTCAAGGCAACGAATTCTTCCTATAGGAATACTTTGTATCTCAGATATGAAAGTTACGCACAGCCTAATGGCCCTGTACACTATTGGTAAGATCGAAAAACACAAATTAATGTTCACAGATTCACACACAACTTACATGATTTAAAGTAAGTAATGGTTGAAAGGGTTCCTTAAAATATTTCTGCCTAAAATGCTATCGTTTCTGAGAAATGTGTAAAACAATAGTTTTTATCATCACGCGCGATATTTTGAAAAAACAGAAAACACATAAGGTATCTTTTGTAGTGAGCAATCCCCTCATGGTTATAGAGCCATGCATGACCGTGGCTTGGCCGCTGCCTTCAGGCGACCACGCCACGAGTCAGTCGTGTTCCTGAATCCAACCTGTGTGCTTGTGTACTCCTTGAGTCTCCCACCCCTCCCAGGTCTAGTGACGCGGCTCAGCCCCCCTTGGACTACGACGTCTTGGGTAATTATAGAAGTGTAGTCACAACATTGGCGACGAGGATTAATTGTTCCGTGCAAGTAGAAAGAACAATCTTTCACAAATATTATAAAATACTCCCTGTCCAAATTTGACGAGGACAAACTATATTAAATTTTGCTTTGTGAAGGGCGTGTCATATCACACGGTGGAAATTCCAACGTGTGAGCTCCCCGCCTTTTGTAGCAAAATTGTGTATACGTTTAATGTTCACCTTCGGCCATTTCCATCCTCTCTTACCAAGTCCGGCGTTCGTTGAATTTGCATTTTCATAGATACAGGTCTTTATGCTTCTTGTTAGCTTTGATTGTATTGATTGAGATGTATAAATTGTATAAATCTTACTGAAGTCTGCTATAAACCTATGTGAGTTTCGACGTGCGTTTTTGAAACAAAAAAGCTTTGCGTTTTACTGAAAAGGCGTGCCTTTTACTATCAAAACATATTACTGTCAGTCAGGTCAAACTGTCGTGCACACCGGCGGCGGAACCGGGGGGGGGCCGAGGGGGCCGTTGCCCCCCCCCCCACTTTTGAAAATGTAGTCATTTTGCCCCCCCCCCCACTCTTTTTATCGAGCTATTGAAACCAAATTATGGTTCACTGACAACCCCGTTTGTAATATTATACACACCTTTACATTTCTCAAAATAATCTTATTCATATAACAAAAAACAGCAATTAACGCCAAACGTAGGCGAGTTGCCCGGACAATAGATTATAGTTAATAGTAATGGCCCACGATGCACATTTCACCACTCCTGCAGTGCGAGTCACCGCTGGTGCGAGTAGTGTACCGCATGGCCGGGCCATTAACCAGCACACACGAGACAAGCGATCGGGTGTAAAAATAGGCTGACTTTATAACCGCTTAATAGCGGGCTGGTTCCGGAATCCCGGCTGCGCCACAACGTGTCTCCGTTAGCATGCACCAGCCGCAGTTACAACCTTAGCCGCAATGTAGTGTCAGATGTTTTTTTAAATGTAGTCTCCCATTTTAATAAGGCTCACCATATACATATGATAATAACCCCGGTGGTCATCTTTATTAGGCCCCGAAAATATTTATAGTTTATTTAGTTAAGCAGCTCATATTTTACCGGCAGTGGTAAAATGATGCGAAACGACCCCACTTGACGCGTACACGACTACATGATTATTTTGTATGTGACATTATATAGTATTTTAAAATCTAGCTTTATCATTCCCACGTAGCCCAGCGGACTACGCTAGTGCCTCTCGAGTGCAATGTTGCGCGATCGAGTGACTGTTAATTTGAGTTTTCTTCAAGTTTCTTGTTTTATCCCCCCCCCAAACAAAAAATTATTCTTGTTTTATTATAAAAGTTTGATTCCTATAGTTAAATCGATAGTGTTACCTTTTCTTTTTCTAGTTTGTATAGCACGCCTGAACATGATGGCGCATATTACCGCGAAAGTGTTTATTTTTTCAAATTCATTGTGCTGGGTCTCGACATTGGAGGTTCCTTGATTTGCACTGAATCACTGATGTGTGCTAGCTCATCACACCCATAATGGTTTAAAATCCATCTTAAAAACAAGTCAACACTGTAATGTCCTTCTTTGAAGTGCAAGGTAGAATGTAGCTCTGAGTACCGGGTGGTGTGGGTCGCTGCCCTGTACATATCTGAAAACGTGTATAGTTTGGTGCAATATTGTGACCTTGTTTTGTCCTGTTTTGATTTCTGTAAAAGGTAGGATGAACAACACACCCACTGAAACACCACCATAATTTATTTACATTAAAAATCAACAACTCTCATAAACCACTTTCTGCGCTGTCTTCAGGTCAATAGTAAAGATTTTATTTTAATAGTCATGTGGTCTCAATACTCCAAGCAACCCTGGTTGAAATTGGTTCAGTAATACACTTTTTAGATCGCTGAAAGTAAAATTAACTCCAAAGATCTTGTGATTTCTCTGCGTAAAAGAATTGGTTCAGATAAATCATGTGAACTTGGTTATTTGAAAATGCTCGATAACGGCTTGACGGTTTCTTTTAGGGATTGGTCTACTCTACTCCTGGAAGACCGTCAGAGTCATGTGTGGGTCTATTTTGTACCCCAAAAACGGCCCAACATAGCCGGTGTGTGCCAACATACCTATGTTGTGCAAATGGAAATAAAATACATATGCAAAACAAAGGGCCCCCCACTTTTAAAAGTGTTCCGCCGCCGCTGGTCGTGCATCACTCCCGACAGTAGCGCTAGCAGTAACAAGCGAGTGATACGGTGTAAACCAATTTAAATTATAGCAGATTTCGACTCAACTGGTAAAGAAATACTATTCTTTATTAATCCCCCATCATGGTCATTAACATAAATCATGCCTCTGTAAAGCAACTGACTACCTAACCGGGTATTGGGACGAAGTTTGCGGAACTTATTGTTTCAGTAAGAGCTAAGAAGGGGACCGTAACTATCGATGATTTTCATGAATCCCCAACCCTCCAAACCAAACTCAATGAATTACATGAAAAGGGACTAATTTCCATTGAGACGGCCGACCCATCTGGTCTTCCACCTAACGGTTCTGAACAGGGGGGAACTAAAAAACACAAGGAAACAGTTGACCCCATAACACTTCTTGCTAAGCAAATGGGCGAGTTGGGCAAAATAATGCAGGAAAATACAAATGCAATAACAAATGCCATTAAAGATTCAGTCGCAGATGTCAGAAAACCGCCTAACCGAAATAATTCAGGGCAATGCACATGGTCCCTCATGGTCCCGTGTCGTCGGATACAAGGCCCACAATAACCCCAGAGCAAACTCAAATTCATATTACGCAACCTACCTCCCAACAAACAGGCGATGCTATAATAGATGCAGGGCTTAAAGTGATTAGTGAAAAATCTCCACCACTCCCGGCACACATATTGAAATCAATGGAAAAAGCCCAACATGAACAAAACCCTTTCAAAGTTAATGGTATGGCCGTGGCTCACGACAAACTAAAGCCGGCAATAGACCTATTGCATATGACGTCACACTTTCAAAAAGGAGGCAGATCATTGGACGATAGCTGTTCTCTGTGCGTAAAAACGTGCGCGTGACCTCAGCGTATCTGTAGCGTTTCGCGTTATGCAAGGGGGATCCATTGATTTCTATAGACCCCGAGCGCGCCTCCGAACAATGCGCGTCATTTTGGGTGTCAAAACTCTCTTTTGTGCAATTTGACACCAAAAATGACACCCAGGATAGGCGCACGTGAGTACGCTGCGCGTTATGCAATGGGTCTATAATAGAAACGGTGAACAATGACACTGGCAGCTCATCAGCTTGCGCTTACCAGCTCCCATCAATAGATCTAGCAACGGACTCTGGCCCGGTGTCTGCCGGGCCAAGCCGCCCCCGAAACCAGGCGGTCCCAAGAATCACGCCCTATGATGAAATCTCATCTCTGGTTATTCATCAAGCATCAAGCAAACAGCTACAATCTCACCAAAGCCCAATTGATAAAAATGTTTGGCAAAACAAAAGACCCAATCATACAGCGAGCCGAACTGGCGGCGATACGCCAAAAAGATGACGAGTCAATTGAAGTGTTTGGACAGCGCGTAAGGCAAATAGCAACACGCGCATACCCCACTGCTAATACTGACGTTTTTGAAACTATAGCCAGAGAAGCGTTTTTGAAAGGGTGTATTGATGTCACTGCCGCAGAACTTGCATTGTATCGCGACCCCAAAACACTTAACCAGGCAATACAATTCACACAAACAGCAGCACATAACCATAATTTGCTTTCAAAGAACAAGCCAAGAGTGAGGCATGTGGGTCATTCCGTGTCAAATCATCACGCCATCGGGGGTCAATCTCACGGATTTTCTTTAAATTTGCTGAATTAGTTTGGTCTTATGAGAAAACTCTGAAACCCGAATTTGAGCGTTCTGGGTCATGTGGTTATTGAGTTACAGGTCGATGACCTTTTGACCTTGCGTTTTTTCAACATAACAACAAATGATTGTACCTCCAGTTATGAATATCGGACAAAGATGATTTTTAGCTTAAATTAAAGCCCTTGATATAAGAAATTAACTTATTGTGAAATATAAAAAATATATAAAAATTATCAGTTGGAGGTTGCGCAAAATAGACTTTGACCTTTGACCCCTCGAGGGCCGCTATTTTAATTTGTTTCAAACTTTGCCAAAAGAGGGCTTCGGGTGTTGCCATTTACCACACCAAATATAAAAATGGGATCTCTGTAGGTTTAGACGGGACATTGGTTTCTATGTGGGTAGTATATTAAAAATACATTTAAAAACGTGCACATTTCAATGTATGTACTGTACATACATGTACATTGTTGCACAGGGGACTCGAGTTGTATCAAAATTGTACTTATACATTGTCATGGGCGGCGTATGGGTTAGTTGGGGTGGGGTAGGGGTGGGGTAAGAGGACTGAGTAGGGGGATCGGGTAGGGGGCTAAGCCAATACGTGTACTGGTATTGGTACTGCAAAACTGTACTGGTACATGTTTCAAAAAGAATGTTTAAGTTCAGCATATTACATGGTTTTCTGTGAGCCTTTTGTTGTTGTTTTTTTGGAAGGGTGTATGTTCTCCCTGTGGCGGTCAGTGGGGCAGCAGACGTCAAGACATCAGCAACATCAATTTCAAAGATGTCTTCCCTTTCTGGAAAAAAGAATGATCGAGCAGGGCCATGTGGATGTAAGAAATTGACCTTCACAAGTCAACTTTCTTGCATCAAATATGAATATGTTGTGTTGTTCTACAACACATCCAAGCCACCAGAACCCATCATATTCTGCTGTTATGTAGCCACTGATTAGATCTATTTTCTGAATGGGCAAAACACTCTGTGTTGTACGCTCTAACGCTCTTGTCGTGCTGCAGGGCTAGATGAAAATTCTCGCACTTCAATACAATTCCTTGATATTGGCTCGAAAGAATGCAGTTTCTGGGTTCCAGGTATAGTGCGTGCATTTTGAAAGCGATCTTGCAGTAAAGTTGATTCTTCACTGTGCTGGGCTGTTGTAGTGAAACAGAACTTCATTCCAGAAATCTCCTTGCAGGCAAAATCATACAGTTGCCGAGGTGTCATTATTTGTTTGTCAAAAGGTCTTTGTAGACTTGACTACCAATATAATGTTGGGCCTACAAAGTACTCGGGGGTGTACGGATTGTACCTATCAGAAACTTGCAAGATAAAGGAGTTAACTTGACACCAATGTTCTTCCCCCATCCAACCCACCCCAGCCCCGACCGCCACTAAGTGCATGGCCAAGTGATTTCACAGTATTATTTATTTAATTATTTAATTAATCAGTTATAAATACGCAGCATCGAACCATGCATTGTGTACATGTGTATTCACACAATTGTATACAGCCATGTATGCCATTGAAATGTGCACGTTTTAATGTATTTTTAATATACTACCCACATAGAAACCAATGTCCCGTCTAAACCTACAGAGATCCCATTTTTATATTTGGTGTGGTAAATGGCAACACCCGAAGCCTTCTTTTGGCAAAGTTTGAAACAAATTAAAATGGCGGCCCTCGAGGGGTCAAAGGTCAAAGTCTATTTTGCGCAACCTCCAACTGATTATTTTTATATATTTTTTATATTTCACAATAAGTTAATTTCTTATATCAAGGGCTTTAATTTAAGCTAAAAATCATCTTTGTCCGATATTCATAACTGGAGGTACAATCATTTGTTGTTATGTTGAAAAAACGCAAGGTCAAAAGGTCATCGACCTGTAACTCAAAAACCACATGACCCAGAACGCTCAAATTCGGGTTTTAGAGTTTTCTCATAAGACCAAACTAATTCAGCAAATTTAAAGAAAATCCATGAGATTGACCCCGGATGGCGTGATGATTTGACACGGAATGACCCATGTTTCGTTTAGTGGCGATGTTGCTGATGATAGCTCAAATAGTTCAAAGGTCCAGCAGATACAGGTTAAACAGTTGGGTAAAGACAATGTTGACATCCATATAGATTGGTCTGATTTCAACGACAATATGCGCAAAGTTGTCTCATACAGGGTCACCCGCATAGCACCGATAGTGCACCGCCGATGCGTACACCTCCCCCAACAACTAACACGGCCCAGAGGAAATTTTCCCCAAACCGCTCACCCAAGCAATACCCCACTAGGAGTTCCAGCCCACCCCCAGTGAGTTCACCTGGGAGATATAATTGCTTCAACTGTGGCCAAAACGGTCATTTTGCGAAAATTCAGCTCAAATTCGCGCACGTTCACCATTGCCCTCGCGTAGAACTTTAAACGAGCAGACCGGTCGCGTAGGCCAACGGCCGGCCGAAGTTAAAAGTAATGGCCAAAAAGGGAATTGTGACAATGTATCCGGGAACAACACTTGTGTTGAGCAGCCCAGCCCGGCGTTAGCTAGGGTGGATTGCTCAACTGACTGCTCTCCGGGAAATTCAGTTTTCAAACTCCATTAGTCTTGTCATACCGATACAAATCCAAGGGGTTCATACCCAGGCAATAATTGACACAGCAGCACAAGTTTCCATAATAAGTGAGGAGCTGGCGGAGACAATTTCTCCCCCTTTCCAAGTGAAAGAGAAAGTTCTTTTAAGGGGGGCAGAAAAACGTAGTAGTATGGTTGCAAAACGAATCACATCTGTCCCTTTACACATAGGTCAACATAATTACACATGGAACCTTTTGATCGCTCCTATCGCAGACACATTCATCTTAGGGTTGGACTTCCTAAAAGCACAGGGTGGTCAAATAGACCTTGCGAAGGACTTATTGATGATAAATGGAGACAAAATCTACGCAAAAATGAGGCAAAACGATGACGAACAATACTCCGTGCAAAGGGTAGTACTGAAGAGTAAAACAATAATGCCCCCGAAGTCAATCATTCAGACAACCGTTCAGTTTGATGAGAATTCTGACAAATCCTATATCATTCATGCCCCAGAAAATGACCACAGAGGACTTCTTATCCCGTATACGTTAGTTACTTTAGGTAACAACACCCATAACCTATCACGGGAGTGTCCCATCTTCCTACGAAATGACAGTAATCAGTATGTTCGATTCAAAAGGGGTCATTTTATTGGTAGAGCAGAGGAAGTGACTGATATAATGGTAGAAACGAAAACACCACCGGCCACTCATGTACCCGGCCGATGTCCATTGGCTGCGTATAATGAGAATGCTATTAAACACAAATGTTCACAGATTCACACACAACTTACATGATTTAAAGTAAGTAATGGTTGAAAGGGTTCCTTAAAATATTTCTGCCTAAAATGCTATCGTTTCTGAGAAATGAGTAAAACAATAGTTGTATCACGCGCGATATTTTGAAAAAACAGAAAACACATAAGGTCTCTTTTGTAGTGAGCAATCCCCACATGGGTTATGTGATAAACCAGCCATGCATGACCGTCGCTTGGCCGCTGCCTTCAGGCGACCACGCCACCAGTCAGTCGTGTTCCTGAATCCAACCTGTGTGCTTGTGTACTCCTTGAGTCTCCCACCCCTCCCAGGTCTAGTGACGCGGCTCAGCCCTTGGACTACGACGTCTTGGGTAATTATAGAAGTGTAGTAGCAACATTGGCGACGAGGATTAATTCGTCGCGCGTACCACGAACCGACCTAACTCGTACACAGTATACAAAAACGTGTTTGGAGAACATCACGAATGAAGTTGCACTATTTTTCAAACTGCTGTTTCGGGGTCTGCTAACTATTTGTATATAATTTTTTAAGACAAAAATAAAGCCGACTACTTTATTAATACAAAACTGTCAATTTTATTTTATCCCTGCAACTATTTTAATTTGTAAATAATACCTAAATAGATAGGTCACTTTGTGAAAATGAAAATCCGAGTTTTGCCCGCAGAGCGCCGTGTACAAACCAATGCATGATAGAGAGCTATCTAGTTATAGGTCACTTTTTGAAAAATGTTTACGCTTTGAGTTAGGTCGGTTCGTGGTACGAAAATTTTACACGCGCGCCCGAACTGCGCGCGCTGTAGCGCATAGTACATCATTAGTGGCGTCTAGATAGGTCACTTTGTGAAAAGACAAAACGGCAAATCTAGTGATACGTCATTTTTAGTAATTACACAAAACTACTACGAACTTAGTTCTGAAACTTGCTGAAAATGTAAACAGTAATGAGTATATTAATACTTTGTAAAAAAAAGTATTTGCAAAAGTGTGTGATTTTTGTCAGTTAGGTCGGTTCGTGGTACACTGTAAAAATAATGGGCAAAAATTTACCCAATGTTTTACCCAACGTTGCTTAAACTATCAACATGCCCATCTTTTAGGTACTTTTTTCCCCATCTCAGTTGGGCACCCTGATTGCCAAATAATTGGGTAATATTTCCAACCGTTTGGTTATTTTTTGTTTACCCTTTTTCTGGGTACTTGATAAATTATTAATTACCCATTTATTGGGCGATGATTTTTTTAACCAATTGTTGGGTAGAAAGGTTTTTGTAGCAGTTGGGCAATCATTGCTTGACCAAGTGTTGGGTTTTTTATGAACAAAAGTTGGTCAATATTTATTGTGTTATCCAACAAATGGTGAATATAATTAACCATTTGATTCACAGTTCCTGCGATATGTCGTACGTCTATGCATCGAAACGATTTTTTTTCCACAATGGCGAGTGGTGGCGAGCTGCGCCCTTGGCGTCTCTCTAAAAACGTGGGGTTGCCCAGTGGTTTATAGATGCTTTTGAAGGTTAGTTTTTAACTAAATTAGCGATTGTTTTCTGTTTAGTTGTACACAGTCGTGACAGTTGCAGTGCAAGCAATGCAGTGATAGTGCCATTCATGTATTGTTGTTTTACATACACACACACCCCCAAAACGTACACACATACGCCGCATCGTTTTGCATGTCCATACTACAACGCACTGCCTGCACGATTAGATGTTTTAACATTACAGTCATGTACACGAATAGCATGATAAAACTGAAAATAATTCAATGGCAGTAGCACTGTGTTGCTTGCTCTGCCACTTCCACGACTGTGTACAACTAAATAGGAAACAACACTTTATATTTAGTTAAAAACTAACCTTCAAAAAGTTGTATGACCACTGGGCAACCGGTTCGTGGTACGAGCGACGAATTGTTCCGTGCAAGTAGAAAGAACAATCTTTCACAAATATTATAAAATACTCCCTGTCCAAATTTGACGAGGACAAACTATATTTTTGCTTTGTGAAGGGCGTGTCATATCACACGGTGGAAATTCCAACGTGTGAGCTCCCCGCCTTTTGTAGCAAAATTGTGTATACGTTTAATGTTCACCTTCGGCCATTTCCATCCTCTCTTACCAAGTCCGGCGTTCGTTGAATTTGCATTTTCATAGATACAGGTCTATATGCTTCTTGTTAGCTTTGATTGTATTAATTGAGATGTATAAATTGTATAAATCTTACTGAAGTCTGCTATAAACCTATGTGAGTTTCGACGTGCGTTTTTGAAACAAAAAAGCTTTGCGTTTTACTGAAAAGGCGTATCAAAACATATTACTGCTATATAGTCAGGTCAAACTGTCGTGCATCACTCCCGACAGTAGCGCTGGCAGTAACAAGCGAGTGATATGGTGTAAACCAATTTAAATTATAGCAGATTTCGACTCAACTGGTAAAGAAATACTATTCTTTATTAATCCCCCATCATGGTCATTAACATAAATCATGCCTCTGTAAAGCAACTGACTACCTAACCGGGTATTGGGACGAAGTTTGCGAAACTTATTGTTTCAGTAAGAGCTAAGAAGGGGACCGTAACTATCGATGATTTTCATGAATCCCCAACCCTCCAAACCAAACTCAATGAATTACATGAAAAAGGACTAATTTCCATTGAGTACACGGCCGATCCATCTGGTCTTCCACCTAACCGTTCTGAACAGGGGGAACTAAAAACACAAGGAAACAGTTGACCCCATAACACTTCTTTTAATATCCGACATATCTGACCACTTCACTCATATCCAAAACAGAGTCAAGGCGACCCTTCAAATGGAGTCCAGCAACTATGTCTAGAATGACTCCATTATAAGGTTCAACTGACTCTCTTCAGAGTCAAATGCCTTCCTTTGGAAGAGTCATAACGACTCTTGAAGAGTCATGGTTACTCTCTTCAGCGACTCCTTTTAGGGGTCAAATGACTCTGTTCACGAGTCATGGCGACTTTTCTAGTAGAGTCAATTCTAGTGGAGTCAAATGAGCCTGTTTGTTCGTCGATGGAGTCAAAATGTACTTGTTTGTAAGAATTGAAGTATAAAACATGTAAAGTTATGTGGTGTTTAGGCGTTGTGTATAGAACATAATGTACTTGTACTTGTAGTTGTACTGTAGGCCAAACGTTACAATAGGAATGGTGGGAGACAAACAAAATATCCTGGGTCGGTATAGCTGGCCATGCTGGCGCGGATCAGGCCCAGGCATTCATGCATTGGCATTGCCACAGCTAAGTTAGCTGCTACTACTACTTACTACTACTACTATGCTACTACTACTATAGACTACTACTACCGGTACAACTACATTGCCACATGCCAATGGATGAATGCCTGGGCCTGATCCGCGCAAGATGGCCAGCTTGCTAGCTACCCACCCAGGATATTTTGTTTATCTCCCACCACTTCTAAGTAACGCTGGGCCTACAGAAGTTCTACAAGTACATATACACAACGCCTAAACACCACATAACGTTACACGTGTTATTATTCAAAACTTACAAACAAGTACAATTTGACTCCACCGACGAACAAACAGTGTTACTCTTGGCATGATGAGCTACAGGCTACGCAATGACATGTCATCGGAAATCCAAGATGGCAACCAACATAGCAACGAACGTAACCTGGATACCGCGGCCGGTTCTCATTGTTAGACTAGGCAATAGAGTTAGTGACCAGACCACTGCGGCTGCTGCGCGCTGCAAGGCCCGCCAATACGACTCCGGGCCGGAGTCAAAATGACTCTGATTGTAGTCCAATTGACCCTTAATGAGAGTAACGTGTAGTTTACTCTGCGTAAAGAGTCATTCGACTCCACTATGGATATGAGTGTTTCCTGTATCCACTTCATTTCCAATCTCCAAACTCCAGTCAACCATCCCCAAAACAAATTGCTCCCGTCAATACACTAAAGATAACCTGCAATCTTTGCATCAGGATCTGAGGACTGCTGATTGGTCATCTGTTTTTAATGCAAGTAAACCAAATTTGGCTTATGATAATTTTATCGGAATCTTTAATCGTATCCATGATGCAAATAGCACCTTTCCTACAAATAAAATAAAAAACCAACAAAAACGTTCCAAAATTACAATGGGTCTCTGGTTCTCTATTGAAGTCGATAAACGTAAAAAACAGACTTTATCGTAAGTACCTTAAAAAGCGTACTGAGGATAATCTCAATGATTACAAAAGATATAAAAATGTCTTAACGAAAGTTCTGAGAGTTGCTAAGAGAGATTATTACTCTTTTCAATTTCATAAGGAGGAAAATAATATTAAAAAAACCTGGAAAATGATAAACTCGGTTTTAAATAAAAGTCCCTCTCAGAAAATACTGGGTATCTCTCACAATGAAAACTTAATTAAAGATCCTTCCGCCATGGCTGACATTTTTAATAACTACTTTGTTAGTATTGGCCCTAACTTAGCCAATAAGATTTCCCGATGCAAGACCAATTTCACTGGTTACCTTTCTGATCCCAATCCACACTCTATGTTCCTTAACCCAGTTACGAAACAAGAGGTTTGTGATATTGTTAATAATCTAGCTAGTAAAAACAGTTGTGGCTTTGACTCTATTAATACTTTTGTTATCAAAAACGTTTTCAGTGCAGTTGCCGATCCCTTAACTTACATTATTAATGTTTCCCTCTCTACCGGTGTGGTTCCAAAAAATATGAAAATTGCGAAAGTCATTCCAATCCCTAAAAATTCCGAATCTGAAAATGTTAGTAATTACCGTCCTATATCTATTCTTCCAAGCTTTTCAAAAATCTTAGAAAGAGTAGTTTATGAACGCCTACTTGGATTTCTTCAGAAACATAATATCCTTTCCAATTATCAATTTGGGTTTCGTGCTAAACATTCTACCTCTCATGCAATTCTCCATTTCATTAATAGTATTGTGACAGGAATCGACAACTCTCAACATACTTTAGGTATCTTTCTTGATTTCTCTAAAGCATTCGATACACTAAATCATGACATTTTGCTGTATAAACTAAACCATTATAACGGTATTCGTGGAAAATCAAAAGAGTGGTTCACCAGTTATCTGTCTAACAGGAGGCAGTGTGTTTCAATTGATTCAAATATATCCTCCTATCGCACATTATCTCGTGGGGTACCCCAGGGATCAATCCTCGGACCCTTGCTTTTTCTAATTTACATCAATGATATCACTAGTTCGTCCAAACTTCTTTCTTACGTTCTATTTGCAGACGACTCTAATTTATTTTATAGTCATACAAATATTGTTACTCTTGTTAATACCATAAATTCAGAACTTTGTTCTGTTTCTGACTGGATCAAATCTAACAAATTATCCTTAAATCTTAACAAGACTACATGTATGCTGTTTAGCAACAAGGTCTCTATTCTTCCTACAGACATTTGTATTGATAATACGGTGATCAACTTAACAAATAGTGTAAAATTCCTAGGCTTATATATTGACAATAAACTGTCCTGGAAATACCACATTGATTACTTATGTAAAGTAATTTCCCGTAATATAGGTATTATTAATAAGCTTAAGGCTTTTTTTCCACATCATATTTTACTTTCTCTGTATAATACCTTAATATCATCTTATATTAGCTACGGTATATTAGCATGGGGCAGTGCTGCCCCTAAAACAGTTAACAGATTGATTATCTTGCAAAAACGAGCTTTGCGCATTGTAAACAATTCTCACTACCTAGCTCACACAAATCCCTTCTTTGTTAAAGATAAAACCTTACAATTAAATGATGTATACAATCTGCAACTTGGCAGCTTTATGTTTCAGTTAGTTCATAATGAATTACCTAAATGTCTTACCACAATGTTCACCAGTAATAAACTGGTACATTCATATCCTACACGCCAAGCCTCCCATTTTCACATTCCCTTAACTCGCTCTTCACTTGCCCAACGAAATATTAAGTATACAGGACCCAAACTGTGGAATTCTTTCGACATTTCTCTTCGGAAACTTAACAATATGAAGTCATTTAAAAAGAAATTTAAGGAAACTCTTTTATATAAATACAAGTAGGTCTAAATACAAATACAAATAATTCCCAACACATCTATAGAGACTATAGAGACTTTAACTGAGACTATTTCGTTTTTTATTATTCAGTGCTTGAACTTTATTCACTAGCTTCAACGCTTTGCGTTTTTTGTTTTTGTTTTGTCTGTATTTGTTTGTTTGTTTCTTGGGGTTACTTACTTACTTTTTGCTTACTTTTATTTGCTTGCTTAGATTTATTTATTTATTTGTTCATTGTATTTTCTTCATTGACCTTAGTATTTATTTTATACTCATTTCAATAACTTAAAATGTTTGTCTTTTTTGTTATTTGCGCCAGTAGATTTAACTTAGAGCACATATAATATAAATGAGGGGGTTCGCACTCGACAAGCTTGCTTCTTGCAAATCCCCTCCACATCTTTGTTTAGTCTTATCTACTTGTTTATTTATGTATTTAAAGAATGTACCTCAGCTTCTTATTTTTTGCATTGATGTGGAAATAAAATGAATGAATGAATGAATGAATGAATGAATGCTAAGCAAATGGGCGAGTTGGGCAAAATAATGTAGGAAAATACAAATGCAATAACAAATGCCATTAAAGACCTAAAGATTCAGTCGCAGATGTCAGAAAACCGCCTAACCGAAATAATTCAGGGCAATGCAGAACCTCATGGTCCCGTGCCCACAATAACCCCAGAGCAAACTCAAATCCATATTACGCAACCTACCTCCCAACAAACAGGCGATGCTATAATAGATGCAGGGCTTAAAGTGATTAGTGAAAAATCTCCACCACTCCCGGCATGCGTATTGAAATCAATGGAAAAAGCCCAACATGAACAAAAGCCTTTCAAAGTTAATGGTATGGCCGTGGCACACGACAAACTAAAGCCGGCAATAGACTGTGCAAGTCTCGCGCGTATCGGAACGAGAAAACACGTCAATAGAAGAACATTTTTTTCTCTGAAATCAAATCTTTGTTTTAAATTATATTTAATGACAAAATCTGAAAAACAAAAATACTCATTACATGTTAATAAAATCAGTTTTAGTTTTTATAAAAAATACACAAATAATGTGTTAATTATTAGTGCAGCAAAATTAAAACTCTGGGACAAGGATGCTTATTCGATCTTAACTTTTCAGAAACCACTTACGTGGATTAGCGAAGGTCACACGGGCGTAAAATTAACGTTTGACACAGTTTATAGAGGACGCTGACGCCTCAACAACCATAGACTGCAATGAAAAGGCTTCGCGTTGCGATTACAGTATCTGGCGATTATCATCGCTCATCTAAAACAAGCGTTTACATAATTTTTGTGATCGGAGGTGAGCACAAAATTCTTCATTTTTTGCAGCAACCGGAAGTTGAGGTCAAGTTTAATTATCGGGTTTTCTTCGTTATATTGTTGAAATGATTTTACTTTCATATTTTTTTATAACTAAGTTTTACATTCCCAACGGGCATATACCACGTTAAACTAAAATAATTGACAAAACAAAATCGTGCCCACGTAAATCTCCGTATGGTTGGGACCACAATGGTCCCGGAAGTTCAAATATGCGCGAGACTTGCACAGTCTATAATAGAAATCGTGAACAATGACACTGGCAGCTCAGCTTGCTCACGCCCTATGATGGAATCTCTGATTTCCACGCCTTTGCCGCTAAATTTGAAATGATTGCAAAGTGCTGTCAATGGGATGACCAGTATAAGCTGTTACATTTAGTTAGCGCCCTCACCGGCAAAGCCCTTGACTGCTATGCGTGGCAAGAACCTGAAGTAGCAAACAGTAAAAAATGTTTGGCAAAACAAAAGACCCAATCATACAGCGAGCCGAAGGCGGCGATACGCCAAAAAGATGACGAGTCAATTGAAGTGTTTGGACAGCGCGTAAGGCAAATAGCAACACGCGCATACTCCACTGCTAATACTGACGTTTTTGAAACTATAGCCAGAGAAGCGTTTTTGAAAGGGTGTATTGATGTCACTGCCGCAGAACTTGCTCACCAAACCCTAAACCGCTCACCCAAGCAATACCCCACTAGGAGTTCCAGCCCACCCCCAGTGAGTTCACCTGGGAGATATAATTGCTTCAACTGTGGCCAAAACGGTCAATTTGCGAAAATTCAGCTCAAATTCGCGCACGTTCACCATCGCCCTCGCGTAAAACTTTAAACGAGCAAAGACCGGTCGCGTAGGCCAACGGCCGGCCGAAGTTAAAAGTAATGGCCAAAAAGGTAATTGTGACAATGTATCCGGGAACAACACTTGTGTTGAGCAGCCCAGCCCGGCGTTAGCTAGGGTGGATTGCTCAACTGACGTTGCTCTCCCGGAAATTCAGTTTTCAAACTCCAAGGGAATTAGTCTTGTCATACCGATACAAATCCAAGGGGTTCATACCCAGGCAATAATTGACACAGCAGCACAAGTTTCCATAATAAGTGAGGAGCTGGCGGAGACAATTTCTCCCCCTTTCCAAGTGAAAGGGAAAGTTCTTTTAAGGGGGCAGAAAAACGTAGTAGTATGGTTGCAAAACGAATCACATCTATCCCTTTACACATAGGTCAACAAAATAACACATGGAACCTTTTGATCGCTCCTATCGCAGACACATTCATCTTAGGGTTGGACTTCCTAAAAGCACAGGGTGGTCAAATAGACCGAAGTTTATTTTAGTACATACATTGTGTCAGACAATAAACCATTGAAAGCAGCAATGCGATAAGTCATGAATGTTTTATTTTCGAGACACATTTGTCAAGGTAACTGTGAAGCTATCAAATCGTCACCCACCGATTCCACGAACTGACACACACGTAGACAGTAAAAAGTAACAATTGTAGAAAACGGCATTTAATGTTGAAGGCCTTTAAAAAATCCCGCTTTTCTTTCAAACGTCACTAGTTTTCTTACAGTGGAGACTTGTTACTTTGAACTTTATTACATGGTGCTTATGACTGCTTTTCGTCCTAAATAAATAAATAAGCAATAAAGTTAAACGTTTTGTGTTAGTACGTGAAATCAGAAATTGATTCAAAAATGTTTTCGAGCTTGAAACATTAGTACCGTAGCTCAGAGTATTCCAGGATAGGGAACAACTTCTGACTCAAGCATATTCTGTACATTTCAAAATTAAACCTATCTTTTTTGATAATCTTGAAAAAATAATAGACATTGATAGAGCGTGCTCTTACAGGTGGTGACTTCATAATTCCTTACATTATAACATCAGAGAATACATAAAGTAGCATACTGTGCCGCACAGTCTTATGGAGATGTTTCTTTACCACACAGGCCATAGGACAGGAATTGTGGCGAGCGAAATCTATTGACACTGGTGACATCATGATGACGTCGCACAATGTTTTAGCCTAACAAACACATCTACAGTATCCCACAAGTACACAATCGAAAACAGTTAATCGGACTTATACTTTTCGAGATATGGTGGTCTCAATATTTGCTAATTATATTCATCATACAATAAACTATTGCAAGCAGTTCTTCAACAAGGCATGGATTTTTACTTTCAGGACACATTTTGTCAATGTACTGTTAAACTATCAAATGCACAAATGTATGTACTGGTTAAATGTACAAATAGTGTCTAGACTCCAAAATTGTATGTAGCGTTTCAATTGTATCAGTCAATATAGTACAGCGGATAAGCAAAAAAATTGTGCACTTTTTGAGAAAAGCATGAAACTTCTAGCATAGTTAGTTTTAACCATAAGGTTTATTTTCAGATGTGGAGGGAAGTCAGATTTGACCTCTGAGGACCGTTAGAGGTCAAATCCAAGATGGTCGCCAGTCCACTGTTTATAATGTACAAATACGCCTAACTTTGGAACCAAACAGTGTAGAAAAACATTTAAGGTGTCATTTCCCACTAAATTGGGGATGCCAACTCATTTGGTAATACTTTTGAGATCGCCAGAGCTGAAGGATATGCATTTAGGTCAAGGTCAAGGTCAAATTACGCCAAAAAATGAATTTTTTGTGAAGCTTCGCCCCCATTTTGACACTTTAGGAATAATGATTTAAACAAAACCCAAGAATAGACCCATATATAAAATTACCACTACTAAGACTATCCAGAAGACCAGAAAAACTATTCCAGTACGACTTAAAACAGGTTCCTTACCACTAGATAAAAATCTAACAGTCTCCAGAACAAGAGCACAGTGCAGTGCACTTGAGAGCAGCTTTGGCACACTTGCAGCGTCCAGTGCACCCTTTCTTGCAGCGACAGTGGATCAATTCATGGCACGATTTTGATGCCTCAGGAGAGTGGTCCACAAAGGCTGCCACCCAGTTGTTTCCTTTGTCCAGCCCCAGTCAGATGGCTCTGGCATCTCTGGATCCTTGGCCAAAGCCTGGTTCCAACAGTTGGCCTGGTAGCAGGTGCGCTTGATGTGCTGCTTGAGTGCTGCTTGGGTTGGAGGAATGTTCTCTAGAGTTCTAGACTTCTGTGTGAAGAGCTGTTTTCTGGCATCATTTACTTCTAGGCTCTCACTGGTTCGGTCGTACATCAGCACCACAAATCGCTCTAGCAGTAACATCGATCCTCCACTGACCTCACTTGGCTTGCATAGGAGTTCACTGAAAGCATCGTTCACCTCTGGGAAAGACTTCCAAGTTTCCCAGGCAGTCTTCTTTCCTCTGCCAGCAAATGAAGAAACAGTGTCGCACCCGGTGAAAGCGTGAAAGACTGGCAGAGTCAGACACTTTGTTGGATTCATTGTGGAAATTATTTGGTGAACAGCTATGTAACGGAAGTTTGACCCAACACCAAAGGCAACCCACAGCTCATCAGCAGCTGTCTTGTTGAACAAAGCCACAGCCAGTACCACCACATCAGTATCAACGGTACGTATGGTCACCTTCTTACACCCCTTTTCCACAGCATCTGCCACATGCAGAAGTAGACGAGTATCAGCCTCCTCTTGCGAGCATGGGGCAAGGCGGGCCAAGTGTGACGCAGCAGGAGAGCAGAGTACTCCAGTTCCATCTGTTGCATACAGTTCCTTGCCCTGTGGAAGAGGAAGATGAACAGCTTCGCGTGACAGGAAAGCAAACAACTCGGTCTTGTTCTCATCGACTCGAAGGAAGTCCTTCCAGTTTATTGGCAGCACGGTAGAAGGACCCACCCTTTTCCTGGTGCCCTTTCCCCTCTTCTGTCTTGTTGAGGCTTTCAGGCTGGCAGGTAGGTATACATCCCAGACAAGGTCGATGCGGATGCTTTTCTCGAGTTGTGCAAATATGTATGGTGCAAACACTCTTTCTGCAAACTCTTGAAATGTTCTTGATGTTCCAGGATTTAGCATTTGAACCACAACTGCACCATCGAGAATTGTTGCATCAGCCATAGGCGCACTGTTGTTTTCGAGCAGATCTGATTCCAGGCAGCGAAGTAGATCTGCTTTAACCCCAAACCGCATTTTTCCTCCAGTTGAAAGAGCTGGCGGGGCTGCCTGGTTTTCATGGGAGAAGAAATTGTCCATGTCTCCATGTCTGACAGGAGACGTACAGCCTTGAAAAGAGACCACAGTCACTCTTAAGTGCTGCGAGCTGTGCCTTCTGTTTTGACATACTCTTGACCGGTGGCCTACTGAACAGTGGCAACTTGTTCTTAGGAAGTGTTTGTGTGAGAGGTGTTGTACACTGCTCTAGCCTTTCTGTCACAAACCTTGTATACTGCTCCTCCCCAAGGGTCTCGATCCTTCTCACCGTTTCAGCCACTTGGGTGTCCATGATGTCGCTTGTGTCAATGACTAGTAGGTCTTGGCTGTGTTCTAGAAATGGGTTCCCCATCTCTTCCAGCACTGTTACAAGTGCCTTAACATCCCTCAAGAATGCTGCTTGCACTCCAGGTTGCTGGTCATGGTGTCTAGTGTCACCAGCACCATTCTTTTGCTTTATTGCTTGTTCCTCAAACTCTGTAGTGATCCTGGCAATTTTGGCCCTGCTACCATCCAGCGTTGGAGTGCTCCTGGATTGCCAGTCAGTCCAATAGCCCCACCAGAACCTTTCACCATTGCATTGTTCTGCTCATGGCACTGGTCAAGTGCCATGGCTGAGAATTTGTTGCTGGTTTTGTGCACCACGAAATTTCCAGACATGAATTCTGCTAGGACATATGGGTGTTTTTCAGCGAGAGTCGTCATGTCACGGATGTGTACGGGAAGCCATCTGGAGTAGTGCGTGTGATCTAGGGCGAACATCCAGGGAATAATCTGCGTCAGGGATTCAACGTACAGCTGGAAGTTACCGTCACGAAGTGACCTGATGTACCGCAGCAAGAGAAGCTCCAGTGACAGGGTCTTAAGCCAGTAGTCAAAGTGGACACAGGCCTTTGCTCGCCGTACGCACCACTCCTCAAAAGGCGGACTATCTGGTTGAATGGCATCAGTATCATCGGATGTGCAGTCTTCGCTGTAAGCTTGTTGGAGAAGTGTGTAAAGGCTTGCAGCTGTGACCTGGTGTGCATGGCGGGTCTTGGTGACATGGCTGGCATGTATGAAGGAATTTGCTGTTCCGGAACTTGCAATGTCGGCCTGTACCAGGGCGTTTGTTCAGCCACTGTCTTCCAACCAGTCTCCCAGCAACTTCAACGTGGCCATCTCGATGTGTAGACCACCGAACATGATCACGAACTGATCTTCTCCGTGAGTGGCTGGCCAGGTCCACTGGATTTCCTTTGCAAGAGCATAGAGTGGTTGGTCAGCAGCAAGGACAGGGATCTGACCAGGGTTCAAGTGCTGAACTGCTGCCTTGACGATGTCCATGGAATGCCGTATCATTGCCACTGAGTGTGCGTTGTCAAGAAACAGAGGCAATAGTGCGTTTATTGCTGCAGGTGGAATGACAGCTCGGTGTGTGTCAGCGTGGTAGGCAGACCACGATATCCAGCCATCCATGGTAGACTTTTCAACAGCTGTCTTGACTTTGCTGAGCCACGCATACTCATCTTCTGTAGCAGCTGCAGCAGCCAGGAGGTTGGAAGGTCTCACGGGACCTTGTAGAGCCGGCGCACTGAAGTCCTTCTTCTTGAGGGCAGCTGGTGGCACAATTGTGTAAGCCGATGGCAGAGTTGTCACTGACTTGGTGGAAGAGCCACCATGACTAATCACTGGTACACCACGATCAGTTCCGCCATGTGTGTGCGACGGATGCTGCATAAGTGAGATTCCGGTGCCGTGGAAGGAATCTTTTGCAGTTGCAGAGCTTGGATTGTGGTCGATGTTGTCCACAGCTCCTGATGTAAACAGTCCATGACGCAACTTTGGTGGGCACACTACATCTTCCACCCTAAAGCGCTGGCAGACACCATTGGCAATGTCTGATGTGAGTTGCAACAGCCTGTCATAGGAGACACACAATCCCAGATTGAACAGTGTGTCAACCAGCCCTCTACTTCGTGTGACTGCATGGATCTTGAGGGACAGATAAAGTGGGAGTGGAGTTTCTCGGCTGCGGCTATTGAAGGAGAAACCCGAGTCAAAGATCTCTTTGCGCACAACCTGTGCTGCTCGCATTAAGTGCATGGCATCACTGTCATGATGACAGGCCATCATGAGGGCTGGTCCAATGTCCTTCTCAAAACTCAGAAGTGTGTCTCTTCCCTGTGAATGTGCACTCAGATCAGGAAGTGCAGAAAGCAGTCTGTTTTTCAGTCTGGTGGTGTGAATTCGTTTCTCTACAGTCTGACCAAGCTGCTCCAGTCTGACCTTGTACAGCTGAGCGATGTCTTTCAGTTTGAAGACGGGAGAACTGTCATCATCACTAGCCATGTCTTCCAAGAATGCCACTAGCTCAGCAAAGGCTATGCCATGCAGGCACGAATCATCTCCATCATTGCCTTTGGGTGCAGCCTTCCTGGCCCTGTTGTACAATGAACGCAGACAGCCGTGATGGTACTTGGCCTCAATGGCAATCATGTCTCCTGCTGCAAGCTTGGCCAACAGAGCAGAGTCCTCAACTTCAAGAGCACACCTCCGCACACTTGTGTCAATGTTGTAGGTTGATGCTTTATGTAAGCCTGCAGAACCAGCAGGCTCATTGCAGAAGAAACAAGTAGGGTCTGTGGTCTGCAGATGACTGTGAGCAGATCGCGTGTGCACCGCAGTAGAGGTACTTTGCTGTTGTTCTGTAGTTATTTCTTTCCGACTTAGCTCGCCAAAGGCCTTTTGTTGAATTTTAGCCGACATTTCTTGTGCCACTCAGCCCTGTGTGCCTTCAAAGTTGATTCGATGCCATCACCGTCATCCAGTCGCTCCAGGTCGATGTCCATTGGCATGTGCTGAAGTTTCTGGAACCGGAGAATGTCTTCTGCCAAGGACGCATAGCCACTACCAACAGGCCGCTTTGTTTATCTGAGTGGACACTGTAAAGATTCATCTGTTACTATTGGCAGAGGACACAAATGTCCCAGTTAGTGCTTGGGGGTGGCTTGGATAGCTTTGATGTAGATGGCTGGGTAGGGTCCACCAGATGGAGACGCTTCGGCATGGTTGCGACAAAATCACCACAGAAGGAGAGAGGATTCTAAAACAATTACAAAAATAATGTTATTGTAGGGTGGGAAAATGGTGCGCTTGAAATAAAGGATAAACATAATAATAATAATAATTATAATTATAATAATAATAATAATAATAATAATAATAATAATAATGTATATTCGGTTTGCGGTAACACCATGTGTATATCTACTTTGCTGTGTAGATGTTGTTCTTTAAGAACTTGTCTTGCTATTTATTCTAGTAAAATAAATAGCAAGACAAGTTCTCAAACAACAAAATGTCTTGCTATTTATTCTAGTAGATTAAATAGCAAGACAAGTTCTCAATGAACAAAATCTACACAGCAAAGTAACACATGGTGTTACCGCAAACCAAATATACATTGATACTTCACATTGCAATGCTTCAAATCCTATATAATAATAACAATGGCAAATGGAGAAGCAAATGCGAGGACCTGGAACCTAATGATGAAATCTCAGACTTTATATACAAACAGGACAAAGATAAAATTATTGTTGTGTGCCAAAACAAAAAATAATAATCATAATCATATTTGTTTTCACTTTCTTTTGTCAAACTTGAACTACCAAATGAAATGGAGTAAGCCCAACAAATAAATAAATGAATAAATAAACCTTAAACACAAAGTCAAAACAGTATTCTAAACAAAAATTATCTATCTTAACTTAATTTGTTAAATAAAAAAGAGATACAAATTGTAAAGGAAATGCAATTTTTAAAAAATCAAACCCAACCCAATATCAACTAAATAAAACCTGTATAAAACCAACACAGCACTAAAAGGAAATTACTTTAAATAGTACATTTAAACGTTAGCCTGTAAATAAGAAATAAATTATTACAAGCTAAAAATGACCATGATTATCAAACACTCACATTTTAGTCTACAAGATTCCCAAAGACGGCACTTCCCAGAAACACTCATGAATAATGCAAAATGGACATAAGGGGTCTACAGTATATTGAGCACAAGGATTAAGTAACAAACACAGTCATAAAACACAAGAAACAACCCAGCCCTATGGGACTCATTAGGTATGCAAATCCCAACAAAATTGGGGATAGAGATAAAGAAAGCTCCATTGCAAGTGGCATGTATGAATCACTTGACTCAATACCCAACAGGCATCTACATTATTTACTGGCATACAAATTTTAACAATATAAAAATGGTTTAAAAAAAGCAATAGAAATTAAATCAGAAAAATCCGAAGAGTTTTAAATAAATCAGGTTTTCAATAACTGTACAGAAACTTCACAAGTTACCAAAAAAAAATCTTGATAACACGAACAAATCAACATGACGAGAGAACTTTCTTTGGAAACCTAACAATGTATGGTAAACTAATAGTTTCCCAACTTTAAAAGTTAGAGAAAGTTTTCCTGTGCAATTTATATAAATTGACCAAGCAAATTGAACAGGAGATCAACCAACCCGTGTCTTCAAGAACATTGAAACTCTTGCCATCATAAGCAAAATAAGCCAATGAACTAAACTTATATTTACTTAGAACCAAATAAAATACACAATAAGGAATAATATTTATACAATGGAAATTATCAAAAGTAACTTAGAGAAAAACTTACCAGCATTTTTGAGCAGTAAAGGAAAGGGGCAGTTGTCCAGACTTGAATTGAGGTGTTTGTCGTATACTGCCTAGCTGCTCACTGACCATACTAAGCACTGGGTCAGTGACAGGACAAAGGAATGGTCTGGTGCTAAGTAAAATAAACTAACTGAAAGGGGATTAAGCTGGGGGACTATACATGGGAACCACTCCTAGAGAAATTTGAGAGAACAGGGGAGAACACATGAAGAAAAAAAATGGGAAAACATGTCATAAACATTCAAAAATAGTTATTTTGGGGTTAATTTTGACCTTGACCTTGACCTAAATGCCTATTCTTGAGTTCTGGCGATCTCAAAAGTATTACCAAATGAATTGGCATCCACAATTTAGTTGGAAATGACACCTTAAATGTTTTTCTACACTGTTTGGTTCAAAAGTTAGGCGTGTTTGTACATAATAAGCAGTGGACTGGCGGCCATCTTGGATTTGACCTTTCACGGTCCTCAGAGGTCAAATCTGACTTCCCTCCACATCTGAAAATAAACCTTATGGTACATACTAACCATGCTAGAAATTTCATGCTTTTCTCAAAAAGTGCACAATTTTCATATTATGAGAGCTTTATCCGCTGTACTAATAAACCATTGCAAGCAGTCATGCGACAATTAATGACCTATAACTTTTAAAATATCAAACGTGCAAATGAATGCAATAGATAATAATAATAATAATAATAAGACTTGCATAAAGACTTGTAATGCGCACATATCCACCCTGCTGGGTGTTCAAAGCGCATGTACACAATAGTGTCTAGACTCCGAAGTTGTATGTATTGCAAGCATTGTATGAGACAATTAACCATTGCAAGCAGTCATGCGACAAGTCACGAATGCTTACTTTCGAGACACATTTTGTCAATTGTAACAATCAAAACGTCACCGAGGCCACACACACGTAGATCCCAGTGAAAAGTAACAATCGGAGAAAACGGCGTTCAATGTTGAACGCTTTTTAAAATCCCGTTTACTTTCAAAACGTCTGAATAATTTTACTGGTTTTCTTACAGCGGAGACTTGATGCTTTGATTTTCATTTTTATGGCGCTTTTGACTGCTTTTCGTCCTAAATTTGTTCAAGGTTCACGCAACCTGATTTGGCATTACGCATTGTTAGTCTCTAAAACAGCCGTCCGTGCAAACCTCGCTAAATAATTTTTTTTTCTTTTTTCTTAATTAGGTGTTCGGAGAGCTTTGCTCCGAACACCTCTTAATAGGTGTTCGGAAAGCTTTGCTCCGAACACCTCTTATTTTTGTTCGTTTTTTTTTAGGTGTTCGGAGAGCTTTGGTCCGAACACCTCTTATTAGGTGTTCGGGCCAACAGCCCGGAACACCTCTTGTTTTTGTTCGTTTTTTTTTTCTTTTTCTTCATTAGGTGTTCGGAGAGCTTTGATTACGTCATCAAGTGTTGAAATACAGTAAATCAAAGTTTAATCATTTAAAAATTCATAACGCAAGAAGTACATATGCTATTATAACAATCTATACATCATCGGAGAGGTCTTGACAAATGTAGCAAATACTAAACAGAGTCTTATACCCTTTGACCTTGTCTTCCTGTTCAAACCGGAAGTTGAAAACTTCACAATTCAAACTTTAAGGAATACTTGTACTTTTTACATACACATTACTCACAATTTTTACATCATGTTGTAGATTTTTAAGCCTTCTCAAACTTTTCCACAGAGAAGTTACCTTTTTGACCTTCACTTATGGTTGTAATTGGGTATACATTGACCCGCTGTCAAACCGCGGGAATAAACTGCATTGAAAACACACACAATACGCGATCTAAACCAGTTAGACGGTGAGCGGCTGCTTGCTCCATTGAATCAAACCGCAAGGTTCAAAGTCCTTCAAACATGCTTGTAGTCTAGTCTCTTTTCAAGGTTCGCGCAACCTGATTTTGACATTACGCTTTGTTAGTCTCTAAAACAGCCGTCCGTGCAAACCTCGCTAACAATCAAATGTCAGATTTTAAAAAAATTCATAATTCAAGAACTACACAACCGATTTTTAAACTTTTTTCAGTTATAAACTCCCTGGGCATTGGAGATTAGCCTTGGGTAACCGTGATCCCATGTTGACCTTTACTTCCGGGTCAACCGGAAGTGGCACCATATCTCAAGAACTACACAACCGATTTTCAAACTGTTTTCAGTGATAGACTCCTTGGGCATTGGAGATTAGCCTTGGGTAACCGTGACCCCATGTTGACCTTTACTTCCGGGTCAACCGGAAGTAACAACATATCTCAAGAACAACACAACCGATTTTCAAACTTGTTTCAGTTATAGACTCCTTGGGCATTGGAGATTAGCCTTGGGTCACCGTGACCCCATGTTGACCTTTACTTCCAGGTCAACCGGAAGTGAGACCATATCTCAAGAACTACACAACCGATTTTCAAACTGTTTTCAGTTATAGACTCCTTGGGCATTAGAGATTAGCTTTGGGTAATCGTGACCCCATGTTGCCCTTTACTTCCGGGTCAACCGGAAGTGACACCATATCTCAAGAACTACACAAGCGATTTTCAAACTGTTTTCAGTTATAAACTCCTTGGGCATTGGAGATTAGCCTTGGGTAACCGTGATCCCATGTTGACCTTTACTTCCGGGTCAACCGGAAGTGGGACCATATCTCAAGAACTACACAACCGATTTTCAAACTGTTTTCAGTGATAGACTCCTTGGGCATTGAAGATTAGCTTTGGGTAACCGTGACCCAATGTTGACCTTTACTTCCGGGCCAACCGGAAGTGGGACCATATCTCAAGAACTACTAAACCGATTTTCAAACTTGTTTCAGTTATATACTCCTTGGGCATTGGAGAATAACCTTGGGTAACCGTGACCCCATGTTGACCTTTACTTCCAGGTCAACCGGAAGTGAGACCATATCTCAACAACTACACAACCGATTTTCAAACTGTTTTCAGTTATAGACTCCTTGGGCATTAGAGATTAGCTTTGGGTAGCCGTGATCCCATGTTGCCCTTTACTTCCGGGTCAACCGGAAGTGACACCATATCTCAAGAACTACAGAACCGATTTTCAAACTGTTTTCAGTTATAGACTCCTTGGGCATTAGAGATTAGCTTTGGGTAACCGTGACCCCATGTTGACCTTTACTTCCGGGTCAACCGGAAGTGACACCATATCTCAAGTACTGCTCAACCGATTTTCAAACTTTTTACAGTTACAGACTCCTTGGGCATTGGAGATTAGCCTTGGGTACCGTGACCCCATGTTGACCTTTACTTCCGGGTCAAACGGAAGTGACACCATATCTCAAGAACTACACAACCGATTTTCAAACTGTTTTCAGTGATAGACTCCTTGGGCATTGAAGATTAGCTTTGGGTAACCGTGACCCAATGTTGACCTTTACTTCCGGGTCAACCGGAAGTAACACCATATCTCAAGAACTACTAAACCGATTTTCAAACTTGTTTCAGTTATATACTCCTTGGGCATTGGAGAATAACCTTGGGTAACCGTGACCCCATGTTGACCTTTACTTCCAGGTCAACCGGAAGTGAGACCATATCTCAACAACTACACAACCGATTTTCAAACTGTTTTCAGTTATAGACTCCTTGGGCATTAGAGATTAGCTTTGGGTAGCCGTGATCCCATGTTGCCCTTTACTTCCGGGTCAACCGGAAGTGACACCATATCTCAAGAACTACAGAACCGATTTTCAAACTGTTTTCAGTTATAGACTCCTTGGGCATTAGAGATTAGCTTTGGGTAACCGTGACCCCATGTTAACCTTTACTTCCGGGTCAACCGGAAGTGACACCATATCTCAAGTACTGCTCAACCGATTTTCAAACTTTTTACAGTTACAGACTCCTTGGGCATTGGAGATTAGCCTTGGGTACCGTGACCCCATGTTGACCTTTACTTCCGGGTCAAACGGAAGTGACACCATATCTCAAGAACTACACAACCGATTTTCAAACTTGTTTCAGTTATAGACTCCTTTGACATTGGAGATTAGCCTTGGGTAATCGTGACCCCATATTGACCTTTACTTCAGGGTCAACCAGAAGTGAGACCATATCTCAAGAACTACACACCCGATTTTTAATCTCTTTTCAGTTATAAACCCTTTGAGCATTAATTGTTACACAAGGGTTACCATGACCCCATGTTGACCTTTATTTCTGGTTTAAAAGCTCCTTTCAATTCAGTATCAGAATGAAGACCAGGTTTAGGTTTTTAGGCCCACTTAAGTGAAAAAAGGCATGTCAAAGGTCAAGAGTCTTCTATCTTGAAATCAGACCAACTTTAATTCTTTTTCTTCTTATCCCCGTGAGTTTATGCTAAATGGAAATGTCTATCGAACACCTTGTTTTTGTTTGAACAAAAGCTTAGCTCTAGTTATTGTTTGTTTTTGTTTTTTTCTTTTTTCTTCTGATTCTCTCCGTCCCTTGTCCGGTAACTAAGACACCTTTCCCACCATCACATGAACTTGAAACTTCACATATAGTTAGATATTTATTATGAGATGAAACCGCTTTAGTTACGTCATGATGACGTCATCAGGTATCAAATTACAAGCCATTTAAGGTGAAAAAGTGACCATATGCGAAAGCCTGTATGTCCCCGAATATTACAGCTACAGTATTTATATTTGGACATATGATAGATCAAGACACGGGCAACATTTGAAAAGTAAACGCCAAATTCACATGACCTTAACTTCCGGTCGTAACGAAAGGTCAAAGTTTGCCTTGGTGTAATTCTTCAAAAAAACACTTTCCCGGCAAAAACATTAACTTCCGTTTATCAGATCAACTTCAAATTTACACCATGTAAGGAACTTGATAAAACCTCAATCAAGTAGTTGTGACGTCATGATGACGTCATCAAGTGTTAAAATACAGTAAATCGAAGTTTAATCATTTAAAAATTCATAACTCAAGAAGTACATAAGCGATTATAACAATCTATATATTATCGGAGAGGTCTTGACAAATGTAGCAAATACTACACAGAGTCTTATACCGTTTGACCTTGTCTTCCTGTTCAAACCGGAAGTTGAAAACTTCACAATTCATACTTTAAGAAATACTCGTACTTTTTACATACACATTACTCACAATTTTTACATCATATTGTATATTTTTAAGCCTTCTCAAACTTTTCCACACAGATGTTACCTTTTTGACCTTCACTTATGGTTGAAATCGGGTATATATTGACCCGCTGTCAAACCGCGGGAATAAACTGCATTGAAAACACACACAATACGCGATATAAACCAGTTAGACGGTGAGCTGCTGCTTGCTCCATTGAATCAAACCGCAAGGTTCAAAGTCCTTCAAACATGCTTGTAGTCTAGTCTCTTTTCAAGGTTCAGGCACCTGATTTTGACATTACGCTTTGTTAGTCTCTAAAACAGCCGTCCGTGCAAACCTCGCTAACAATCAAATGTCAGATTTTTTAAAAATTCATAATTCAAGAACTACACTACCGATTTTCAAACTTTGTTCAGTTATAAAATCCTTGGGCATTGGAAATTAGCCTTGGGTAACCGTGACCCCATGTTGACCTTTACTTCCGGGTCAACCGGAAGTAAGACCATATCTCAAGAACTACACAACCGATTTCAAACTTTTTTTCAGTTATAGACTCCTTGGGCATTGGAGATTAGCTTTGGGTAACCGTGACCCCATGTTGACCTTTACTTCCGGGTCAACCGGAAGTAACACCATATCTCAAGAACAACACAACCGATTTTCAAACTTTGTTCAGTTATAAAATCCTTGGGCATTGGAGATTAGCCTTGGGTAACCGTGACCCCATGTTGACCTTTACTTCCGGGTCAACCGGAAGTAAGACCATATCTCAAGAACTACACAACCGATTTCAAACTTTTTTCAGTTATAGACTCCTTGGGCATTGGAGATTAGCCTTGGGTAACCGTGACCCCATGTTGACCCTTACTTCCGGGTCAACCGGAAGTGGGACCATATCTCAAGAACTACACAATCGATTTTCAAACTGTTTTCAGTTATAGACTCCTTGGACATTGGAGATTAGCTTTGGGTAACCGTGACCCCATGTTGACCTTTACTTCCGGGTCAACCGGAAGTAACACCATATCTCAAGAACTACTCAACCGATTTTCAAACTTGTTTCAGTTATAAACTCCTTGGGCATTGGAGGTTAGCCTTGGGTAACCGTGACCCCATGTTGACCTTTACTTTCAGGTCAACCGGAAGTGAGACCATATCTCAAGAACTACACAACCGATTTTCAAACTTTTTACAGTTATAGACTCCTTGGGCATTGGAGATTAGCCTTGGGTACCGTGACCCCATGTTGACCTTTACTTCCGGGTCAAACGAAAGTGACACCATATCTCAAGAACTACTCAACAGATTTTCAAACTGTTTTCAGGTATAGACTCCTTGGGCATTGGAGATTAGCCTTGGGTAACCGTGACCCCTTGTGACCTTTACTTCCGGATCAACCGGAAGTGACACCATATCTCAAGAGTTACAGTTGGATTTGTCGAAGCATGGTCATGGGACATGGACTCGGACATGTTGGAGGTTCTGGTACTTTGTATGACTAGTGGTACTTACAGTTGAGATGTGTCAACGTTACGTGAACAGAGACTCATTCACTAACTTTTGATGAAAACCTATCGTCATGTTTACGAAATATTTTTCAATTACATTTAATTAGGTGTTCGGGCATTAAGCCCGAACAACTCTTTGTTTTTGTTCGTTTTTTTATTTTATTTTTTAGTTTTGCTTATTCTTCTCAGTGGGCTTTGTCTGCAAGCAAACGCATACTTGCGAACCTTTGATCAACTTGAAACTTCATGTGAAGTTAAAACATAACGAGCAGAAGCTGAGTAAGTTGTGACGTCACGGTTACGTCATCGGGTGTCAAGTTACAAGCCATTTAAGTTCAAAAAGTGACCATATGCCAATGCCTGTATGTCTCCGAATATTTGAGCTACGGTATTCATATTTGGGCATATGATAGATTAAGACACGGGCAACATTTAAAAAGTTAACGCCAAATTCACATGACCTTTACTTCCGGTCGTACCGGAAGGTCAAAATCTGCCTTTGTGTTTTTTGTAAATAAATTCAATTTGTGGTCATAACTCAAGATTGAAATTGAATTTAACATTGAAACTCATCAGACAATTGGACCTTATTATCAAGACTACACAAACTTTATGATGTCATGATGACGTCATCAGGTAACGAATTACAACAAATCAAAGTTTAATATTAAAAAAAATCATAACTCCTGAACCACATGGTGGATTTTGACAATCTACATATCATCGGACAGGTCGATAAAACTTCAACAAACGCTACACACAAAGTGACCCCGCTTGACCTTGATATCCGGTTCAAACCGGAAATTGAAAAATTTTAAAAATTCTGATCTCTAAAACTACGTAATATTTCAACATAAATTTTGCATCACGTAATAGATGAGTGATCCTGCTCAAACTTTTGCAAAGAGATGGTAACTTTTTAACCTTTGCATCGGGTCAAAACTGGACGTCAAAGTGCACGTGTCTGGTGACTTACGTTTTATGATAACGCACAATAATAGTACAGGCCTACACATTACATACACTTTTGTTCGTACCACACACTGGCTATCTCATACACGCATAAGGTATGGGCGCTTTCCCGGTTCCCTCAACTGTTGACCACGTAGCCAGCGTGTGGTACAAAAGGGCCATTGACTTTAACGGTTCAAAGTCCAAGAAGACTGTAGCCAGCTGGCCCACATGTTGTGTGGTGGCGCTATACCAAGTTAATGGTCGTTTGTTTACTGCGCTCTGTGACAATTATTGGCTTTGTGATAAGTGAAACCCTTTCTCTATGGTGAAACAGACTCGGAAATAATGCGACGTTCGACGGTAGTCCAATGAAAAGCTCAGTGCAGAAAGTTCTTGATAGCCTTTTGTTGGTTTCGTGGTAAATATCAACTAAACGACCGATTTTGCTGACCTGTTTTGGTGATTTGAATAACTTTTGATAACTGAAACTTTGCAACAATATTACACCTGATGATTAGATAAAACAGAAATTTCGACAACATAATGACGTCATCCAATGAATTATTGGGTAATGTAATTAATTTAATCAAATTTTGAGTTTTTGGTTTAACAACCATGCAGAATTCGCAAACTAAGAACGATAAATTCGTTGTTATTTCTTGAAAACAAAGGGGTATTGAATACTTATTGTTTTATACATTGGAACAAATCAAATTTTCATAGATCTATTAGAGAAATTGGCCTTTCGGATTTCATTAGGCAATTTCCTAACGCAGCATGGCATACCCCACGCGACTAGCAACGGTGGGTAGCTAGCCAGTCAAGACGCTTGTTACAGACCAACGTGGCTCAACCGTAGTTGTTTACAATCAGTGCCATGTGCGCCTCTGGCGTGATTTTTACTTACTATCAGAACAGTTTATGAATATTTACATGAAAATTGTCACAGATGTTCAACTAATACACGTTCTAGAGCTCAATGCGTAGGAACGTTAGCATTTATTTCCCGTGTAAACTAAATGTATATACACGTAATGATTTACACTTTGAAATTTCAAAAGCTATCAACAATCTTTTCATCGACTCAATAGAATAGTTCACACATTGACACAACACTGACCCCAATGAAATCCGAACACCTAGTGTTTGTTCCAACAAACACTAAAGCTCTAGTACTTCTTCTTCTTCTTCTTAGCTGTTCGGAGAGCTTTGCTCCGAACACCTCTTATTATTGTTCGTTTTTTTAGGTGTTCGGGCATACAGCCCGGAACACCTATTGTTTTTGTTCGTTTTTTTTTTCTTTTTCTTAATACTTCTTCTTCTTCTTCTTCTCAGCGTCCCTTGTCCGCTAACAAAAGCACCCTTTCCAAGATCATATGAACTTGAAACTTCACATATAGTTAGACATACATTAGGAGATGAAACCGCTTTAGTTACGTCATGATGACGTCATCAGGTGTCAAATTACAAGCCATTTAAGGTAAAAAGTGACCATATGCGAATGCCTGTATGTCCCCGAATATTACAGCTACAGTATTTATATTTAAGCATATGATAGATCAAGACACGGGCAACATTTGAAAAGTTAACGTCAAATTCACATGACCTTTACTTCCGGTCGTAACGAAAGGTCAAAGTTTGCCTTGGTGTAATTCTTCAAAAAAACACTTTCCCGGCAAAAACATTAACTTCTGTTTATCAGATCAACTTCAAATTTACACCATGTAAGGAACCTGATAAAACCTCAATCAAGTAGTTGTGACGTCATGATGACGTCATCAAGTGTTAAAATACAGTAAATCGAAGTTTAATCATTTAAAAATTCTTAACTCAAGAAGTACATAAGCTATTACAACAATCTATACATCATCGGAGAGGTCTTGACAAATGTAGCAAATACTACACAGAGTCTTATACCGTTTGACTTTGTCTTCCTGTTCAAACCGGAAGTTGAAAACTTCACAATTCAAACTTAAAGAAATACTCGTACTTTTTACATACACATTACTCACAATTTTTACATCATGTTGTAGATTTTTAAGCCTTCTCAAACTTTTCCACAGAAATGTTACCTTTTTGACCTTCACTTATGGTTGAAATCGGGTATACATTGACCCGCTGTCAAACCGCGGGAATAAACTGCATTGAAAACACACACAATACGCGATCTAAACCAGTTAGACGGTGAGCGGCTGCTTGCTCCATTGAAGCAACCGCAAGGTTCAAAGTCCTTCTAACATGCTTGTAGTCTAGTCTCTTTTCAAGGTTCGCGCAACCTGATTTTGACAATGCGCTTTGGTAGTCTCTAAAACAGCCGTCCGTGCAAACCTCGCTAACAATCAAATGTCAGATTTTTGAAAAATTCATAATTCAAGAACTACACTACCGATTTTCAAACTTTTTTCAGTTATAAAATCCTTGGACATTTGAGATTAGCCTTGGGTAACCGTGACCCCACAGTGACCTTTACATCCGGGTCAACCGGAAGTGAGACCATATCTCAAGAACTACACAACCGATTTCAAACTTTTTTTCAGTTATAGACTCCTTGGGCATTGGAGATTAGCCTTGGGTAACCGTGACCCCAAGTTGACCTTTACTTCCGGGTCAACCGGAACAGGGACCATATCTCAAGAACTACACACCGATTTTCAAACTGTTTTCAGTTATAGACTCCTTGGGCATTGGAGATTAGCTTTGGGTAACCGTGACCCCATGTTGACCTTTACTTCCGGGCAACCGGAAGTGACACCATATCTCAAGAACTACTCAGCCGATTTTCAAACTGTTTTCAGGTATAGACTCCTTGGGCATTGGAGATTAGCCTTGGGTAACCGAGACCCCATGTTGACCTTTACTTCCGGGTCAACCGGAAGTGACACCATATCTCAAGAACTACTCAACCGATTTTCAAACTATTTTCAGTTATAGACTCATTGGGCATTGGAGATTAGCCTTGGGTACCGTGACCCCATGTTGACCTTTACTTCCGGGTCAACCGGAAGTGACACTATATCTCAAGAACTACACAACCGATTTTTAAACTTTGTTCAGTTATAAAATCCTTGGGTATTGAGTTTTTACAACTCCACAAGCGCTACACAGAGTGTAGCCCCATTTTAACTGGACTTCCGGTTCAAACCGAAAGATGAAATTTGACATTTAATTTTGTTTTCTTTTTTTTTAATACTTATTCTTCTTTTTCTCCCCGTCGCTTTTCCGCTAACAAAAGTACACTTCACAAGCACATATAAACTTGAAACTTCACAAACTTACACTTCACAAGCACATATAAACTTGAAACTTCACAAACTTCAAATATAGATTTTTGGGATGGTGACATCATCGATGATGTTATTACATTAAATCAATGTTTAATATTAAGAAAAATCATATCTGGAGAACCATAATTGCTAAACACAAGATCTTTGGACTGTGTGAAGGACCCTGGAGTACTTTTAAAATCTTACACACGACCCCCTGTGATATTACTTTCGTTTAATTGTTTTTAATTTATGTTTGTTTTTCATTTTGTTTATAAAACACTAAAAAGTACTGAGTATACAATGCTTCAAACAGGTCGGGAAAGGGTTAAAACCAAATTATAAAAACAAACCGAACACCGTTTGTTTGTAATTTACAAACAAGATAAGTCTAGTTTTTTTTTCTTCTGATTCTCTCCGTCCCTTGTCCGGTAACTAAGACACCTTTCCCAACATCACATGAACTTGAAACTTCACATATAGTTAGATATTTATTAGGAGATGAAACTGCTGTAGTTACGTCATGATGACGTCATCAGGTATCAAATTACAAGCCATTTAAGGTAAAAAAGTGACCATATGCGAAAGCCTGTATGTCCCCGAATATTACAGCTACAGTATTTATATTTGGACATATGATAGATCAAGACACGGGCAACATTTGAAAAGTAAACGCCAAATTCACATGACCTTTACTTCTGGTCGTAACGAAAGGTCAAAGTTTGCCTTGGTGTAATTCTTCAAAAAAACACTTTCCCGGCAAAAACATTAACTTCCGTTTATCAGATCAACTTCAAATTTACACCATGTAAGGAACTTGATAAAACCTCAATCAAGTAGTTGTGACGTCATGATGACGTCATCAAGTGTTAAAATACAGTAAATCGAAGTTTAATCATTTAAAAATTCATAACTCAAGAAGTACATAAGCGATTATAACAATCTATACATTATCGGATAGGTCTTGACAAATGTAGCAACTACTACACAGAGTCTTATACCGTTTGACCTTGTCTTCCTGTTCAAACCGGAAGTTGAAAACTTCATAATTCATACTTTAAGAAATACTCGTACTTTTTACATCCACATTACTCACAATTTTTACATCATGTTGTAGATTTTTAAGCCTTCTCAAACTTTTCCACAGAGATATTACCTTTTTGACCTTCACTTATGGTTGAAATCGGGTATACATTGACCCGCTGTCAAACCGCGGGAATAAACTGCATTGAAAACACACACAATACGCGATATAAACCAGTTAGACGGTGAGCGGCTGCTTGCTCCATTGAATCAAACACCAAGGTTCAAAGTCCTTCAAACATGCTTGTAGTCTAGTCTCTTTTCAAGGTTCAGGCACCTGATTTTGACATTACGCTTTGTTAGTCTCTAAAACAGCCGTCCGTGCAAACCTCGCTAAAAATCAAATGTCAGATTTTTTTAAAATTCATAATTCAAGAACTACACAACCGATTTTCAAACTTTGTTCAGTTATAAAATCCTTGGGCATTGGAGATTAGCCTTGGGTAACCGTGACCCCATGTTGACCTTTACTTCCGGGTCAACCGGAAGTAAGACCATATCTCAAGAACTACACAACCGATTTCAAACTTTTTTTCAGTTATAGACTCCTTGGGCATTGGAGATTAGCCTTGGGTAACCGTGACCCCATGTTGACCCTTACTTCCGGGTCAACCGGAAGTGGGACCATATCTCAAGAACTACGCAACCGATTTTCAAACTGTTTTCAGTTATAGACTCCTTGGGCATTGGAGATTAGCTTTGGGTAACCGTGACCCCATGTTGACCTTTACTTCCGGGTCAACCGGAAATAACACCATATCTCAAGAACTACTAAACCGATTTTCAAACTTGTTTCAGTTATAGACTCCTTGGGCATTGGAGATTAGCCTTGGGTAACCGTGACCCCATGTTGACCCTTACTTCCGGGTCAACCGGAAGTGGGACCATATCTCAAGAACTACACAACCGATTTTCAAACTGTTTTCAGTTATAGACTCCTTGGGCATTGGAGATTAGCTTTGGGTAACCGTGACCCCATGTTGACCTTTACTTCCGGGTCAACCGGAAGTGACACTATATCCCAAGAACTACACAACCGATTTTTAAACTTTGTTCAGTTATAAAATCCTTGGGTATTGAGTTTTTACAACTTCACAAGCGCTACACAGAGTGTAGCCCCATTTGAACAGGACTTCCGATTCAAACCGAAAGATGAAATTTGACATTTAATTTTGTTTTCTTTTTTTAAATACTTATTCTTCTTTTCTCCCCGTCGCTTTTCCGCTAACAAAAGTCAATTCACAAGCACATATAAACTTGAAACTTCACAAACTTCACATATAGGTTTTCGGGATGGTGACGTCATCGATGATGTTATTACATTAAATCAATGTTTAATATTTAGAAAAATCATATCTGGAGAACCGTAATTGCTAAACACAAGATCTTTGGACCGTGTGAAGGACCCTGGAGTATTTTTAAAATCTTATACCCGACCCCCTGTGATATTACTTCCGTTTAATTGTTTTTAATTTATGTTTTGTTTTTCATTTTGTTTATAAAACACTAAAAAGTACTGAGTATACAGTGCTTCAAACAGATCGGGAAAGGGTTAAAACCAAATTATAAAAACAAACCGAACACCGTTTGTTTGTAATTTACAAACAAGATAAGTCTAGTTTTATTACTTGATTTCTTATTATTTTTGTTATTATTGGTATTATTATTGTTGTGCAATTATTATTCTCATCATTGTTGTCTTCATCAGGTCAGTCTTGTTCTAATTGTCTGTCCGTCCGTTCTTGTCCCCGTTTATTGTCTGTCCCCAGGCATCCCTACATAAGCCTCGGCTTCCAGATGATGCCTCCATACTCTATTTATTTATTTTACTCTGCCTCATTAAATAGCTTTGTTTATTGGTTATTCCTTTATAGTAAAAAAAGTTGTTTGTACTCTGTTTTCATGAAGTATGGAAATAAATATAAGTTTGAATGAATGAAAAACGAGCAGCCACCCCAATATGTCAGAAATCTTAAAGATAGAATGGTGCGGGTCCACACAATTGCACGTGACAACATTGGGGTAGCACAAAACCAACAAAAGAAGTACTATGACTATCGAGAAAATAAAGCATCATTTGAGGAGGGGATATCGTTTACAAACTGAATAAAGCCTCGAAAGTTGGCATCTCTCAAAAACTACAGGCAGTTTGGAAGGGGCCCTTACTGATCACACACGTATTGTCCCCTATCTTGTATAAAGTACAAGATAGGAGGGCTAAGACACAAGTAGTTCATCATGACCTCCTCAAAAAGTGTGAGACCAGTATTATCCCTTTATGGTTGCGAAAGACTCGTAACAAATTACTAGGCCAAGATGGTTTGGAAGAGGAGAAAACGAGTTCAAGCGCAACTGAAAAAAAGTGTTCAAGCGCAAGTTCAAACGCAACGAGTTCAAGCGCAGGTGAAAAAAGGTGTTCACAATATGGCGCCACGACTTCGGTGTCTGCCGGGGACGTGGCCAAACAGGCCACAACAATAACAAAAAGTGGAAGAGTAGTAAAACGGCCGAGCCGTTTTACAGATGGGTTCATCTATGAGTAAAAATATGACTTATTAAACTAAATTTACTTAATGTCATTTAACTCAGGCTTTTAGACTCGGTGTCTGCCGGGGATGTGGCCTGCATAAAAAATAAAAATAAAATAAAACAACCCACCTTTTTATATTAAGTAACATGTTCTTTTCAAGTTAAAGGTGCGATAATGGAGGACTTCCAGCCAAACTACATATAATATGATGTTCTGAGTATTCCTTCACTGGAACCGTTCTCATCAAAGGAAGATCCCCCCAAGGATGACAGGGCAACTAGTGGAAATCCTACTCCACGTGACACCACACCACCAAAACGTGATACATCAGTCAAAGAGGCACTACCATCACCTGAGACCACACCATCCGAAGATGGACCCCCAGCTGCAGCTGTGTCCTGAACCCGGTTGTCATCTAAAGTTCAACGAGATGAAACGGCATGTGGTGAGATACCACGTGTCATCGGGCCGATGGTGGTTCTTGTATCCATTGGCGTGTTGCTGGACCTGCGAGAGATGGGAAATCGCCATCCATGTAAGGGAACATGGACCCTTCCAAGTGGACCAGCACATTGGCCAACTAAACAACCTGGTGTATGAGTTCCTTTATTTCATCAGACCCGCTCTTGGGTTGAAATCTCCACACAGCCTTCCGGAGTTTGTCATTAATCGTCACCTGGGTGACTGTAATTCGTCATTTAATGAAGACGAAGCTCGGGTCTGGGATGCGTATGACCAGCTCCAAGGCCTCCCCCACTACCAGCAAGAAATTTGCAGTTTCCAACAAGGATTTCCTCGGTATTCCACTGGAGGACCCTTCAACGCATTCTGTCATTTGTTGCCCTACCTGGACCAGAGACCCCGATCCCACCGCCTGTAGAGCCAGAGACCTGCGAGCTTCCACCACCCCAACCGGATCACCCCATCCCCTCACCTAAACCAGAGTCACCTCTTTCCCAACGGGCACCGGATTCCCCACTCGACTTCATCGACTCGCACTGTCACATAGACCGTCTCCTCCACGCAGCCGGACACGGGGGTACCCTTACCGAGTTCCTGAATGACGAGGAGATCGATACATCCAACTTAAAGGGGTGTATCGCTAACTTCTGCGATGAGGATACATTGACGGATACAAAGCGGTGGACAGAGCTGGTTGAAGACGGACTGGTCTTTGCTGGGGTTGGTTTCCATCCGAAACATGCTCGCCGTTTCACCCGGGACACAGATCGAGTGATCCGACGTCTGTTGGGTCACCCGAAAACCTGTGCCCTGGGAGAAGTAGGGCTTGATTACTCCCGAGGGCATGAGCGATTCAAAGCTGTCCAGCAGTCCGTCTTTCGACATCTCTTGAGAACGGCCGTTGAATTTAATAAACCAGTCGTGCTCCATTGTCGTGAAGCTAAAGACGACTGTCTGGAAATCGTTTCGGAGATTCTTCCACAACAATGGAAGATCCACCTCTATTGTTTTACCAACACCTGGAAGATAGCCAGAACTTGGTGCAGACAATTTCCAAACCTTTTTTTTGGCCTGACACCTATCATCATGAGGGATGATCCAGAGCTTAAAGATGTGGTCAAAAGAATTCCGCTGGGACGACTCTTACTGGAAACGGACGCCCCCACTTCATTCCACGATGGTCCCGCTCAAGCTACAGTAACCCAACAAATGCCTGCCTAGTCGCCTATGAGGTTGCCCGCGTCCGGCGGATAAATGAGGAGGATGTCCGGGCACAGTGCCTGCGAAACACCACATTTCTGTACGGTGTTACTTTCTAAATACATGTACACTAGCAACATGTCTTTTAGAATTAAAGTGCCCATGGAGTACTTTTCGATTAGGTACATTTCTTTTCTTTTCAGTTTGGAGAAAGCGGAAAGTAAATATGTTGTACTCTTAAACGTTGAGGTTCTTTAGTTGTTCCAAGTTTAAAGTTTAAAGTTAAATAAGGTTTAACCAAGAAGGGACATTAACAGAAAAAAATGATGTGGTTATGTTTGTAAATTGATATTAACAACAACAATAAATTTGTTTTGAATATGGTTAGGCTGTAGAGATTAAAACCTTAAAACCTAGCTGTTGAATGACAGAGACAAGTGATTTTTAAATATGACAACATCACTTCAGTTAATTTGATTCTAATGTGCGAAAAGCTCTTTTTATAAAGAAGACAGTGAGCGTACCAAAAAGAAGAGATATTCTAAAAACCAGGCAAGAGGTTAAACCATTGGACTGACTTGAAAAGAAAGGGCAGATGCAGAGCACAGCCTTAAAGTTAGACAAAAGAAAGGACTTAAATATCTTTCATTTAAAAGTGCCTAATATTTTGGATTTTTTAAAAGTTATTTTGAATTCTTTAAAAATAAAACGGGGAGGAATGTAGTGAGCAATCCCCACATGGGTTATGTAATAAACCAGCCATGCATGACCGTGGCTTGGCCGCTGCCTTCAGGCGACCACGCCACCAGTCAGTCGTGTTCCTGAATCCAACCTGTCTGCTTGTGTACTCCTTGAGTCTCCCACCCCTCCCAGGTCTCAGTGACGCGGCTCAGCCCATGGACTACGACGTCTTGGGTAATTATAGAAGTGTAGTCACAACACTTTTCACTATTTTCTCGTGATCTCGATGACCAATTGAGCTCAAACTTTCACAGGTTTGTTTGTTCATGCATATGTTGAATCACACAAAATGTGGACACTGAGTTTGAGCTGTTACCAAAAGTGCACAATACCTTTAAGGCTAAATACAACATGGTTGATAACTTGTACAACATTTCAAGAAGATTCTTTTTACAATTATTCAGAATTTAAATCTTAAAAATCTTGTTGATTCGACAGCTGTGACGTCATGGGCGCAAAGAAACGCCACGATGAAATGCTTATGGAATCGGGACCAGACGATGAACCAGGCTACGGTAGCCTCGATGGAACATCGCATGATGAATACGTTCATATGACACGACATGAGATGCTTCTACATACTAGGAGACGTCTGCTGATTGCTGCAGCATTATGCTTCTTAGTTATGATTGCTGAAATAGTAGGTACGCAAATAAATCAATCACAAAGACGATCAATTCAATCTCATTTCTCACAATTTCAATAGGACGATCATCATGGCTGCAAATCCAATCGTGCCAATTTAATTGGGCAAGTTGGTATTAGATTCATCATTAATGACGTGTCGTGGCCGAGCGGTCTAGTTCACCGGACCCAAGCTTTGGTGTTGTCAGCAGCAGAGTAATCCCGGTCATGACACTTGTGCCCTTGAGCATGCAAGGCACTTAACCATAATTGCTTCGTAAAAAGTTGGGAAGGTATTGCATCCTGCTCTACCAGCCAGGCTCCTAGTGGATGATACCCATGCCTATACATCCTTACGGACCCTGTTTCAGCTCCAGGAGTAGGTGGAAACGTGCCCCTGGTGGCAGTTGATTTGGGTAGATAGCCCAAATCAGTTAAGTGTAGCCCTCACCTTGAAGTGGCCGTCCGGCCTTGTGATGTAAGGCGATTTCTCATTAATAAAAATGAACTAAAGATCATTGGTCCAGATGCCGACCACACATTATAGGTAAAACATATTAAAGTAAAAATTGAAGATTTTTAGAACCATCTTAGTCTAACAAAAATAAAATAGTCTGAAGTTCTGGTTCTTTTTACGGGCGTAACACACGGGACCAGCTTTACGTCCTATTCGAAGTTATGGTTAAGTGCCTTGCTCTAGTGGCTCAAGGAATTACGTGCCACGACCGGGATTCGAACCTACACTCTGCTGCCGTTAACACCAGAACTTGAGCCCTGTGAACGAGACCGTTCGGTCACAACACTCCATTTATAAACCATCACAAAATCTTCTTCTTGTTTCCTGAACAGGAGGCTATCTTGCTGGTAGTCTTGCAGTAGTGACCGACGCAGCTCATATGATGGTAGACTTTGTTGGATTCGTTGTTTCACTTCTTTCTATTTGCTTGGCAAGGAAAAAACCGAGTAAGAGGCTGACTCATGGCTGGTACCGGGCAGGTAAGTCCAAGGGAGATACAAATGCACTTAAAAACGTTTACCAAAAACAAGTAGTGTGCAGTTGGTTTGAAGGAATCTAAATATCTGTCACGGGCTTCATATTCGTTTTTATTCGCTATATCTGAGTCATTACTAAAACGTAGTTTGACCTCGAATCTCATTGTGTGCATGGACTTGAACTAATTAAAAGTACAATCCACTTAAGCACTGGACGGCCTTTCCCCTGTCCGCCATTTCATATTTTGTCTCATATTGGTTCATTGTTTTCCAAACATAAAAATCCAAGACTTATATCAGTTGAATTAGTTTCCTGAATTCTAAAGATGAATTATTATTGTTATTTTAAGAATCTACATAATAATAGGCCATAATAATAATAACAATAATAATGGGCCATAATAATAATAATAGGCCATAATAATAATAATAATAATAATAATAATAACGCTAATTGCTATAATAGGGCGACAGTGTAAAAATGCTCCAATAGGGCGACAGTTGTGTATCTAAAAAAACACGTGCTTTTAAAACATTTCTTTATGAAATTAATGATTTATTTGTTTGACAAACTTGTTTTTATGATTAATGTCATGGAATAAATCATTTATTTAGAAACTAACTTTTTTCAGTGTCGCCCTATTATTTGTTATACAACTTGTGCTACAGTAGGGCGACACATTATCTGTCGCCCTATTGTGGCATTTTCGCATACGTTATATAAAATGATACAACAGGGCGAGATATAATGTGACATCAGTTCCATACTTTACCCCATCTTCTTGCAAAGGGTGTACTTTTTAATTTCTGATATAATTCATTCATGATTCGTTTAAGAAACATTATGGCGACAGTTATTATTTGTTATGTAAAGCACCACAATATGGCCACAGTTATTATTTGTTATGTAAAGCACCACAATATGGCGACAGTTACTATTTGTTATGTAAATCACTAAAACCTAGTTTATAGACTATCATATTTAAGTCCACGTACTTCCAAAAGGTTTACACTTTTTAAATCAGAAGAGATCTTGAAATGATAATGTATTTTTTCTAAGTTATCCCAGAAAACAATGTGTCGCCATATTGAAGCATTTTTTATCATATCAGATAATAACAGGGCGACTTTTGCATTCACATAGCTATCTACTTGACACATCAAAATCACATATCAAGTTTTTTTTCCAGAAAGAAGATGGCCCTTGATCTTTTAATTGGTCAGTTGACCACATTTAACAACTGATTGATTGGCCTCATGAATAATAGGGCGACAGTTAGGTGTCGCCCTATTATTCACTGTCGCCCTATTATAGCATTTTTTGGTATGAAGTGTCGCCCTATTGTGGCAAAAATACTTACAATAATAATAATAATAATAATAATAATAATAATAATAATAATAATAATAATAATAATAATAATAATAATAATAATAATAATAATAATAATAATAATAATAATAATAATAATAATAATAATAATAATAATAATAATAATAATAATAATAATAATAATAATAATACTAAGGGACATTTATATTGCGCAATACCTATATGAATATACTCTACTGCACATTACAAAAAATACAACAACAACAACATGTAGAGAAAAACAATAGAAATAACTCAACAGTACTGGAAGGAATTAATTGTAAACAAATGGGTTTTCAACTTGGATTTAAATACATTAAGTGAAGATGATTGTCTAAGGCGCTCGGTTATAAAAGACGGCATAGATCAACATTCGAGTTCCCCTGAGAGCCAAATAATAATAATGTCATGCTGTGGAGGCCACGCGTATCGTTATTGCATGGGGACCAGGCCATCAGTCTTAGTATTAACCAAAATAAGCCGATATTTCCAGGTGAACTACTTTCACAGAGTAGTTCAATATACTTTATTATTATAAAGTAATTCAACTGGATTTTGGACCCACAAAGTACTGATGAGTATTCATGCCTAAAATGTCGGTGTTAAGCAAAAACTCAATTAAATGACGATTCCAGAGAATGTAAAATTCCCGTAAAATTTATTTTCATGTCTATATCTTTGCAATTTTTAACGACTGTTCATAATAATGTTTTCTTACAGAAATTCTGGGCGCCTTCTTCTCTGTTCTTCTTATATGGGTATTGACGGGTGTACTCATTTTCTTGGGCATAAGACGGTCGATGAGTCCAAATATTCATATAAACGCTAACATTATGATCATTACAGCGTCTGTTGCTCTAGTTGTCAACTTCATGTAAGTGAACTTTTCTTTTTTATCAAGCCTAATACCACTCAGAGGGGCTTGAGATGCTTACTGCCGAAAAATGGAATAGTCTTGCTCCTTTTTCCCCAAGCTGTTTTTGATTGGTTGATGACGACCTACGGGAATGCTCTGGAGCCCCCCGGGCACACTGTAAAAAAAAAGGTAAAAATTACCCAACTTTTTACCCAACGTTGGTTCAAATATCAGCCCCACCAGTTTTTGGGCAATTATTGCCCAACAGCCGTTGGGTAAACCATTTACTAAATTATTGGGCAAACCCAACTACACATAGTTGGTTAATTCTTATTACACAGCTGTTGGATATGCTTTGTATACCATTTATTGGTTAAAAGTATTTGTTCATATACTGGGCACTTTTCAACCAACTGTTAGTGAATATTTTATTGAATAATTGGGCTTGTTTAAAGTATAAATCCATTCATTGGTAATTTTGTTTAACCAATTGTTGGGTAGAAAGGTTTGATGTAGCAGTTGGGCAATTATACTTGACCAAGTGTTGTTGTTAACCATTTGATTCACAGTTCCTGTGATACCTCGTACAACCATGAATCGAAACGATTTTGTTTCCACAATGGCGAGTGGTGGCGAGCTGTGCCCTTGGCGTCTCTTTAAAAAATGTGGGGTTGCCCAGTGGTTTATAGATGCTTTTGAAGGTTAGTTTTTAACTAAATAACGTTTGTTTTATGTTTAGTTGTACACAGTCGTGGCAGGTGTAGTGCAAGCAATGCAGTGATAGTGTGCCATTCGTGTATTGTTGTTTTACGTACACAATGTACAATACAACATACACACATACGCCGCGGCGTTGCATGATTGTCTACATAGTACGCACTGCCTGCCCGATGTTTGTAACATTGAACACGAATGGCATGATAAAACTAAAACTACAATGGCAGTAGCACTGTGTTGCTTGCTCTGCCACTTTCACGACTGTGTACAACTGAATAGGAAACAACACTTCATATTTAGTTAAAAACCAACCTTCAAAAGGATCTATAACCACTGAGCAACCCCGCTCGTTTAAGAGAGAGGACACGGCCACAGCCACTCCCCCAGTCGCCATTATGGAAAAGATCGTTGTTATGCTTTTGCATGCACGTGCACGGCGTTTCGCGGGAACAAGAATGCCCAGATGTTGCGTGAAACTTGCCCAGTTGTTGGGCAAATCTTTGATCGAAGTGCGCATGATCGGATAATTTGCCCAACTAATGTGCATCATTTTCACCAACAATTACGATTAATTCAAACTACCAAAAAGTTGCCCAATATATGGGCAACAGTGTAACCAACAATTATGATGAATTCAGATTACGAAAAATTGCCCAACATTCGCCCAACTTTTGTTTAACTTTTTATAAAAAAAAGGGCAAACAAAATGTTTGCCCAACAACAACAATTGTTGCTTTCGTTGGGCAATTATTGACCAATAATTGTGGAAATTACTTTGCCAAACAAAATGTGCTACATGATTTGACCAACGTTTTTGCAGTGCATTAACCTTTCAAAGGAGATGTTTATTGGCCCAACCTTTACTCTGTCAAAAACATATCCTAGGGGGCTCTGCAAGCCATGGATAAGGATGATTGACGATTGTTATAAGGGAAAATGATGATTAATATCAAACCAGTCTGACAACAAGGCTTTATTTAAACACAGAGAAGCTCCCGCTGGAGTAGCGCAAGGCGGTCGCAGTTTTCACTCCGAAAAAGACTGCGTAAACCCACTCGTATGAATGTACTGTACACTGTGTGTAATTTGTGTATCACACTGAGCACGACACCCGTACTACTTTTCGTAGGTCATCCGCCCTCTTTTTCTGTCCGCATACGGAGGCCGTCGGAGAGTCCACGTATACAACTCACACCACGCAAGCACTGCGTATACATACACATGCATGCTCACTATACTAAAAGCGCAAAGGGAAACAAAAAATTAAAATAAAAAACAAAACAAATAAATAAATGAAAATAAAACTCCAACGCCGTAGTCAAGGCTACCACTGGAGCTGAGTCATCTATTTGCAATGAGTTTTTAGGGTGAACGGACTAACTCAGTGCATCCATCTTTTGGCAGGTGATATGGGTGGCAAAATGGTGGAATTCCTAAATAATCAAAACCTTTTCAGTAATGGGCGGAGAAATTTAACAATTAGCATAAACCTACCCAAACTCATTACATGGTTTTTAAAAAACAACTAGCAGCTCAAAGCTGAATTTGTATGTAGTATTACTGGATTATTGGCATTTATATATCAGACGGAATTAACATGTAACTAAAGTGAGCTTTTAGTCTTGGTAGAAACGGCATTTACATTTTTGTTTACAGCTTGGGTTTAGTTCTTCATGTACAATGCGATGGAAATGATCCCTGCTCCCCTAGTTTACCAGTTATTGGGTCAAATCATGATCATCAGAATGTTAATCTACGAGCAGCAACACTCCACGTCATCGGTGACATCATTCAGAGTCTCAGTGTTCTAATTGGAGCAATTGTTATTTATTACCGGGTAAATAAAACAAAGAATTTCAACCTAAAGTTTGTTTTTTAAATTAATTGGTTGTTTTAAAATAAAACAACCGATCCATCTTCACATTTAAAGGTGAATTCTCAGTAAAATCATTCTTTGAGAATTCACAATGTTCACCTTATTTTGACTTTTAAGGCACTGGACACGTCTGGTAATTACTCAAAGTATAGTATAAAAACTTACTTGGTAACGAGCAACGGAGAGCTGTTGATAGTATAAAACATTGTTACAAACGACTCCCCTGAAGTAACGTAGTTTTTGAGTAAAGTTTTTGAGAAAGAGGTAATTTTTCACTAAAATAATTCGTCGGCGTTTTCACGAACCAGCGAATCCGCCCACGCAGCTGAAAAACAGCGTTTTGAGAAAAACGCTTTTGAAGTTGGTCACATTTAAAGGAACACGTTGCCTTAAAATCTCAAGAAATTTTGCTGTTTGAAAGTGTTCCATATCCTTATTAAGAGTTGTTCGTGCAATAACATGCCTTTAATGTGTTATAATTAGTGAATGGTGATTAAAAAAAACAAACATTGCCCTCTGACCCCGAGATCTGCCCCGCGAAACGTATACGTATTTCCAGCCGTAAATACCACCGTCCATGTAGGCCTAATGGGCAAAATGCGCGACGAACAGTCGTTACGCTAGTGCCGTAGTCAGTGGCCTGGTAAACCAGTCAGATCTCCTTGCTCTATGGTCAGATGAAAACCGGGTAATAATTTCATTTTCTACCTCGCTCGCAACTTGTAAACCGAGCTAAAGCTAGCTCAGTATTGTGTCCGAAATATCCAGCCGCGTATTTGCGGAACGGCCAGCCGCATATTCAGAATATTAGAACACATGCAGTACAGGGAGGAGAGAAACTATCACATTTGGTTCACCTCCCTGTACTGCATGTGTTCTAATCGCCGGCTGGCTATATCGGGCCCAATACTGTGCTAGATTCAGCTCGGTGTTAGATATTTATTGGAATACAATAAACATATGGTAATCGTAACATTTTTAATAAAATAATTGCTCAGTCGTAGTTCAACAGCTGCGACTGGAAATAAGACTAATAGAATTTGTCCGCCATTTATGGGAGTCAAAATCTTGACTCCCATAAATGGCGGAGCGTTTTGTTTCGCGAAAGTGAGCAAAAGCGAAGCATTTCTAAGGCACGTTTGTGTGGATAATTATATTCAACTTTTTAAACATCTTTCCGACCGTGCTCATTATACATCAAACGCTTGTTATAGCCCAAAAGCGCCCAACAGCGCCCAACCCGAAGGCAACGTGTCCCTTTAAAAACTGTGTTTTCGCCGGTCTTTTAATTGAAAGTGTTAAATATTTTTTAGTGATACGGTAGTGTATAAGTTAAATAACATGACTAGATACTTATTTCTTTATCGTGATGCTTTGTTAGAATGCTGTTTGGTTCAAAACTTATTCGCCGGTTCGTGAAAACGCAAAATGATGAGCACCCCGGATTCGCCACACACAGAGCGCGGATTCACCGCACACAAGATTCGCCAGTTCGTGAAAACCTTGCGGGGGGTCTCGGATTCGCCGGTTCGTGAAAACGCAAAATGCTGTAAACTTCGGATTCGCCACACACAGGGCGCGGTGACGACGTTGACAAGCGCGCTTAAGCGGTAGCATTACAAATTAACCCTGGGGAAAAGGTTATTCGCCGGTTCGTGAAAACGCAAATACGTGAAGCTGACTGATTCGCCGTTTATGTAATTGGCGTATTTAAAAAACTATAAGCTTTCAAGACTTAAAACTTTGCAGCATTGTTAATGACACCAAATACATTAACAAAAATGCAAAAAACCAAAATGCTGTAAAAAAAATTTTTGCACGGATTCGCCACTTCGTGAAAACGCCGACGAATTATTTGAATCTCAAAAAGACTTCAGGCCTGAAGCCTTTTTCAGGCATCTGAAAGCACACAAAAGTTGTGCGACAAGGGCGTTTTTTCTTTCATTTTTTTTTCGTGCAACTTCGATGACCAATGAGCCCAAATTTTCACAGGTTTGTTATTTTATGCATTTTTTTATGTTGGGATAAACCAAGTGAGAATACTGGTCTTTGACAATTACCAAGCGTGTCCAGTGCCTTTAACCAAAAATATCATTTTTAAATTGAAACCATGATTGTGTTGGTTAGTTGTGTGTAAACAATGGTTAATTGACTCAATATTGTGGAATAACAAAGCAATGCTATCATTCATTTACAGCCGGATTTGAACATCATTGATCCAATCTTAACCATAGTTTTCAGCATCATTGTGTTTCTGACAACATGCAGACTGTTTCGTGACATCATAATGGTACTTATGGAAGGTAGGTCGTCAGAGGGAGCCCTTCAGAATATTATCAAAAACAACAGAGATAATAGATGCAAAGTCGGATCACAATTCCTTCTATGGAGTTTCTTTGCATGCTAAATATTAATGTCTAGTAATTCTATCTCGTTGTTTTCAGATTAATGGTTGTTTCCACTTGTACTTTCAAAATAAATCGTACAGATCAGGTGGATTTTTTTCGATTTCATTTGGAGGGCAAGTTGGCTACGCCACTGAGTACATTTCGGAGCTGTGTGGAACACTGCTGCATTTTTTATTTGTTGGCTAACTTAGTGATTCTATGAAAGTGATCGACTTACATGCATAATTACTGCTATTGCTGTATACGCAGCCGTCTTGGTTCAGGCTGTGAGATTATTAGTGGTTACGTTAAGCACTGTTCGAAAACACACAATGACAACAAATAATAACTACTTCGTTTATATATATATATTTTTCTTCTTATAGCTAAACCATCTTCTCTTGATTTCACTGATGTTCGTCGCCGATTAGTTGAAATTGACGGCGTAGAGGGCGTTCATTCTTTGCGGATTTGGGCACTGACAACTGGAGTTAACGTAATCAGTGCACATCTTGTCATTGGTAAATTGTGTCATTGATTGTAATTTTGAACAGTAACTGTTTCACTGAATTGTGATGACTACCTTGCCTTTATGTCACAAACATCTTGTGAATAAATGGAGAGGGGAAGGAGAAACCACGCACTATGGGTCGATCTATAGTTTAACGAGAAACAACCATCGGGCATTCATACTAGAACTGTTTTCAAAAAGGAAAGAAAACAAAATCAGTGCTGATTGTCTTCAATAATTTTCTGCACTGTACTCAAACTTCACGAAATGAAAACATTACAAGCTAAGGTCACAGCCAAATACACTTGCAGATCACGGGGGGTAAAATACGCATTATATGAAATGTTTGATACTAGAATTATATCCTTTTCGTTGTATTTCCGTTTCAGCCACTCTTTACGACGGGGAACCAGTAAACGCACGTGGAATATTGACAGAAGCCCGTCACGTTATTGAGACGAGGTATAACGTGCTCAATTCAACAATCCAAATCGAGTACAGTGATGATGGAATGGCGTTTGTCTGTGCCAGATCACCTAACCCATCAGACTGAACAAGAGAAGTGACAGGGCCCTCAAGATAATTGTTTTGCCTTTTACTAATAAATATTAATCAGTCTCATGTTACTTTGTGCTTTTAGTCTTCATTAATTAAATGAGATACTGAAAAAAACCTAAAAATCGTTGTTCCAAATTCAGAAGTTGGATAAAATTGTTGCCTTAAATTTAACAAGTATTTAAATACTTAATTATTTACTTTCTTCTTCAAAACCTTCATCTCTCTGGATGAATATTAAAGGAACATTACAGAATTGGTTTTTGCTTACAAAACAGTTGCTGGCAGTGTAAGCACTTTATATAATCCACCATATACTTAAACTGACTAACCTGTAGAAGTTTGAGATCGATCGGCCATCTGGGTCACGAGAAAATAGTGAAAAATCGATTACACATTTGCATGTGTTATACAATGCATGAATAAAACGCTCATGAGCAATAAACTCCAATCGGAAATTAGTTTTGTTTATTTCTCATCAAATATGGCATTTCAGACAGAAATATTTCTAGGGATGTTTTCTACTATCATCATCATTAGACCGTGTAAGTTTTATGTAAATCTGTGATCTTAAAGACAATTTTAATTACCAGTTCTGTAACGTTCCTTTAAGATTAAATGTCTGGAAAATGCTATAAAAGAATCATAACAAACCGTCTTTTACTTTTGTATTACAAAACTGCACTCTACCACTTTACGACTTCACTATAGTTCACGCAGCCTAGGGCTGTTTTAAAACCCAGCGCTTCACCAATCTTGAAATATTATGTGTAGCTGCAGGGAACCACAGTCTCCGTTACACGTCGTAAGAAAACAATTTGGAATGTACATAGGGCCTATTGTTATAACTAACGTTAAAGTGCCCAGAGGGTCCTTTGAAGGCTGTAAAGGTAATTTTCCATTTAAAGATTGCTTGTCTAACTCAATATTCACAAGCTTGCAATGTGAGAGGTCTATTTCATAGCTTTAACTGTCCTTTGGAGCTAGTCCCATCATAGAGGTACTACCATCATTGATTGCCTAAACAGTCCAAACACTGATTTCTTAGCTTCCCAGGGGTCGATTTCACAAAGAGTTAGGACTCGTCTTATTTCGAGTTAGGACGAGTAACTCGTCCTAACTCGGGACTCGTCCTAGGAACGATTTCACAAAAGATAGGAAGGGTTGAACGCGTCCTAATTACCTTGGAAACGGCCCCGAACCCGTCCTAACTTAGGACCGGTACGAGGGTCGTCCTAGCGATCGCGAAAAATTGACAAACTCTCCGTTGTTTTTTTCTTGTTATTAAAGCCAAACCTATTGAAAATGAATTTAAAAAATCGAACAGGCAAGCGAATTAAACAAGGTATTGTTTATTAAGCCTTTTTTATTTATTGGAAAACATCAGAAATCAGACTGCAAAAAGTTACGAGATCGTCACCGTAGAGCCTAAAAAATAGAATGTACATAGCGAATACGACGGACGGAGGGCAAAATCATCACGTTCACGGCACCTTCTTTACAGTTTTTTCGCCCAAATTACATTTTCTCCCTCCTTTTAATCAACAAATATGCACAAACCAGCTTACCTCAGCTCTATATAATCACACACATTGATTGTTCACACATAAAGGCCTAAAATCAACCGTAAACTATCAACATTTTGTCGCCAAAGCGAAAACAAAATGGCGACAAATTGGTTTTTTCTTGAATCTGTGCTGCAGAAGGTTCAGACGGCCGTTTCATTAACGAAGCAATAAAACAACCAAACAGCCGTGCATACTTTTGGCTGACCAAGAAGGTTCAGACGGCCGTTTCATTAACAAAGCAATAAAGCCATCAAAAAGCCGTTGCATTAGCATTTTTAGCCTTGTCCGAGAATTATATTGTGGTTTTATATTATTTACGACTCGTCCTGCTTAGGACGGGTTTTGTGAAATCGATCCTAGGATTGATCTTAGTTAGGATCGATCTTACGGCTGGGACTCGTCCTAAGTCCTAGGATCGATCCTAAGTTAGGATGGGTTTTGTGAAATCGACCCCAGCACCCTCACTGGGTCGAATTGGCTGAGAGTTGTGCGCGGCGCGTACACGCGTGCTTGTGCAAGTCTCGCACATTATAAATTTGAACTTCTGGGACCATTGTGGTCCCAACCATATGAAGATTTACGTGGGCAAGATTTTGTTTTTTCAATTATTTTAGTTTAACGTGGTTTATGACCAAGAAAAATATACATGTTGTTGGGAATATAATACTTAGTGATAAAACATATGAAAGTAAGATCAGTTCAACAATATAACGTAGAAAACCCAAGAATTAAACTTGACCTCGGCTTCCGGTTGCTGCAAAAAAATAAGGATTTTGTGCTCACCTCCGATCACAAAACATATGTAAATCTTGTTTTGGATGCGCGATGATAATCGCCAGATGCTGTAATTGCAACGCGAAGCCTTTTCTTAGCAGTCTATCGTTGTTGAGGCATCAGCGTCCTCTATAATTTGCGACAAGCGTTAATTTTACACCCGTGTGACCGTCGCGAATCCATGAAAGTGGTTTCGAAAAGTTAAGATCAAATAAGCATCCTTGTCCCAGAGTTTTAATTTTGCTTCAATAATAATATACACATTTTGTGTGTATTTATTATAAACACTTAAACTGATTTTTATGTAATGAGTATTTTTGTTGTTCAGATTTTATCATCAAATATAATTTAAAACAAAGAGTTAATTTCGGAGGAAAAAATGTTCTTCGTTTGACGTATTTTCTCGTTCGATACGCGCGAGACTTGCACAGTCTATTGGGATCAAAAGACCCATTTCATTGGCCGCCATCGTTGATGATATCATGAAACGTGCACGCGTCAAAGGCCTTTATTGGCTGAGAGTCATTTGCAGCGCGTACACGCGTACACTTTTCCATTGTTTGTCATCAAATACGGCGGACAATGACGTCATGTGCAATCCATCTATTGTGAAGGACTACACTGTATGTTGTTAATGCCGAAACCGGTGACCAGAATGTGTGCCTGGGCCTCTGGATGGATGGAGGAATATGGCGTATAGGATGAAATGGCCTGGCAAGGCTGTTGAACTTTCAGGGGGAGGTTTTTTTTTTAACAAAACAAAAAACGAAACATTGAATTACGAGACTAGAACATTGACTTAGCTAATCGTTGAACGTTTAAAACTCATATAAATAAATAAAAAGCATATCATAGCATGAATATCGTCTTTGTTTCCCCCGCTAAATTATTCAATTTGGGGCCTACATAAGCTATCAACTTAGAACTCTTAATGATTTATCAATAAAGAAATTAACAATGCACGATGAATTATATAGGCCATTTGTTTGCAACTCATTGTTCTGAGTAACTCATTGTTCTCAATCTGTAATTTATACGAGTCTCCTTTCAAATACATTTTTAGATCGCTAGGCATTGAATATAACTTCAGTTTCTTCAAGCTTATCCCGTGAAAAGGAATGGATATTTCTATATGAACGTACTTACAACATGAGCGACAATGTTTCCTATTGAACCGTGTGTCGATATGTTTCCAACCTCAAAGCTTCAATACATTGTGCAAGTCTCGCGCGTAATCGAACATTGGGACCAGTTAACGGCGCGTGAGGTTTTTTTCTTCGCGCGTTAGAGCAATGTGCGTGGGACCAAAGTGGTCTCAAAATGGTCAAATACGCGCGAGATTTGAAACAGCAAACAAAAAAAGAGGGGCAAATTATTGGAATGGTAATTTCATCCTCCTACAAAATAAACTAAACTTGTAATACATAAAAACAACCGCAACTAAAGTTATGACCTCTAAAGTACACACTGTAAACAAATTCTATTTTTTTACACAGGTTTTTTGTTTGTTATTTAATATTACATGGTTTTTGTTATTTTTTTGAGGTAAATTAACCACTTTCTGTAAACATTTCTGTATTTTGACATAATTTGTTGATTTTCACCCATTATTCCGTTATTAAACATATTATTTGTAAAATGACAAACGATTTGAGGAAACCCATTGTATTTTTGCAAAAATGTTTTGTTTATTTTTTTGCTTTTACATTTTCTGTTTTTGTTTTGATGTCTGAAATTTTTTATTTTACATGTTTTGTAGACTTTTACCCATACTTTTGTTTTTAAAATACAATTTTTAAAAATACAATCACATATTTAAAAATGTTTGTCTTTTTACAGAGATTCTGTGATGTTTACTTTTGTTTACATTTTTTTGTGTTGATACATTTAGGCTGTAAATATTTATGTTTTTTTACACAGGTTTTTTGTTTGTTATTTGATTTTACATGGTTTTTGTTATTTTTCTCTGTATCTTGACATAATTTGTTGATTTTCACCCATTATTCCGTTATTAAACATATTATTTGTAAAATGACAAACGTTTTGAGAAAAACCAGCGTTTTTTTCAATTAACAAGCAATTAACAAGTTTTCAATTGTAGAGACACGGCGTAGACAGAACAAATGCAGAAAAATGTAAACAAATGGCGAAAACTCAATCCTGTCTACGACGCCATTTGTAGAGACACGGGAAGGAGGCCGGTCCTCTATTTAAAAAGGACGAGGATTCGCCAATATACATCAATAATAATAAATGCAATCAATGACGTCTAAAATGAAATAAACTCTCCTTTACTGGTTTAATTTCTCCAATACAATAGCACAAAATATGCAATACAATGCAAAAAGTCACAATAATGTACACTACACAACTACACAATGCACTGTCAAAAAAAGGTCACAAAAAGGTCAGCACACACGATCTGGCTACACGGACGCACGTGTGACGGTGCTGCCTGGCAAATACACACATGGTTTTACAATGATTCCGATCAAAATAGAGCCCTAAAAATCACAGTAGTTCAGGTATAAATGAGGGTTTGCATACAAAATAATACTCACAGATATCTCTACACCTCTATTACTCCCATATAAATAGCTTTTTGGAGCATGGCCAGAGCCATGCTCCCTACAAAAATAGAGAAAAATACCACTCAAATAAAATGTGCTCTTTCAAGAAACGAAGCTATAGAAAAAAGAGAGAGATTGTCACGTGACAACTCCAAAAGTAAACTTTTCATAATATAAACACTGAGGGCGCACTTGGGTTCCCTACACAATTAACTAGCAATAGGCCACAACATGTATATTTGTCAACTCTGTCAACATTCAACACCATCCTTGAAGGCATATACCAGTCACCATCGTTTGCATAGAAACGTCCATAATTTCAGATTTCCCTGTGGGGTGCCCGGATGTGCCCTGTCATTTTCCTCATACTCCTCCTTTAACAGTCACGTCACTCGCAATCATAGCACGTATCGCAAAGAAAATCCCTCCCGCATAAAACACACTGAAAACATAATAGTTAAATGCACAGTTAGAATTTGTCAGAAACAGTTCAACAATATAAGTAATCTGGTAAAACATATGAAGTATCACATTGATTGTGGTATAAATGTGGACTGCCCGTTTTTGTCTTGCTCGCTATCCTTCCATAATAAATCATCTTTAGCATCTCACATCTCAAGAAATCACAGAGAATGGTCAGTTCAAAGAATCTCTCCTGAATATCTGGTTGAAAACCTGGGTGTTGGTACAAGTGTACCTACCCTGCAAGAGCAGAATTTGGAAAATGTTGCAGATGATGAAGGGGCATCATCACCAGAAAAAAGTGATGCAAGTCTAGATGAAAGTGAATTGGAAGATGAAACTACAGTCACTGTTGATAGTTTTACTCGTAATTTGGCACTTTTACTATTAAAACTACAAGCTCAACTTCATGTCCCAGAATGTTCTATTCACTTTTGATACAAGAACTGGGAAGTATGCAGAATTTAGCATGGGAATCCTGCACATCTCATTTGAAGAAAAGGTTGCTGGAAGAAGGACTTATTGAAAGTAGTGTGACGGTCAGTGCATGTTGTATGTATTAAATTGTATGCAAGGGCGCGTGCGCGAGCTGGTCGGTGATTTGTGCCGATCTACGCATGTGCAAGGCAGAGCGTGGGACTGGTTGGTCGTCGTGTACACGAGGTGTACATGAGACGAGTCAGTCTGCTGCAAGCTCCAGGAGTAACAGGTGCGCGTTCATTATTTCTATCTATTGCATTGCTCAGTACAATCGCTTTTGCGTCGTTTTTGCAGACTCACAAGGTTAACTGACGTGTGTGCGGCACCTAAATATAGCCCGAGCCCTAAATGTCGCCCGACCTAAATGTAGCCCCAAACCTGTACCTAAATGTCGCCCGGACCTAAATGTAGCCCCAAACCTGCACCTAAATGTCGCCCGGACCTAAATGTAGCCCCAAACCTGTACCTAAATGTCGCCCCGACCTAAATGTAGCCCCAAACCTGTACCTAAATGTCGCCCCGACCTAAATGTAGCCCCAAACATGTACCTAAATGTCGCCCCGACCTAAATTTAGCCCCAAACATGTACCTAAATGTCACCCCGACCAATGTAGACGCAAAGATGTACCTAAAGTTAAAGTGTGATTTTATTTTATTTATTTTGTATTATTATTATTTAAACAAAATTTGGGTGGGGGAACGGGCTGTAAAAGTTTGCGTTCTCATAATTATTTGTTCTTAGCCAGAAACATGAACCTATTACTAGATATTCGTAGGAAGTCTGTGGATGTTCAGTCTAGCATGGAGGTAAGATTTACTTCAAACTTTTACTGAGGAACAAGCCGATTGCGTTGTTTCCATTGTTCGACACCGCTACCGAACCCCCTACCCCCACCCCAAAAAAACAATTTGAACACTCTGGATGCTGCTGTTTCATGACTCTTTCCGGTATATGTAGTAATTTCGTCTTAATTATGTTGATATGTTTCATGCGTAAACTTGCCAAGTTTTTTTTTTTTAAACTTACACAAAAAGATTATTAATTTGATCATGGTAGGATTTCTATTCTGTCGGATTTGAATTGATGCTGACCACCGTTCAGGTATATTTACATTCTGTGTGTGCAAAAATCATATCTCGTGAACCAAAAAAGGTTGGGACTTTAAGCTAACCATGTACCTAGTATGTCGACGAAACCGCCAAGGTTTTCGGGATGATGACGTCATCGATGACGTCATAACATTAAATCAATGTTTAATATTTAGAACAATCATATCTGGAGAACCATAATTGCTACACACAAGATATTTGGACCATCTGAAAGACCCTGGGGAATTTTTTAAATCGTACACAAAGTGTGACCCCCTATGTCCTTTACTTCCGTTAATTATTATTTTATTTGTTAAGTTCGTAAAACAGATGTTAGGAACCTAAAAAGCCTCAAAAACAACTTTTCGCTTTTCATTTTCACCCCCCCCCCAAAAAAAAAACAACAACAACAACAACCAACATCTCTATTTAGTCATATTTCCAAAATATCGCTAGAAACCCTCCATAAAATTGCCGTGTTGTCCCAGGATATGGGTGATTTCCGATGTGGCTATTTTGTACACAGCCTATTGAGCCAGTTAAACCCGCTACATGGGCATATTCTTAGACGCGGAGCCCTCATACACTGTGCACAAGCAATCGGTTCAGGAATATGGCCATATCCCGGAGCAACCACGGCGCAGTGCTCAGTGCTCAGTGCACATTGCAATATAGGTACAGGAAAATAGCCATATTCCGGATCAACCACGACGCAGTGTATGCTCAGTGTTGCACAATGCAATGGGGGTACAGGAGGAGTATACCCATATCCCGGATCAACCACGGCGCAGTGCTCAGTGCACAATGCACTAGGTACAGGAAAATAGCCATACCACTGATCAACCACGGCGCAGTGCACAATGCAATGCGTACAGGAATATGGCCATATCACGGGTCCACAGCACCGAGACGTTAATGAAAAAAAGTTGGGATGGGATGTGTTCCACATCCAAAATTTGAGCGTCATGCCGAACACCTTGTTTTTGTTTAACAAAAATTTAAGTCTTGTTTTACATGAAACGAGTCAAACAACTCGCCTTAACATTCATTGTAGCTATCATTACAATAATGAGCTAGGTCGGGGCGACATTTAGGTACATGTTTGGGGCTACATTTAGGTCCGGGCGACATTTAGGTACATGTTTGGGGCTACATTTAGGTCCGGGCGACATTTAGGTACAGGTTTGGGGCTACATTTAGGTCCGGGCGACATTTAGGTACAGGTTTGGGGCTACATTTAGGTCCGGGCGACATTTAGGTACAGGTTTGGGGCTACATTTAGGTCCGGGCGACATTTAGGGCTCGGGCTACATTTAGGGGCTGCACAGCCGTGTGTTCCAGCATGGAGGAAGATTAGCCGTGAAGGTTCACGGGGTTGACTGACGTGTGTTCCAGTTGCCCGTGAAGGTTTATGGGATTGAGGTTGGCGATAGCTGCGGGCTAGTCGATTCTCTAGGTTGAACGGTTGTCACCGGGTTGCATTTTTTTTTTTTACACCGCAGCGAGGGTTTTTGTACTAAAATACTGCCAATTCCTGTCTTGAGATGAGACTACAAACAGTTACGCCTATAAAGGGTTAGGTTTGGGGTTAGGGTTAGGGTTAGGGTTAGGGTGAGGGTTAGGGTTAGGGTGAGGGTTTAGGGTTAAACGTAGTCTCCTATCTCAAGACGGAATCGACAGTGTTACAGTACAAAACCCCTCGCTGCGGTGTAAAACAAATATATGCCACCGGGTTGACTATCGCTGCGTGCGTGGTTGACTTGGAAGGACGGAAGAACCGTCGTTCACGATCTTGCGTGAAGCTTTGCTAAGTAAACCCATGCTTTAGTGCGCTCTGGGGTTGACTGATGTGTGTTCCAGTCAGTGCTCAGGTGTAGTGCAGGTTAGACCCGTTGTTGCGATACGTGGTTGACTGGGCACGGCGATTGCGTGTAGCTAGCAGTTGTACGGGCAATAACTGTAGATGCAGGAACACAGTACGGGGTTGATTAAGTGATTTGTTTATTTGATGCTTTCGATAAGTAACCCACTGATATATTATGTTGAGTAATACTGGAGATATGAGACAATATAATTAAACTGCTTGAAGTTTGTTGGTTATAACTTGGTGTTCCTTGTGATTATTTCTACTGCTAGGTCTCCCAAACTACCTAATTCAGAAGCTCCAACGGGTCCAGAATACCGCAGCCCGTCTAGTCACAAACACACGGAAATACTCACACATTACGCCAGTCCTATAAGGAGCCTTCATTGGTTACCAGTTGATCAGCGAATTGCATACAAAGTCCTTCTTATCACCTTCCGTGCATTGAAGTCCTCCTCACCTAAATACATCGCTTCTCTCATCAACATCCATAAGCCACCTCGCTCAGGTCTCCGGTCTTCCAGTGATCTTTCTCTAGTTGTCCCCAAATCGAAATGATCATGGGGTGATCGAGCATTTGCTTCCGCCGCTCCTCGCTTGTGGAACAAACTCCCTAACTCCGTGAAGACATGTGAGACTGTTGATAACTTCAAGAACAAACTGAAATCACACCTAATGACAAGACATTTTTAATTGCTTTTCTTCTTGTGAGCGCCTTGAGCACCCCCTGGGTGGATATGTTTTGCGCGTTATAAATATCTTTATTATTATTATTACCCTTCATTGTGAGTAAATTTGATTTTTTGCACATGGAAAACCTTTGTTCAGTAGGAGACCAGTTACCCTTCCACTGTTTATGTTTCCAATTTAATCTCTTCTAGCACCCTGTACAAGTTAATTTCTAGGAATGTTCTGTTATAAACAACCCTCTTGCTTAATCCTTAATCCTTTTAGTGGTTAGTCACCCCTGTAATTTACTTCAGATAGCAGCCTGGTAGGAGCGCAAGGGAAACACTCCACATTTATGTGTTCTCCCTCCCCATCACCTATTTCTTCGATTTTATATAATTCATGTGCCTGTTTCAAGTCAATACTGCACTGGACTCGGTAAGCTTAACTTTTGTTTTATTATTCATTTTGTCAAACATAATATTCCTGTGTTTCTTTGGAATTTCATTTCTAAAGTTGTATTCATTTTTTGGAAATATCTTTTGTTATAAACTTAGTTTGGATTCAACCTTTAAGCACATGTGTTTCTTCTTAAATTTGATTGAAGAACTGTATTTTGATCAATTGTATTTCTTGTTGTTTTATTTACACAGGTTTTGGTTTTAAAGCCATTTTGATTTTAATTTATAACCTTCTTTGGCACTGTGTTTTGTTTTGTTGTTTTTAGTGGTTTAAATTCCGTTAGTTCAGTAGTGTTACATTGGTCTTGGCTTAGATTTCACTCGATTTATTGTTGTACATTGAATCACTGGTCTTGCTTCTGGTCATCGCTTTGTATTCAATAAAGGTGTTTTTATTATTTTTTTTTATTGAGGAAACCTACAAATTGAGTCACTGTCCCACTTTTTGCATTTCCTCGCGTCTTTACCCTATCCGATCTTGGTTTTTCTCATTTGTTCAGGCGAGTCCCCCAACACTAAGCATTTTTCTTATTTATTATTTAGTTTTATTCAAGTGATCCATTTTTCCGGGTTACATTTTTTTGGTGGAGAATCCGGGCATAGGGTTTATGTTCCTTTAGAACTTAGCCAGGTTTTGTCAAAAAGTAGGGACGGTCATTAGTTTTAGGGTTACAAACACAGTGCCAGAGTTTTGGAAGCATTTTGATTCACTATGGTTGAAGGGCCGAGTCCAATTATTTTGCCTGATGGGACGCCATATATCTCTCCTCCCCCTGATTTCATTGGGATGATGAAACACCGTACGTACCCCACCCCCAGGATTCGGTTAGGATGAGGGCATCCTCCAACCAGAAAATCCAGCCCGTTTTGACTACGCTTCAGATGTGTGGGTTTGACCCATCTTCGGAGAGGGAACATCCCATCTTATGGAGGAACCCATTAATTTGGGCCTGCTTGTGACAATGAAGGGTCTCCTTGAAGAGATTGTTGTTCGACAGCGACAACAAGGAGAACTGTTGATAAGTTTGCAGACGCAAATGGACAGCCATCAGCGCCAGAGGAGTAGTTCTGCTGGATGCAGTACAGTATCCCGGAGTTGCCAGAGGCAATGGCGACAGTTTCATGGCAAGTCCACACCAACAACAGTTTACTATAGCCCATCATTGTTTAAGAAGCAGAAAGAGCCAACTCCAGAAGTGGGAAAGTCACCCAACCTACTACCCCTCAGGCTGTACAAACAGCTCAACGGGGAGACGAGGACATCACAAGGGTAGCAAAAATGAAGACCACTGTCAAAAGCCTAGCCCTCATCAGATGAATAAGGAACCAGGAGCAGTTTTAAGAGGCTGTTACGTTCTTGGGATAGCCTAGAGATGAGAGGGGGTACCTTGTGCTATCGACAAGGCAGGGTAGAGCCCGAGTATCTGGTGGTTTTGCCCAAGTCAATAAGGTGGCAGGTTTTACGTAATCTGCAAATTTCATTCAACATTAAGGGGTTTCGGGATATCATACAGATGGCACGACTAAGTTATTTTTGGCCTTGAATTTTGTATACATGTAGTTGATTTCTTGTTAATATTTTTGCTGTAAATTCATTGTAGTTTTCATTTTTGTATTTTAAACGCTGTTGAGGACAACAATGATTTTAGCTGTGGTGAGTGTGACATGGCTGGATAATCCTTATGATTTTTGTACTTGTTTACTTTCTCCTGATTTCTTGTTAAGTTTTTTGCTGTAAATTCATTGTAGTTTTCATTTTTGTATTTTAAACATTGTTGAGGACAACAATGGGTTTAAGTAGTGGCGAGTGTGACAGGTGTAGGAAAACCTTTGTTCAGTAGGAGACCAGTTACCCTTCCACTGTTTATGTTTCCTATTTAATCTCTTCTAGCACCCTGTACAAGTTAATTTCTAGGAATGTTCTGTTATAAACAACCCTCTTGCTTAATCCTTAATCCTTTTAGTGGTTAGTCACCCCTGTAATTTACTTCAGATAGCAGCCTGGTAACGCAAGGGAAACACTCCACATTTATGTGTTCTCCCTCCCCATCACCTATTTCTTCGATTTTATATAATTCATGTGCCTGTTTCAAGTCAATACTGCTCTGGACTCGGTAAGCTTAACTTTTGTTTTATTATTCATTTTGTCAAACATAATATTCCTGTGTTTCTTTGGAATTTCATTTCTAAAGTTGTATTCATTTTTTGGAAATATCTTTTGTTATAAACTTAGTTTGGATTCAACCTTTAAGCACATGTGTTTCTTCTTAAATTTGATTGAAGAACTGTATTTTGATCAATTGTATTTCTTGTTGTTTTATTTACACAGGTTTTAAAGCCATTTTGATTTTAATTTGTAACCTTCTTTGGCACTGTGTTTTGTTTTGTTGTTTTTAGTGGTTTAAATTCCGTTAGTTCAGTAGTGTTACATTGGTCTTGGCTTAGATTTCACTCGATTTATTGTTGTACATTGAATCACTGGTCTTGCTTCTGGTCATCGCTTTGTATTCAATAAAGGTGTTTTTATTTTATTTTTTTATTGAGGAAACCTACAAGTTGAGTCACTGTCCCACTTTTTGCATTTCCTCGCGTCTTTACCCTATCCGATCTTGGTTTTCTCATTTGTTCAAGCGAGTCCCCCAACACTAAGCATTTTTCTTATTTATTATTTAGTTTTATTCAAGTGATCCATTTTTTCCGGGTTACACACAGAATCTTGAAGACTGTAACTTTGGGCATACCAATTTTTTGAGCTGGCTAATTTGGTCCTAATTAGTGGTTAATTAACCCGTATACAACTATAGAGCCTACAGACGCCATTTTCCATCTATGATTCGCAGAATTGTCTATGCGGTTGAGTCATCTACCTCTTTAAAAGAATTTGTACCCTTTATTATGAATAGCCTACAAATTGATTTGTTTGCCCGGAATCTTGAAGAAGACTGTTACACTGGGCATGCCAATTTTTTAGGCTGGCTAATTTGGTCCACTAATTAGTGGTTAATTACGCACAGTTATACAGACGCCATTTTCCACCTATTATAACACGCACAATTGCCTATATGCGGTTGAGTAAACTATACCTCTTTAAAAGAATTTGTACCCTTCGTTATGAGTAAAAGTGCAAGTTTAAGCCCAGAGTCTTGAAGACTTACACTGGGCATGTCAGAAACGCCTTGGCAGACCCAAATCTCGATAAGTGTACTGAGCTTTTTTATGTTCATTAGGCCTACTCAACTCTTGTGGCCTTTTTCTTTATACTCTATCCGAAGGACACAGCCTTTATACAATGGTGAAGTGTCTTGCTTAAAGGCACTGTACACGTTTGGTAATTAGCCTATCTCAAAATATTTATTAACATAATAACTGACTTGGTAACGAGCAACGGAGAGCTGTTAATAGTATAAAACGTGAGAAACGACTCCCTCTGAAGTAACGTAGATTTTGAGAAAGAGGTAATTTCTCACTAAAATAATTAAAGACTTCTTGCAAGAAGCTTTTTATTCCTATCTGAAAGCACACAAATTTGTAGAACAAGGGTGTTTTTCTTTCATCATTTTCTTGCAACTTCGATGACCAATTGAGCCCAAATTTTCACAGGGTCTTAATTTCGTAATTATTTGTCTCCTGCGTGGACTCTCTAACATTTTTTTACACCAGTTATTGTAGATAATCCTGTGAGCTCCCCTGCCCTGTGTAAGGAGTAAACCACTCAATGTTTGTACACTTCAGCATAAAGATTCGGTCGTTTGCCCCATCCACTCACTTTCCTTCATGGTTTTGTTTTTCATTCCAGCTGACAGCATGATTGAACCTCTTTATTACATAAAGTTTTTTCTTGTCTCTGCTGTGAATTATGTCTGTTTTTTAACACAATAAAGTATTTGTTAAAAATGTACATTCCCAAATCAATTAATAAAAAAACCTCCAGCAATAATTTGTCTCAGAAGTTAAATAACCTTTGTTTAAATACTTAGAATATTGCCAATAATATCTGTGTGACAACAGTCTCCTATCACTCCATCAGTTCATGACTTAATATTTTCCTTTTTTTCATTTTTTGAAGTTGTACTTTTGTCACATTGTTTTTCACTGAAAATGGGGGTTGGTTATAAAAATGCCCTAATGATGCGCAAAACAAACATCCCACTATTTCGAAAGTTCTTGTAGGCCTACATTATGTTTTACGAAAGCCCATTAGTGCCATCGCAAGTATATTGCTTTTTTCCAAGTATTATGTTTGGCGAGTCTTGTTTTTTGCAAGTAGGCCTACATGTTTGGCGAGTCTTGTTTTTTAGAAGTCTGTAATTTAGCAAATCTTGTTTTTGAAAACGTCTGCTTTCGATACACGGCTTCCAACAGTCAGGCGAAGCCCAAGTTGGAACTGAGTCCGTGCAAGCCGTGGTTTAGAAAAGGGCCATAATCGAACTGTGAGTACGAAACGACTTGGGTACGAAACAACCGACATTCGTTGTAACACACCTTATCTCACTCAATCATCTTGTGATCAACCCTCAATGGTGAATAAGAAAGAAGGCCGACGCTTGTCTTTTATGTAAAGGATAATTTGTGACACAAATCCTGTTTTATAATGCAAACAATGTATAATTTAAAAACACACCACGTTAAACAATAAAATATGAATGTTAAATTAATTAATACTTTTCAACATTAGTTCTACATTTAATAAATAAAATAGTTGTACATGTACCTTAAACGTTTAAGAAGTTGGTCTTATTTGCAATTTTGTTTACAAAGTCTTCCTAATACGTTTCCATTATCATTGAGCGATATCAATACAAAACACTGTCAGTGTTCGGTCTGAGTGTCGTAGTGGAGGACAATCTAACAACCTAGAGTACAGTCAATAGGCACCTCAAGTTGCAGATGGCCGGACTTCTGTTTGGTCGAGAGACCATTAAAAACTAGACGAAATAACTTGGTACTGCCTTGCCCTATTGCGTATAGGACACTGGAATATAAATTTTATTATAAAGTAATAAACCACAAGGAAAACTGTGTTACAATTAAATTAATTTGGGGTTGAACAGAGAATAATTTACTTAGAACGGGTTTGGCAGGAGATTCTGTCCCCTCGGATATGCTGCCCCCCCCCCATACGGCGAAATTATGTGTACTAATTCTTCTGATTGCGCCCTCTTTTGAATCAACCTCCTCCAGCCCATGTTAATTTCCTCATAATGGGGGACAGAATCTCCGGGGGACAGACTTCCTTAGGAACCGGCGCTGATTAATTGAGCCACCGAGCCCTAATGTTGGCAGTTTCCCTGTTTTGTTTGTCAATATCTTTGTTCGAGGTGTCAGTCAGCAACCTGTGTTACTGTCGCATAGCCAACTTGCTTGCTAAAAGCAAAAACAAAGTAATAAATGAATGGTTACAGCGCCCTACATGATGTCAACAGTGAACAGCAACTAAAAAACTAAATCGTTCTTTTAAATTGTTGAATTGCTCATGGTTGAATTGCTCAAGGGTTAAATGTTGAATTAAAACAGTTCAGCTAAAAAACATGAGACATTTCTTTTCTTATTATTTTGGACTGCGCTGTGTAATTTTACACATTATGACCCGGCAATGAGGTCACTAGTAGGCCTATACGTCTATCTTCCCTCGGGCCCGTAAGTGACCAGAAGAGGATCATTTTCTCGGTGTCATCAAATGCTATAGTTTTCACTACAATAGTTTCTTTATAAATACTGTCGAAATTATATTATTATCGGCCCATTATTAGACTACGAATACTGGTGTTTACTAAAATTGCAAAGGGTTGTTATGCGGTACGGTGCATTAGACTAGTGACCTCATTACCAGTCCAAAATGCGAATAATAACCAAATAATAGAGAGCACCTAATGCACAATATGGGGAACTGGATCTCTATCTGCTATTGGAACGTAATACGCATGGACGCCATTTCAACAAGCAAATGTTTTGTTATGATAATTGATATAAATCTTCATTGTCTGCTTGATCTATTGTTGCATCAAAAGAGTTGATCGCTGAAATGGCGTCCAGTGCACATTTCACATTTCAGCTCGAGTTTCCCAAATGCGCCTTATACTCTTACATAGCTCAATTCCAAAGAATGATAATTGTGCTTCGAACATTATTACCCCTGGTCACTGGGCCATATATTTCATTCCTTAAACCATCTCAGCTCCCTGGGGAGTATGTGCTGTCGAGTATGTAGTGCACTAAGCTAAATCAATCATAAGAACCATCTCTGCCCTCACAGGTACCAATTTACTCCTGGGTGGTGAGAAGCAGTTATAGTTAAAGGCGCTGTACACGTTTGGTAATTACTCGAAATATGTTAGCATAAAAACTGACTTGGTAACGAGCAACAGAGAGCTGTTGATAGTATAAAACATTGTGAGAAACGACTCCCTCTGAAGTAACGTAGATTTTGAGAAAGAGGTAATTTCTCACTAAAATAATAAAAACTTCTTGCAAGAAGTTTTTATTCCTGTCTAAAAGCACAAAAATTGTACAACAAGGGTGTTTTTTCTTTCATCATTTTCTTGCAACTTCGATGACCAATTGAGCCCAAATTTTCACAGGCTTGTTATTTTATGCATATGTTGGGATACACCAAATGAGAACACTGGTCTTTGACAATGACCAAACGTGTACGATGCCTTTAAGTGTCTTGCTCAAGGACACAAGTGTCATGACCGGGATTCGAACCACGTGACTCAGCCATCAGAACTTGAGTCCGATGCTCTAAACCGCTCGGCCACCACACGCCACACGGTGCTCTGATAATCTTTGATAATAACTAGGCCTACGGGCGAACAACAGCTCCATCTGCCTGTGTGAAGTCTATATCAAAAGTGCTCACTTTCTGCTATAGCCTGCCCGATATGGGGTCCCCCAATGTTCCCATACTATATAACACACTATTTTCCTCTTGTATAGAATCCCCCTCCCCTAAAATCCTCAAAAGAATTCCTGAGATTCCAAGCACACAATGAAGACACAATGGGGGGGGGTAGGTACACCATGCCCCATATCGAGCACCAATTGCTTTCTGCGAAGCCCATATTCAGAGCCAAAGCCGAAATCGTGATTTCAAAAAGAGTCTATAATTTCTAATAAAAACAAACCTTTCAAGATTTGTAGTAATTATAATAACCCGATAACACCAAAAAAATCCTTGTTACTTGATTAGAGGATTGTAGGTCACGCGACACAAATCAAACCATTATACGGTAAAGGGCCTACGTCACAAACTGCACACATCAGCTCCATTATCGCGCATTTTCGTCCCATCCACTTTGATCTATTGCACGCTCAGTTTGAATCATTGTGTTACAATAGAGCAATACAAAAAACCCTCGTAAGTGTTTTTGTCAGAATACAATCTTATCAATACAAACGACAGAGATCCATTCGGATGTTATATACAACACACAGTGAATGTTTTGCATTCGTGTAACGAAGAGAATAATTTTTCATTCTCTGAAAGATGGAATGTTCCGTTAAACTCGGCTAGAATGAAACATTCCATATTCAAGTTCAACTCATATAATCTCACCCCGTTGCACTCATGAATATTCATGATTAATTTGAATAATATAAAATGATATGAATAAATGGTGTTACATTCAGTGGGAAAATAGAGAAAATTGCAGAGTCAGTTTAGCACGATGTTCTCTTTTGAAAAGGAATGTGAAAGTGGGAAATTGTGAGGGTGCAAGTGGAAACATATTTTACTTTGCATAATAAACTTATATCGGAGGGTAGATATAAAATCGAGGGTAATAATTATGTACAGAAATGAAAGGAAATAGTACATTTAAAGGAACATTACAGAATTGGTTTTTGCTCACAAAACAGTGTAAGCACTTTATATAATCCACCATATACATAAACTGACAAACCTGTAGAAGTTCGAGATCGATCGGCCATCTGGGTCACCAGAAAATAGTGAAAAAACGATTACACATGTGTATGTGTTATACAATGCATGAATAAAACGCTCATGAGCGTAGCCTTGATCAAGGCGTTGGAGTTTTTTCTCAATTTTATTTTATTGTTTTCATTTTTATTTTATTTGCGCCGCGCTACACACCCGAGCTACCAACCCGAGCTACCAACCCGCGCCGCCCGAGCTGTGTGCATGGTGTCTGTGTGTGCAGTATACGGTGCGCGCGTGCTCGTGTGAGCTGTATGCGCCACTCACCGATCAACGCCTTGACGTTTCTGTCTCCCCGCCGATGACTCATTACTATAATGCGCGCGAAAGGCGAGACCCCATTGGTCAGTGGCGGAAGTCTTGTTTACTCATTCTTATGAATATGCATGCAGAATCCAGATGCGGCTACACTGGCGCGCCGGTTTGAATTTGGGAATACTTTGTTATAATAATATCTATCTGAAAATGTTGCGTATTCTCCTCAGCTGAGCGAGACAATGAGGGCATGGAATTAAACAAATGAGGTTGCGTGGATCGATTTGTTACATACATTACATACACCATTTTCCAGCAGGAAGACGCTTTCTGATGTATTTTTCGTAGTGACGTAAGGCCCGATTGACCATCTACTGTCTCCATCTTGCATCATTAAACAGTGATTTAATCATTGTTGGTGCATTCATTGGAGGTAGAATATACAAAACAAAGACCTCAATAAACTACCATTATTGATTGTTTCATCATGAAGGCATATAGCTCATTGCACTTTTTATATCATTTGGGCCGCCCCACTAAAAAAAAGCTGCCTAACCAAATTTCCCAAGTACATTCACTAGAATAGGGTAGCTAAAAATCTATTTCACATGTATCATGTGTGGCTGTATCCTGTCAATTTTTGTTTGGCAGTAAATTCTTATAAGACCCTGTCTGAGAACAATTCAAAAGTATGAAGACGGTGTGGCTGCACAGAGTCGGACTTCGAGAGGACATGTCAGGAAAAGACAGATGCAGAAACTACATCAACTCCAGAATTAATAACCAAAAGAATGGCGAGTGATCAGGGTAGTCCAATGAGGGAACTTGAGTGCAGCGCAAAAAGCTCCAGGGGCCGCGCCCGGGTTCAGCACTTGTGAGCTGACTGACCAGCCAAAATGGCTGAGACAATGCTACACACAAACGCCATTAAGTCGGTAACTACTCACATCGCATCACATACAGCAAGCATGATATTGATATGGTACAAAGGTCATAGTGAGAGAAGCTCGTGATTGGACGTCAAAATGAATAATTCATTTGCTTCCCATCCTGTGTTGTCTGCAATAGGTCTGACGAAAGATTTAAATATTCATGAGCTGCATACTAGCATATCCGAGAGCCCCCCCATTTTCGTTCAATATTGGACGAAAATATCAAGAAACACATTAAACCCGGAAGTTACAGACCCGTCAAGGCTGTCGGCCTGACGGCCTCCGCATGCGGAGAGTGGTACGAGTGCGGATGACCTGCGCACAGTGTGTGTACGGCCGTCGTACGACGTGATACACACACAGTGTATACGGGTGGGTCGTGCGATGCGATACACACCTTACTAGACTGTGGGCCGTGGCTCTGAAATCCCTCTGGATAACGATTCTTGTTCTCTCCGGAGGGGGTTTGTTTGAAACTTGCACAAGTTGTAGATAATATGTGTCTAAGCAAGAATCCAATTGTTCCCACGCTCAAATGTTGCACATTAATGTGTAATTCACGGACAAAATGTCACATTTTCCAACATAAAGAAAAACATAAGAAAAACAGCGCCCTCAATTGGCCAACAAAAAATAGGCTTTCTCCAGCTAGGTACAGTTTGACCCCCCAAAAATTAATATTATGATGTGGAACCCTTTATAATTTTAAAGATAATGTATGCTAACAACATTTCAAAAAGTTTGTATGCTTATATCACTGTTGGAATACTATTTTTCAACTGTACTTGGTGTTTATATTTGTGGAAGGGAATAGACTTTAGGCCAGTTGGTCCATTGTTGAATTGTTGTCAAAACAGCTCTAAGAAAAAGTGACAAACTCAGATATTTCCTTCTTTGAATTTATTGACTGTCATATTCAACTTGCATAATCAAAAATATAAATGCAGAATTATTTAAATTATGTGTTTGTACTTGAATTTTCCTCTCCCTAGAAATCATTTTGTTTTGAGGAAGCATGTCCTACAAATGTTGTTATCATCTGTACAAAAAAAAACATTCCTTTGTGCATTCAATGTTGTTCACACCACAGCTCTGTAAGAGTTTAAAAACAGTCCCCTGTATGGATAACACATTCATAACTTACAAAAAGAAACATAATATCATGTCGAAATTGCCATGATTTATGTGCATTAAGACAAAGGAATGCTCATTTAACAAATGTTAACCTTTCATTTTAACAATACAAATTGTGTGTATTGATTATTAATGAAGTGTGATAAGATTAAGAATTGAAATGTAAATGCAACATTATAGTTCCTTTTCAATATTTTCAATTTTGAAAAAATACATATCGATGCTCTATAGTGGTTGTGAAAAAAAATAAAACAAGTTAAAATAAGTACTTAAAATAGTGATGTGCTGGGAAAGTAGATCGGTGCTGGAGAATGATCTCAGATTAGATTACAAATTTCTAGTCAGTCAACTTGGCCCAATTTTATAAAACCAGAATGTAGCAGAATTGTTGCTTACTGGACTGTTGTCATTTCATTAAACAAAGCTAACCATAGTTATACTGAAAGGTTTGCACATTATTCATAGTTAAGGGACACGTTGCCTTGGAATGAGCGATTTGGGCAATAAAAAGCGTTTGAAAGCGTGATGATGAATATGGTAATGAATATGGTAATGAATATGGTAATGAATATGGTAATGAATATGGTTGGAAAGATGTTTTACAAGTAGAATATACATGTAATAGTTGACACAAATATGCCTTGAAATTGTGTGGTTTTCCTTTTACCTTCTTCTTCTTTTGGAAGAAGAAGGTATGTGGAGCTACGTGTTAAAGTATGAGACCTATTCCTTTATAGCACCATTAATGGTTTACAAGGTGCTGTGGCGCAATATGCAGCCAATCAAACCAGGAACACCGAGGCGAACCCCTTCTCTTTACAATAAGTGCACCATGTTCTTTTGAGTGCATTACACAACACACAGGACCTACGGCTTTACGCCCCATCCGAAGAACGAAGCAATAATGGTAAAGTGTCTTGCTTAAGGACACAAGTGTCACGACCGAGACTCGAACCCACACCCCGCTGATCAGAAACAACGGAGCTTGAGTTCGGTGCTCTTAACCGCTTGGCCACGACACGCCATAAAACATCATACCAACCATATTAATTTCAAAACAAATGTTTTTAAATGCTTTTTATAGCCCAAGTCGCCTAATTCAAGGCAACGTAAGTTTTCAACTTGACATAACATAGAACATGAGTGGGAAGTAATATGCATGCAAAAAGGACATCTTGATCATAACTGATACTTCACTTGTGCTTGACTGGCTGAAATACTAACTACATGAACGTATACCAATGTTATGTCACGTTGAAAACCTTGGATTAGGAGCAAATAATAAGGTTCCCTTCTTTTTTTCAAAGAAGAACTTGACCGGAGCAATCAAACTCTCTTTTCAGCATGATCCGAGTACTCCTCTCTGATGTGATAATGTTCACTGCGATCTGGTTGGAAGAAATAAATACATAACAAAAATAAGTCCTGCTTCAATTAATATATTTGGCACCAATGATTTTTTTAAAATGTAAACAATAATACTTTTTAATAGAGATAAACATAACCATTGTTATGTAAGAACGACCAAAATTCTAAATTGTACACTTTTCAATTAGAAACAAAAGCAAGCCAAAAAAGTTTTATATTAAAAATACAAATTTGTTCTACCCATCGTGTGATGGTGCGATTGTGTATATAAACAAAACAGTTGAAACAACATGTTGAATGTTGACCAATTTATTTCTACTCACCTCCCACTGTAGATCTATCAACTTAAAACAATGGAAATGTTGATAGCGAATACATAAAAATAAAATCAAGAGAAGACTTTTTCTGACTGAGCTGAGGGAAAGCCGAGGGAAATATGCACCAGTTACAAATGAATGTTCAAACTTGAAACAGTTTTCTAAAATCTAACCTTCAGCAGCAGGCACAGGTTCCTTATCTTGCTTCTGCTTGGCAAGAGTACAGCCCATCTTTGTTTTGTAGCATCCGTGAAATATTGGTAGCACTTCTGATGAAAACCACCATCGTTTATCACTTTGGATAGTGCAGTGCAAGCGAAGCTGCATCACCGCCGTTCTTGCAAGAAAAACCTCGCTATTTCAGCTGATTTTCCGTCAAGTTTCTTCCAAATCTGCACACACTGTTTGATTTTTGTCCATGATGTCTCCGTTATAGGTGTTAAAGCTTCATGAGTATCATACAAATAGGCATAACACCGTAATTAGAATGCTTCTCGCTGTCTTCTTCTGCGTTATTTTGCGATCAGCTGGGCAAGGCTTGTTTATGTAGAGCGCATTTTAGGGATTGGCACAATTTCGCAATTGCGCAATATTTTGCTCAATCTAAGATTGAGCGCTCACTATTGTGAATGCAGAATGAGCAGCGCAGTCTTCAAATTGTGCAAATCCGTAAATGCGCTTCGCTTCGTAGCAACGCGTCGCTTCGTCCATCCGCACCTATCCATAAGACCAATTTTGATTGGTCAGCTCCCCGATGAGGACTAAATTTCATTGGACAATCTACTTATGTCTGGCTCGTTCACCGTAAAATTTAGGGCGATTTCTGTCCTCAAATTAAGAAATAATGTGCAACATTTGAGCGCGGGAACAAGCAAAAATGGCAATTTTGTATTATTATCTTAATTTTTGAGTGGTTACTGTGTAAACCCCCAGTTGGAGAGAACAAGCTTGCAAGATACGAGCGGACGGCCCACGGTCTATACGCACACTCATACGGGTGTGTTTACGGCGTCTTTTTTGGAGTGAAAAATGCGACTGCCTTGATCAAGGCTATCATGAGCGATAAACTCCAGTCGGAAATTAGTTTTATTTATTTCTCATCAAATATGGCATTTCAGACAGAAATATTTCTAGGGATGTTTTCTACTATCATCATCATTAGACCGTGTAAGTTTTATGTAAATCTGTGATCTTAAAGAAAATTTTAATTACCAGTTCTGTAACGTTCCTTTAAACGAATAAGTCAGCTTTTTGAGGGAGGGGTAACTTTAGCAATAACTGGGTTTGTGTTACTAATACCGTGGGTGAAGGGCTGTAAAAATACAGTCTAATCAACAGACTGCAAGTTGATGTGTTCTTCGTCCTTTTTCCACAATTTGGATTTGTAATCAAGTGTGCATTCGGAGGTTTTTTTTAACAACAGTTCCTTCGTTTTGTCTTTCTTTATAAACTTGATTTGATGTTTCTTTTCAATTTAATTGCAATACATGACCTCAGTGTTGACAAGAAGTCTGTTTAGCTTTGTAGAAGGAGCGTGATACCCCCACTCACTGATCACTACTCATGTCGAGTTGCCCACTTGGCGCTGACGTCATCTGGCGGTAAAGAAACCGAAGTGATAATGATCGAGAATAAAGTCTTCCTTGCAAATGAAAGAGGTTGTTGCCTCAACGTCAACTAGACTTGGGGTGTTTTCCAAACCTAGGCTTACTCCGTCTCCGGCTCCGGGCTCCGTTTAAATTGGAAACACCGACACTGCTCAAAAGCCGGAACCCAAGCCGAGGTTTGCAAAAGGCCCAAAAACTCGGAAGAAGAATTGTTTTCTGCGAAGCATTATGAAATTTGTTTTTTCTAAACATAGATGTCAAATCAGCAGTTGTCCTGCCGGTACAGGTCTTAGGCGTTGTCCTTTACATCTAATAACGCGATACAAAGCTTCCCTTATGTTTTTATTCATCCAAGCATATACAAGTGGATTAATTACTGGAACTACGGTTAGGATAAAAAGTCCCAAACTACCCCCTCGAAATAGGACTGGGAAATAAACACCAAACATATAGATGATACAAATTGGAGTGTATGACAGAACATAGACCAATGTGAGTAGGATTGACATTTGTATAATTCGTATCTCTTCCTTGCTGATAGCGAGTGCGTCACATGATCGGATACGAGCTTGGAGCGTTGGGCGGTCCATTGAACGTCCCACCTCTTGGTCTGAGGGGCGTGGTCCTAGGCCCACCTCTCGGTCTGTGGGGCGTGGTCCTAGGCCCACCTCTTGGTCTGTGGGGCGTGGTCCTAAGGCAGGCCGAACACGACGTTTACTCGACCGTACGGCCAGAAATGTTCGGATGTATTGTAGAGGCATGACGACTAATACAGTCAGCACCATGCAGCATATCACGACCGCAATATATCGGTGCGAAGGGGTGTGTCTAGGGTTTAAGGCACATGTAGAAAATGCTGGCTGGTAACGAATATCTATCTTCAGCAAAAACTCCGCGATAAGAAACCCAACAAATGACTGCAACCACATGAAGATTATTATGAATACAATCTTGTTAAATCCGCAGTATCTTTGATACATTTCGGCTGGCTTGGCTATGAGTAGATATCTGTTAGTCGCAACAACGACCAGCGTCATAAGTGAAACTTGACCCAGGAGGAGAGCGAATTGAATGGAATACCGACATAAAGCCTGGCTGAGGGGCCAACCCTCGGCTATGACTCCCAACGAATAGACAGAAACAAAGAAAAGTGACAGCAAGAGGTCCACTAGGCTGAGATTGACAAGAAGAGCATTGTGTGATGTGCGGAGTTTGGGTGTAGTCACGATGGCAACGATAACGAGGAAGTTACAAGTAATGCCCAGTAGGACTGTGAGGACCGTCCCCGTACAATGGAACACTCTCACTATGTTGGTAAATCCAGTCATTGTAGAATTGTTATCCTCCATGGAGAAAATGCTACAATCGTACTATCAATATTGAAGTTAACTGAGCAGATGAACCTTCAACGGCATCCGTTAAAGATAAATGTTGCTTATTGCAAACAAGACGAAGATCGACCAACGTTTTGCAATAAGGACACCAAAGTAGAATAATAAAGTGCGAGGTAACTCCTCCTGCAATATTTTTGTCGTAATAAGAATAAAACATTCAGAAACATTGTTTTTTTTCCAGAATGGGTAGTCGGTCTGTCAGCTGCATTTGATGAACAAGAAACGCCTCAGTGCGGTGCAACAGTCTGTATATATACATCATTGAGGATAATCATAAAGCATCGATCGTCACTGGCCAAATTCCGATGTCCCAGCGTCTCTCAGCCAATGAAACACCGCCTCACAGCCCGTTTAGGAAATCAGGTCCCGCCTTTCGATAGTGTTACCAGTTCCACTAATGGCTAGCAACAGAAATGAGAAATGATTGTTGAACACGGTTACATAAAGCATGGATCGAGCTATGCATAAAGTGACAATTTAAGGCCACAACGAACCCTCTTCAACCCCCCCCCCCGAAAACGAATATATGGGGACTAATGGCACATTAGACCTCCGTATCTGTCGCGCTTTTGCATTGGGTTTATAAACGTGTGCAGCGTCATATCCATCATACCGATCATACCTAATAATTAGGACGGGGTGGGGGTTGATGGAACAAATAGTGACTGAATCCACAGTTGACCGACCGTGACAGGGCAGACTTCTTTGCTAAGTGCTTTCACGTCAAACTGAAAGCAATTTCCGTTGGGGGAAGATTAAGCGCCATCATTTCGTGCATGATGATAAAGCGCCAAGTATCATAATAATTTAATGGAGAGCGCACGCAGTGACGATTTTTTAAATATATAATAGCGTCCTGTGTCTTATCCATTGAAAGTCGTTTATAATATCAAAATGTAGCCTACTTTAAGATAGCGTCCAAGGCTTCGTGCATTTCTTCCCTTCAGTCTTCGCCGCCAGTAGGCCTACCCAATAAAGAGTGCCAAAGTCGCCTCCTTAAAATTAAAAAGTCGAAATAAAAGACAGAATGAAATTAATTTTGAATAATAAGATTGTTTTAAAGTATTCTTTTGCAACCCCTGTTCAAGTGTGTGTGTGTGTGGGGGGGGGGGTATTCGAAACTGGCCCTTTGTAATTCATTGTATTTGCAACGATAGTGGAGAGTGACAGGAAACAGTCGCTACCCAGGAAACAGTCGCTACCCGGGAAACAGTCACTACCCAGGAAACAGTCGATACCCAACCGCCTTCATCTCTCACGCACGCTGTCATTGCGTTATCCACTTAGAAATCCAATGCTATATATATTAATTGGCCCGCAATAATATCAAGAATATCTGAAATGCCCGGCTTCGTGGCTTAAAGGTATGGTCATAGATTGGTTGTTGTCAACGTAATGCTGATTGATAGGCCTAATTATCAAGAAAGATACAATAAAAGTCACTTAAGAAAGTTTCAGCTGAATGCAATGTATAGGCCTATCTTGAGAAAGCAGGGGGGGGAATATTACATCATGAACGTCGAATCCATCCGGTTTGGCGAGGTGACAGTGGGTACCAACCGCATCTCAGCCCGCAGCATTCACAAAAGGACACAAGGGACATGTGAATCTCAAAAACTCGCCTCAAGGCGATATTTATTTTTGGAGAGTACATTTTTTAGACATACGATCGCATTCTAATCAATGGGACACATCAGACCAAATAATTTGGCAGGATGCTTACTGCCGTTATCAAATTTACAACAAACAGGTTTTCGGATGAAAATTACAATTTGGTTCAAGGTCATTACCACAGTATGACCCTACCCATACATTACTTTTCTGGTGTAAAGACAGAGTAAGTCATGTACACAAATTAACTACACGAATGGTTGCGTGGTAAATATCGACAAGAAAACATTTCACTCCAAAAATAATACCCCTTTAAAAGGCCAGACGTACCTTCATATTACAAACTGTTTACTCCCTTTATTGCAGTTGAAATGCCAATACATATAGTTTACGTCACCACAGTTTCCACATACATCTCTTGATCACACAGTCTCAATGGCATGGGATTTTGTGCATTAAATCATGCTCGCAGGATTTCTGGCAAATTGTCTCAACCGTTACTATACCGAGTATATAAGGATAAAAATAGGTCATCTCTAAAGTTCCCTGAAACGTTAACTATAGCTTTTAAAATAATCGCTCTTAAACTTGGAACATTAAACCCAAGAAAAAACGTAATTTATGAGAGTACGGTAGCGTTAAAACCGTCCTTAAAACAAAAATAACTAGAATCCTCAGCACTTCCCGACGAAGCCGAATTCACTGGCTTGTCGAATAACCGAACATTTTGACTCCACAAAATATAACTATGAACGTTTACACACATTAAGAGTATAGCTGTACTACATGCTTCGTAACTTGCAATGGTTTGTTCTTATGGATGCTGGGCAAACAAAATAATTATGAAAACTTTGAGAAGAGATGAAAATGTCAGTGTAGATATATTTGGAGGAGAAATGTACTTTAAAGTTTCAAGAATGCCAACGAGATTTAAAGACTCTTGCTTTTCCTTTTTGTGTTTTCAGATGTGTGTGAAGACACACTTATACTGTGGAGGCAATCCCGGCTGACCAACAAGCTGGTGCGATGCTGCTCACTCTTACGTGTTGACCAAGTGACCAGTTATGTGCGGACTGTGTGTTCCAGCATTCAATTCAATTCAATTCAATAATGGTTTATTAAAAACATGTCTGGCAGTTAAAAACTGAATTGCACATGTGTACAGAGAATAAAATCTACAAAAATACATTTAAAGGACCGAAAGAAAATAACATAAGAAAAATCAGACATTAATGTAAAAGAGCATGTACGTCATTTACATTTTTTGTAATCAATAGGGATTCATTAGCGAATAATAACCACTTCTTAATTTTTATAAAAAAAATATTTATCGGTTGTACTGGGATGTTTGCGCTTGCTTTAGCAGATCAATTTGTAAACAGCCGAGAAGATTTGACCACGCAGTGATGCATCATTGCTCCCCAAACCATGCTGGCAAGTTAAAGTGCCGTAGAAAGTAAAACGTTAGAGCTTGGAAAGTAACAAATTTAGAGCTGGAGGAAGTCAAATGTCAACATAAGTCAATGATGTAATCATGATGATGACCGTAATCTCTTCTTTTTGTTCAAGCAGTTGTGTTAGTTATAAATAAGAAACTCTAAAAATGCGTTTTTTACTTTATAGAGCTCGACTACATTCTACGTCCACGAAACATTAAACTATGTCATTTTCTGAAGACGTTCGTATTTAATTTGTACAAACCATTGTTTTAATTGCAGCTGCAAGAGAGATGCAACTTACTAATAAAAGCATGATGGATGAATTCCAGTAGACTGTGACGCACAGATGCAGAGGTGTTGTTTTCCCAAGCCAATACTCTAATAATTCGAACTCATCTCTGGCATAGGCCTTTAATATAAGATCATATACGAATTTTAAAACGAATAACGTAAGCTAGCAATAGTTATGAATTCCGGGTACAGGGTGGTGGTTTTCACTGTTTGTCAAAATCTAAAATGGTATTATTATATTAATTTGAATAGCTGTTAAAGGAACATTACAGAATTGGTTTTGGGTAACAAAACAGTTAAGCACTTTATATAATCCACCATATACACAAACTGACGAACCTGTAGAAGTTTGAGATCGATCGGCATCTGGGTCACGAGAAAATAGTGAAAAACCGATTACACATTTGCATGTGTTATACAATGCATGAATAAAACGCTCATGAGCGATAAACTCCGATCGGAAATTAGTTTTATTTATTTCTCATCAAATATGGCATTTCAGACAGAAATATTTCTAGGGATGTTTTCTACTATCGTCATCATTAGACCGTGTAAGTTTTATGTAAATCTGTGATCTTAAAGAAAATTGTAATTACCAGTTCTGTAATGTTCCTTTAAAGTCATAAGAATTATACCTATTTTATAATCACTACATTCTTTGAAATTCATTTTGACAATTTTACACACTTAAGCAGAGTCTTTGACGATAACTAAAAAGTTCTTCACTTGGCCCGGTATAAACCTTGCTCGTCCGTCCGACACCACAAGCATTTTTGATCGTACACGAAACACTTTGTCTTGATAGGGTAGGTAACTGCTTTTTGAATGCACCATAAGCTATGACATTGACTGGGAAGGTGTGTTTTTTAATCATTGACACTTATATTAATTAAAAACAGCATTTAAACTCTAATATTCCTTTTTAAAAATCTTGAAGTACCTCAGTTTCGAAAATTACATAGCACGTTTTTATAGCACGAGTAGCCATTTTTGTGGACAGAGTGAAAGGGTGTCAAAGGTCAAATTGTCTTTCTCACAATTCTATTCCAAAAAAATTGTATTTAATGGACTGAAAGGGAACAGAAACTGATTTGTATGGAATACCGGTACGTAATCAGAGTCAATTTATTAAGAATTAAGCAGACCAATAGAAAAAATTTGGATTTTCACTTAAATTGTAGCCTTACTGTCCATTAAAATGATAATACATCACATAATTTAATTTGATTTTAGTTTTACCAAGGTTTCACCAGAAGAAAATTAAACCACAGTCAGTGGTTGGAATTTAACTTTGAATATTTTTGCTAACGGCTGTACATACAAACATTCGATTATAAACAAGAATCACACCGGATATTTCATGTACTTTCAAAAGTAGCCGGTTTGTTTTGTTTTGAGACTTTGTTGTTGTAACTGTTCTTGTGTTTTTTGTCTTTTTCCCCCTCTTTTTCAATTGTGTTTGAGATCAACTTCAAATATTAGGTGATCGTGCAATATGTGCACGCACACACCTCTTGTTTTTGTTCTGTTTAGGTGTTTGTGCAATATGTGCAGGAATACCTCCTGTTAGTTGTTCGTACAATATGTGCACGCACACCTCTTGGGTTTTTTTTTCTGGTTTTTGTTTAGGTGTTCGTGCAATATGTGCACGAACACCTCTTTGTTTGTTCTGTTTTTAGGTGTTCGTGCAATATGTGCACGAACACTTCTTTGTTTGTTTGTTCAGTTTTTAGGTGTTCGTGCAATATGTGCACGAACACCTCTTTGTTTTTGTTCTGGGGGTTTTCGGTGTTCGTGGAATATGTGCACTAAAACCTCTTTGTTTTTGTTTTTTCTTCTTCATCTTCTTCTTCTTCTTCCACAGAACTCTTATCAGCAGCATATCTCAAAATTGAAGTTGAATTGAACATTGAAACTCATCAGGGCCCAATTTCATGGCACTGCTTACCAAATAATTCTGCGCTTATGCGCATTGTAACGTGTGTATTTCTATGGGACGCAGCTGGGTGTAAGCGCAGAATTCCGCGGTAAGCAGAGCCATGAAATTGGGCCCTGATAACTGAACCTCAACATGAAGATGACAAAAAACTTAATGACGTCATCATGACGTCATCAGGTGTCAAATTACAAGGTTTTTAACGTTGAAAAATTACAATTTTCTTTTCGCTGTATTTTATTGAATGACATCATCAGGTGTGGAATTACAAGGGTTTTAAAGTTGAAAAATAACCATTTTGCTATTCACTGTATTTCATTGAATTTGAAAGTTATGATGTTCATAGTTGGGCATCTGATAGTCCAAGACATGGGCAACATTTGAAAAGTAAACGCCAAAACCATAAAACATATTATTCGGCGCAGACACCCCCAAGTCAGCTGCCAAGGAATCCGTACCAGGTAAAATGTTTTTTGGGCAAGCTGCCCCTTATTCAGGTACCATCTTTTTTTGCTAAACTGGTCATTGACCAGTGTCTGTTTGGTAATAAAACAGTTTGAGCTGTGCCAAAAGTCAATCAGTTGTTTTGTTTATCTTATTAGGGTCGTCTGAAAATATTTATATATAAATATATTTATAGTTCATTATTAATGTGTTTATTTATTAGTTGTTATTGTTGGGAGTGTCATATTAATTGGTGGACGACCACATTTCACTATACAAGTAGGCCCTACTGGAATATTATGATTTCAATCCTCCAGAAATGTACACATTTTAATTTAGTACCTCCCTTGAAACCTATGGATCATTAATATAAATGTGAATAATTTTGGAGTGTCAGTGAGTGTGCAAGTTTGAAATTTTCTATCCAACAAAGCAATTATAGTTTGTTTCAACCATTGCCCAATAAAAATACAAATTAAAGCAAAAACATTGTTGTATAAATAATATCAACTACCGTACACTGTTCGGACTAGTTTAAAAACCAATGCCATGTGCCTTCTGAACCGTAAAAAACAACAAACTATAATGTGCCTATTGAGAAAATCTTTTCGGAAACCGAACAACAACTTCCCCTAGAATCACTACGAACCATTTCCCACAACCTTTTGGCGCACAAAAGGAAAAAATAAGGTTTTAAACCGTTACATTCCAATAACAATCATTTTGTTTACCCAAAACTGTCATAATTGGCACCGCACACAACCGTTTAACCCTTTCTGTGCTTTAATAACAAAAGTTGTTTGAACAAAAAGTTGTTTGAACAAAATCAATTGTCTGACAATGTGTGATTGTTAAAGTCGTTCCTAAAATAAACTGTTTGCATGGTGTATGAGCGCAGCAAGGGAGTGTGAAACTTCCCTTCCCACACTTCCTACCATTCCAACATCTACAAAAGATTGCTTTCAACGTAACAATAACCAAACTAAAATTTCAAAAACCAATTTGTGACTAGAAACCCACCCACTCACCCCCCCCCCTCCCCAAAAAACAAAAACAAAAAACATTACTGAAAGAACTAATCGTCTGTATTAAAAAAATGCATGTACATTATGAGCAATTTGTTAATCAATGGTGCATGGGAACCACATCATAGGATAAAGCGGTCCATCAGCATCAGCACCATCATTACAATGTTGACGATTCCAAGCCCGACGAAAGCTAGGTCGTAACTTTGTGTCAGGTCGTAAAACAACCCTGCAACGAGAGACACAAGAAACAATTCCCTGTGTTATAATTGAAAAACAACGGGGTTTTCCCCCAATGAACAGTAAATAAAGCTTAAGGGCTACGATGCCACAAAGTGGTGTGACTACGTTTCATTGGGCCTGATACAAGGATCATGGATGGTGCCCCTTCATTCCCTCGAGAAAGACTCTGCTAGGGTCGAAACGTCAGGCCACTAACCATTTTTTGCCAAAACAATATTTTCAAATATTAGTCACAATCCCAAGATGCAGTTATATTTCTAGTTGGATATCGATCATCCTCGTACTAGAAATCACTACGGCACTGCAACCACATTAGAATTACTTCCATGTTGTAGTAAACCTTACCTGCTACAAAACCTCCGCTGATTCCTCCAAGCCCGTAGAGACATTCACCTAAAATAAATGAATCAACTAGAATACTTTCGCTGTATATTTCTTTAACCACTAACGGCCACAACATGCTTAGAAGTCCAATAGCACCACCGTTGATACAAGACAAAGACATCAGGATCTGCCGATAAGTAATAAAACAAATTGGTCACACGCCGTTTTAATTAAAAAATGCGAAGATGCAGACGAGCACATGAGTACTAGTGTAGGCCTACATTCTTGAGTCAATACCAGTGTCTTATTTGTTGGATTGTTTTCTTGTATTTGGGGGGATTTAATAATTTGTTTGTTTTTTAATTTATTGAATGCTAGTGCGAACTTTTCGTTCATCTACCTTTATTTTTGTCAATTTTCTTGTCAAATTTCTATACATTTTCTCATTAAACAATTAATGTTGTTTTAATATTGGATGTCTAAATATATAAACGTTCTGTAACGAACAAATGTAAGCAATAGGCCTATTTAACAGCACTAGTGGGATGAGTTAGCACTTTTCGAGCGAGGGAAGACTGACGAAGATCTGCCCTGGGGAGCCCAATGTTTTTTTTAAATAATAATAAGGGGTGAGTGTTGTAATAGAGGAGATTATGCAAAGGCTTAAAGGTATCGTACATTTGGTAATTACTCAAAATACATTATCATAAAAACTGACTTGGTAACGAGCAACAGAGAGCTGTTGATAGTATAAAACATTGTGAGAAACGACTTCTCTGAATTAACGTAGTTTTTGAGAAAGAGGTAATTTCTCACTAAAATAATAAAAACTTCTTGGAAGAAGTTTTTATTCCTACATCTGAAAGCACACAAATTTGTACAACAAGGGTGTTTTTTCTTTCATCATTTTCTTGCAACTTCGATGACCAATTGAGCCCAAATTTTCACAGGCTTGTTATTTTATGCATATGTTGGGATACACCGAATGAGAACACTGGTCTTTGACAATTACCAAACGTGTACGATGCCTTTAAGGCTAAGGCTACAAAAGTGAAGAGGTATGGCAACAGAGGGTGCTATTTATGTTACATGGATGTCACAGTGGGGCTTAGTGGTGTAAATAATACTTATTTTTCTCCCATTTTTATATTTTGTTGAAATTTTCAAAATGTGACATATGTGTCACATGGGGCTCCCGGGGCAAACATGAAGAGGACGATTTCGAAATCTGTTTACTGTTTGTGATGGAGACGGATACTTGGCGTCAGGGGGGGGGGGGTTAGAGAAGAAAAAAATGTTAGTTTTCTTACCACATAATTATCCTGAGCAAATGAATCCAAAAACATTGCAGCTGCGTTTATAATACACAGTAACACAAACAACCAAAATGCACTGATGACATTGTAGACTTGCAGAGGAATATGAATGAGTCTGCCGAGAAGGTTTCCAACACCACCTACAGTTGACAACAGAGCTGCTGCAGAGAGAGGTATACCTCTTGAAACAGCATGAGGTACTAGAAATACCATCCAAGCAGCAGAAGATGTGCCTTGTAGGAAATAAATACCAGTTTGAAGAAGTACCCTGGGTTTCTCAAGGACGGCGTTCAGGGAAAGCCAGGAAGCAACTTCCCTCAGCCGATTACGTAAAAATGGTTCATTTTTGTCATTTAATACTTGGTCCATGTCTGTTGTGTTTAATTTCGAATACTTATGAGCGTGTTGATTATTCAGTGCACCAAACACAGTCACGTGGAACATAACAGCAGACATGATCATCAAGGTTCCACGCAAGCCATAGACTTCGAGAAGAAAATCGACTGTCGGTGGGCAAGCCATTACACCGAATGACCCACCTAGAAATGCTATGGCGTACATGACTGGAAAATGATCAGATGGTGACGATAACAGTGCAGCTATCTGCGGTATATAGGAAAGACCCATACCAAGACCTGTCAGAGGTAGTAAAAAAAAACATGCATTTACATTCACGAGATTGTTAATGTTTTCTTTTTGTACGAGACAAGCAGCTGGGTTGGAGGAGAGAATCTCTAAAAGAATTGAAGGAACGTGTCAACGTCATTGGGAAGTCTCCCGATCCCTTTAAAAGTGTTTGCTCATAGATTTGAACAAGTTTGACATTTCTTACAATGTGGTAACCCTTTTTGACATTTTCTTCCAACTTTAACAGGAACGTTTCGCAACATATAACAGTCATGTTCATTTTGTGGTCACTGAAATGATCTTCATAGACCGATTTATCCGAGCATGATGTGCCTCAAATTCGGGCCACGTTTAGGGTGTAGATCGTAAAATTAGTAAAACAAAAACCGCAACAGCTTTGTGTTCGTCCAAAGGACAAACACCTTATATACTGGGGGTTTTTCCTTCTTTTTTTCGTTAAGCCATAAATGGTGACGGTCACATCGGTCAACAAACTCCTTGACAGTGTTACGATCCAAAAATCTCCAAACTATCCGTGAATATAAATCACTCAAAAAGCCTGAATTTTCTCAGATGCAACAAAGAAATCAAACAAGGTGACACTGATGTATAAGAACACAGAATCCAAGTGATTTAATGATAAAACTATCAACCACTTCAGTTACCGATTTGGTTTAACAAACATACACTGATTGCATAAAACAAGTGTACATTAAAATGGATCTTATACAACATAAGTATCTTACGGGCTAATACGTCAACCTGGATGAAATACAGGCGAGGATCACAGCAACAGAAGATACAGCGAGGATCACATACACTGGTTCTAAAACGATCAACTCCAGGGGCGGTAAAACAGTTCTTTGCCGATGTGACTATGAGCTATCACGGGGCGAACTCACTCCGAAAAATGTCCAGAAGAAGACGAAGCAACAACGGGTACACAATCTGACACCCGCCACAAAATATGGGGAAGAAGACCCCAAAATACCGAACTGTAGATTAAGTTCGAAACTGTCCTTTCCGGATTTACATTAAGCTCTTTAACTGCACTCGGTCAAAAGCGAACTCTACCAAAAGCTCCTCCAACGAGTTGAATCACAATCACAGAAGTCGTAGCTTCCACCAGTCTTGAGTATTTGTGTCCCCTCGAAGATTGATCCCCAGCCTGTATATAAAGGATTTGTGTTGTTTTCTGGAAAGTTCTAAAACTAACTTCAAACTTCCAGAGCCTAGATCATTCTAGATCCTTCATAACGGATTAACGCCGCCCACTAGGGTCAACGGACTTACACACAGAAAATGATTGACAGCGTGCGTTGTATACACGTAATTACATGTACATGTATTAGGGTCTCATAACAACAGCAAAACTTATTCAGTAAAATCATTGACCAAGAAGCCGCTATTAACATGACTGTATCGTCCGCATACTTATGTTGTCACTCACCTGTTGTTATTCCCAATGTGATTGTTAACTGGAAGATGTTCCAAGTGAACGCACTGGCAAGGTATCCAGCAAAAAGCAAGAACCCTCCGGTCATAACACACACCCGGCTACCATATCGCTTTGCAAGGTTCCCTGTGACTGGTGCTGTTATCATTATAGCACGTTAAGAAAGAAACAAAATAAATCAAGATATAATAAAACCCTTTATCATTAACTCATTTTAATGAAAAATGAAACGGGTAATCCCATAACAAAATATACTCCCTGTATCAGAGGCAATGCCTCTTATATACAGGGAGTAGTTTATTTTTGTTGAGGCATAACAAGGTTCATCATCAAAACCATCAATCGTTAATTTATATCAATATAATAATAAAAAAATCAACGTTTTGAAATCAAATTATATTATTTTGCATTCTTAAGTTTGATTTGTCCACATAATGTAGGGGTAACTGTGCATTTGATGGCACAAGCATGATTTTTATAGTCAAAAGAAATCGAGTGTCGAAAAACACACGCTTGTCCATATTTACATGTACTATAAAACAACAACAGATTTTACCTCATTTTTTTCCTAATATAAAATTGATAGTGTAGTATACACAGCAACTTTGTAATGAGACACTGTAATACTTAAAGTGAGCCCTCTGTTGGTGAGATTATGCTGATGAGTTGTTGACGAATAAAAGCGTTCTTATAAATGGCAGCCATCTTTGTATCTCGTGTAATTGACTTGAACCCCCAATATATTACATATTTGGCGACGAGGATGGGATACAAATTTTTAAACAGTGTTTAATAGTTCCAGCTAAGTATAAGGAACATCTAGGGAACACGATGGCAGCGCTGATAGGCAAGATAGGTGAATATCAGGAGGGAGAAGAACAGTTTGAATACTACCTGGAACGACTAGAGCAGTTCTTCGTCGCTAACGCAATTGCAGACGACCGTGCGGTAAGCGTATTCTTGACGGTTATTGGACCGAAGTCATATGGTCTGCTCAAGAATTTAGTATCACCAGGAAAACCAAGTGATAAGTCATTTGAAGATTTAAAACTGCTACTAAAGAACACTCCCGAACCGCTGGTTATAGCCGAAAGATTTAAGTTCCACAAACGAGATCAGAAAGAAGGTGAAACAGTAGCCACGTATCTGATAGAATTAAAACGTCTTGCAAGTATCCTCGTATCCCCATTATTCGCGCACGTAAGAATTGAAATTGAATTTTGACTTGATTAACAGAATCAAGAACAACTTTTAGCTTTAATTTTAATTGTCTGATGTCAAAGCCCACCTGAGAGGAAAATCTGAAGCCCGCAGAACATCGTCAAAGCACAACGAAACTCGTCGTCTGCAATCGACCCCGATTTGTCAAGTTTCGTTTTCCGTCACATGAATTCGCGCACTTGGGCTGGAACGCCACTACCGAGTCCCTATTGTCCCGCTTTTCTTCTAAATGCTTTAGTCCGTGCGGCAGGGAAGCTGCCGGTTGAAATCGGCAGTGATAATTATTTACAGGAAGGGGTGGTGGGGTTGGCGAGGTGGGAAATGGACTCTGCGCTGTTATCACAAAGTTGGTAAGCCCCGCGTCCAGTTAAATGCAAACAATTCGTAATTTCTGAAAAAAGATTATAAGGCGCACGTCCACTTCAACCTTTCGTAGTTTTTTGTCTGCCCTCTGTTGTTAAATGAAAATCACGTGGTCTTGTAATTTAAGTATTGAAGTATGGCAGACGATACGCACAGAACTTTCAGTGTTTTTTTTTTTTTTTTAATCGACCACCTTATCTAGCTATGTTTTGTATTTAGTCTAAAAAGGTAAGATTGTATACTACATTTAGTTTATCTAAAATCTTACCAGAAAGGCTTTGATTTTCCACATCTTCGCAGGAAATTGTTTATCAGGCTTTATAATTTCACGAAATAAAAAAAATTGAGTCACTGCGTATTGTAAACAAAATATTATGCGTCGGAAAGGTACCTGCGCGAATATTTGTGATGCGCGAAATTGGGGTACGGGAGGATACATGCAAGTTTCAGGCTTTTCTCAATGAAGCTATAAGAGATCGCCTGGTTTGTGGCCTGGAAAATTCAACATGTTAAAGGAAGTTGTTGGCTGAGAAAAACCTTACACTGGAGAAGGCAGTAGGAATTGCGACAGCAATGGAAATGGCCAGCAAACAAGCAAGAGATATACATTCTTCGCATGTGGCAGACACATTGGGAAGTAAGCCAGTGACTGTTAACAAGATAAGGTCCAAACCTTATAAAAGTTATCTGGGTAAGGCGAAGAGTGGTCAAGATGGATCATCTCCCAAGCAAAATCCGTCCAAATCTTTCAACAAACCAAAGGGTAGTTACACTTGCTACCGCTGTTCCGCAGAGGATCATGATGCAAGCCAATGTCCTCACAAGTCATCCACTTGCTATAACTGCAAGAAGGTGGGTCACATAGCCAGAGCATGTAGAAAGAAGCGACAACAGAAACCTAAAACGGTAAAACTTGTCTCTACCATTGCTAGTGAGGATGATGAATTTGATTTATACACGATTAAGGAGTTTCCATCAAAATCGGGTATAATTCTGGATGTACAGGTTGGAGGTACACCCATCCAGATGGAGTTGGACACTGGTGCGGCTGTGTCTATTTTATCGGACACTGTATACCAGAAGTATCTAAAGTCGTGGCCTTTACATGAGTCTTCTGTGAAACTACGTACATACGCAGGGGAGGCCATTAAAGTGTTAGGTTGTGCCACAGTACCAGTGCAGTACAAGGATCAACCAAAGTGCCAACTGCCATTGTTTGTTGTGTCTGGGGACAAACCAGCTCTCTTTGGACGTCAGTGGCTAGAAACAATCAAGGTAGATTGGAACAGTATCTTCAAAGTTGAGACGACAGCAGCTCCCACCGCCAAGTCAGTTGAAGATATTTTGTCAAAGCACAAAGAAGTGTTTGCAGAGTGTGGAGACCCCATCAAGGATTTCACTGCTTCAGTGAGAATTCCAGAAGGAACCAAACCAATGTACTACAAGGCACGGCCTGTTCCATATGCATTGAGAGACAAGGTTGAACTCGAACTTAAACGATTACAAGATAATGGAGTAATATCTAAGGTAGATCGTAGTGTATGGGCTTCTCCCATTGTAGTTGTACCTAAGCCAGATGGAAAAATAAGGCTATGTGGGGATTATAAGGTGACAGTAAATAGGGTGTTGGAAGAAACACATCATACCTTACCCACTGCGGATGATTTGTTTGCAACCCTAGAAGGAGGGAAGATTTTTACCACATTAGACCTTACTAATGCATACTTACAGTTAGGACTAGACGATGAGTCAAAGAAGTATCTAACTATCAATACTCACCTTGGATTGTATCAGTTCAATCGTCTGCCGTTTGGGGTATCCTCGGCACCGGGTATATTCCAAAATGTGATGGATCAAATACTATCGGGGATTCCAGGGGTAGTGTGCTACCTTGATGATATTTTAATATCTGCTCCAAATGAGTCGGTACACTTGGTGAGACTACATCAAGTAATGAGGCAGTTAGAGAAGTATGGAGTAAAAGTTAAATCACAGAAATGTGAATTTTGTCGAACATCAGTGGTTTACTTAGGGCATAAGGTGGATGGAGATGGCCTCCACCCAACCTTAGACAAAGTAGAAGCTATCATGCCAGCGCCCAGCCCCACGAACATCAGTGAGCTGCGCTCATATTTGGGTTTGCTAAATTACTATGGGAAGTTTCTCCCAAACATAGCAACTGTGATAAATGCTCTGAATGCATTGTTACGCAAAGAGACAACGTGGCGCTGGACCAAGGCATGTGAAACGGCTTTCCAAAACAGCAAGAAATTGTTGTTAGATAGTTCATTACTAGTACATTATGATGTAAATAGGGAACTCAGGCTAGCTTGTGATGCCTCTCCGTATGGAGTAGGAGCAGTCATCTCACACATCATGCCAAATGGTGATGAGAGACCAATTGCGTTTGCATCACGTACACTTTCTAAAAGTGAACAAAACTATGCACAGATTGAACGCGAGGCGTTAGCAATCATTTTTGGAGTGAAGAAATTCCACAAATACTTGTATGGTAGGAACTTTACTTTACTCACAGATCACAAGCCGCTTACTGCGATTGTAAATCCTGAGTCCCCTATACCTACCTTGGCTGCGGCACGTATGCAGCGATGGGCCTTGATGTTGTCAGCATATAAGTATACGATTGAGTACAGGAAATCTGCAGAACACTGTAATGCAGATATGCTGTCAAGGTTGCCAGTTAAGCAAGGTGATACAGATGACAGGAAGTGAATTACTTCTCATATGTTGATGAGTTACCCATAACAGCAGAAGACATTGGGAAGGAAACACTCAAAAACCCAGTCTTAGCAAGAGTCTATGACAATGTGATAAATGGATGGCCTAACTATGTTTCAGACAAAGACATGCAACCCTATTTTTCTCGTAAAAATGAACTGTCTGTGGACAAGGGATGTATTTTGTGGGGGTTGCGGGTTGTAATTCCTGACAAATTTAGGCGTACATTATTGAATGATCTACATGAGCAGCACCTTGGCATTTGTAGAATGAAAGGGCTGGCTCGTAGCTACTTGTGGTGGCCGGGGTTAGACCAAGGCATAGAAAATGTGGTTAACCAGTGTGAAACATGTCAATCAGTAAGAAATACACCACCCTTGGCACCGCTTCAAACATGGACGTGGCCAAGTAGGGTGTGGGAGAGACTGCACATAGATTATGCAGAGTTGAAGGGTCAACATTTGTTTATTGTCATAGACAGCCACTCAAAATGGGTAGAAGTTTATCCCATGAGAACTACGACGGCAGGTCAAACCTTGGACATATTGAGGAGATTGTTTAGTGCGTATGGGTTACCTGAGGAGATAGTATCAGATAACGGTCCTCAATTTACTTCTAAAGAGTTTGCAGAGTTCATGACCAAAAATGGTATAAAGCACAAACGTGTGGCACCATATCACCCAGCCTCAAATGGAGCCGCTGAGCGGACTGTTCAAGTGGTGAAAAAAGCGCTCATTAAGCAAATGCTTGATCCTGAACCTCGGAAACGGGAGTTGTCAGTACATCACAAATTGGCAAATTTTCTGATTACGTATCGGAATACTCCACACACTACAACCGGTAGAACACCTGCTGAGTTATTTTTGAAAAGACAACCTAGGACAAGGTTTTCTTTACTGAAGCCTAATTTGGCACAAACAGTGGACAAAAAGCAGGAGAAGCAAAAAGAGTACCATGATAGGGGCCGAGTTCAGGAGCGAGCATTGCAACTTGATCAGAGAGTCCGGGTTAAGAGTAACCTAAATGGGTTGATTAAGTGGTTGCTTGGTAAGGTTACAAAAGTCTGTGGTTCAAGAACATATTTGGTACATATGTACAACAATGGCAGAACTCGGTTTGTACACATTGATCACATTTTGGGTTCACATGAAAGGGGTGTTCCTAACAACAGTAACAGCACTTATCCAGACTTACAGGTACCGGTTGAGTATCCAGTACAGAGTGATACAGGTTTGGTGCACCGCAGTGGCCAACACGAAAGGGATGAACAAAAACAGGCGCATTTTGAGAACAATAAATTTCGACCAAGTCCTGATTCACAGGGTAAAGGTGATTCCCAACCTACAAGTTCACCTGTACCTGTACTCACACCCGTACCGAGCCCAGACGTTTCACTGGGGAGACGCTATCCTATGAGGGTACGGAAGGCACCAGTTAAACTTAATTTGTAGCCAAGTTAAAAGTAAACAAATCAGTCAGTGATAAAGCAGTATCAGATTAAAACAAGCACAGGCTACATTTTTATTTTTGATTGTTAAGTTTACACAAAAGGAAGAAAGAAAACAAAATCAAGGCATTTGATTTAAGAAAGTTAATTTGATGATAGTTTATGTTGTAGTAAACAGCTAACTTTAGAAGGTGCTCCTGTAAACAGTAATAATAACATACTTATTGCATAACGACAAAGTACCTGGATATGGTTTCTTTTAAATGTCTTACACTATTCACTCACGGGGGGACAGTATGTTTAAGGGGGAGGAGTGTAGTATACACAGCAACTGTGTAATGAGACACTGTAATACTTAAAGTGAGCCCTCTGTTGGTGAGATTATGCTGATGAGTTGTTGACGAATAAAAGCGTTCTTATAAATGGCAGCCATCTTTGTATCTCGTGTAATTGTCTTGAACCCCCAATATATTACAGATAGCGATAAAAATAATGGGGTATTCGTAGCCTAAAGCTCAATCCTGGCCCAGTACACTTTCCTGTCCATGTGGAATTAGTATGCGTGACTTACCAATGACCAAACCAATACTGTTTGACAAGCCAATTGTAGTCCCCAGTTCAGCTGCACTGCACTCTAGAGAATCCATGATAGGATTGAATAAAACACCGAACGATTTAAGAGATCCCATCTCGAGGAAAATTATCATGAATGATGTAAATGTAAGGAGACAGCTTGAAGTCGTCATTTCGAATTAAGGATACAACTCATTAAATCAGAGTCCAAACAGCGACGTTCCCCTCTCCGAACCCCGATTGTACTTGACTGTGTATAGTCGGACTTAACGGGAGCAGTCACTAAATTATCTATAGACTGTGCAAGTCTCGCGCGTATCGGAACGAGAAAACACGTCAAGCGAAGAACATAGTTTTTTCTGAAATCAAATCTGCGTTTTAAATTATATCTAATGACAAAATCTGAACAACAAAAATACTCAGTACAATTTTTATAAAATTAGTTTTAGCTTGTATAATAAATACACAAATAATGTGTTAATTATTAGTTAAACATAATTAGACTCTGGGACAAGGATGCGTATTATTGATCTTAACTTTTAGACACCCCTACGCGAATTCGCGAAGGTCACACCGGCGTAAAATCCTAAAATTAAACGAGTCTAATTTATTAGGCGAAGTTTGATTGAGATTCTACCGATCCATTATGACGAACGAAAGAGATTACGTGAGATAGCGCTCACCAGCCAGCTATAATCAATCTTTAAAGCACAAGTCAAAAGGTTCAAATGACGAAAAGGGAGGTCACTGAAGAAGAACGGGTGGGCACGTAATCTCTTTCGTTCGTCATAATGGATCGGTAGAATCTCAATCAAACTTCGCCTAATAAATTAGACTCGTTTAATTTTAGGATTCTACCTCACCATTATGACGTAACTCCAGAGACCACGTGAGATGTTTAGAGCAAGAACATTTTGACTTGTTAAATGTTAATATACACAAGGACTCACAAAATGGAGTACCAAGAGAACAATACTTACGTCTGGTTCAACTCGTTTTAATGTAACTCACAGAATAATACACATCCTTTCTATAATAAAGGAGTGAACATCGGCTACATGCCAGTTTTCACTTCTTGTTTATAATTGAAGTAGAAAATGCAGGGTTTTTAACTATAGGTTTGTTATAAAACTTTGCGAAAGTCTTCGCGCCCGACCATCCTGCAGTCTTCAAGATAACCTGTATTGGAACTCCTGCAGTTGCAGCTGCTGAAGTGGAGGCTGCTCGTACACTGTGAGCTGTAAAAACACTTGTGTCAACTCCTGCAGACTTTAGCATATCTCTAATCCATCTGCTTATACTGTCTGTAGATAAAGCTTTAAATGGCTTTTGAAAACTTATAAACAAACGTTTCTCTTCACCACGAACATTCTTTGTTCGTTTTAAATATTCTGATAAATTGGCAACAACACAAAGATCAGGATTTTCTGATAAGACGGGTAAAACAAAGTCGGCTTGATGTACTCCTGGCCTACTTTGTTTTAATAAATGTCCCGCTGTAATACGACACTCTGTGTCAGATATTAATACATCATCAATGCATACTAGATGCAGTGTTTGGGTTCGTTGGGCTGTAACTAGAGCCAACAACGTAACTACTTTCTTACTGAGCAACTTCAGAGATAGCTCGTTTGTATTACCTAAAATGACTTTAGGAAATTAAACAAAATACCAATGTCCCATATTTCTTTATATCTTGGGAACGATGGTCTACAATTAAATACTCCTTTCATAAATCTGGTTGTTAGAACATGACTGCCAAAAGTAACACCATCTATTGGCAGAGTAATTGATGAAATTGCCGACCTGGCACAATTAATAGAGCTATAACTGAGGCCCTCGTCAAATAATTCTGTTAAGAATTGTAATGCAATGCCTATATTTGGTTTTATAGGATTTATGCTTTGTCTACTGCAAAACGATTCCCATCTCCTGATATACGATGCATACTGTTTTTGCGTGGAGTTTCTCCACGAAGCCACAATGATTTCAGTTGTCCGGTCTGAAATACCTGTTCTTGCAAGTCGCTCCCGGATAAGTGGCATGCCAGTAGTGACAGCTTCGATTGAAGTGGGTGCACCGCTGATATGTTCTGCGGTAGTTTGAGTGGGTGCAGAGATGCCGAGATGAGTATTGGCTCTGCTTTCAGCATATGTATCAACTTTGGATACCAGAACTGGGTTGGCCAGTTGGGAACAACCAGAAGTCCCTCTGCCTGGTCGTTGTGTATCTTTTGAAGAACTCTGCCGATAAGGCTAAAAGGTGGAAAAGCATAGAAACTGTAATTGTCCCAAGACAACGTGAATGCATCTATTTCAATAGCCTCTGGGTCATGTTTCCACGACACATACGGCTTGATCTGATAGTTTAATCTAGAGGCAAATAGATCAATATTCGGCTCTATAAGTCTAGAACTTATTTGTTCAAAAATGTGTGGCTTGAGCATCCATTCCCCATCGACATTCTTTTTTCTTGATTCAATGTCTGCCACTACGTTTTGTTTGCCTGGAATGTGAGCTGCACTGAGCCATATATTGTTTGCTTTAGCCCATTGCCACACCTGGCGTGTGACTTTGTCACACTCTGTCGATTGTATTCCACCCATTTTGTTAATGTATGCAATCGCTGTTGTATTATCAATATACAATCGCACATGTGAGTTCATGCATTCCTTCGAAAAGGACTTCAATGCAATAAAGGAGGCAAGGATTTCAAGAATATTTATGTGAGCATGAGCTTCTTGATCTGTCCAATGACCCCCTGTGCGTTTGTCATTACAAACAGCACCCCATCCTGTAAGGGATGCATCTGAAGTAATAATAACACTTGGCTTTGAGTGTATTATACTTAAATGTCTTGTGGCTTCAGTGGATTCAATATTTTCAATCCACCAATTGAGGTCATTTAACGCCTCTTCCGACAAACTCATTTGACAATCAAAATCTCCATAATTTTGTTGCAGTGCTCTTATTTTGTCTTTTTCGACTTGTCGGTAAAACAGTTGGCCAAACATTACACCTGGGAAATTTGACACCATCATGCCAATAGCCTGGGCCACTTCTCGTATTAGCACAGATTCTTTATTAGTCAAGTTTTGACATTTTTCTTTAGCTTTCCAGCTTTCTGTGATGTCGGGGAAATTGACATATCATTCGAGTTTAACACAAAGCCTAGGAAATTTATTTCCTGTACCGGAATAGAAACCGACTTTGTGTCGTGAATTATGAAGCCTGCTTGGGCCATAAGTTGTTTTGTTGCCACTGTATTATTATAACATTCCTCGTAAGTTTTTCCAAACAATAAGGAATCATCAATGTATGCAACTGATTGAAAACCTTGGCTTCTGAGAGCCGAGTATATAGGTTTCATTAATTTTGTGAATAAACGTGGAGCTGAAGCAAGTCCATTTGGGAGGCAGGTGTACTGATAAATGGTATCGCCCCATTGGAATTTCAGATATTTTGTATGCTCATTTGCAATCGGCACTGAATAATAGGCGTCTCTAAGATCAATAGATGACATGAAACAACCTTTTGTCATTAAATGTGTTGCAGACTGTAAAGTCTCCATCTTAAAATGATGGTATTTCACATGTTTATTTAACGACTTTAAATTCAATATCATTCGGTATGTACCGTCTTTCTTTGGCCGCAAAAATATATTTGATAAGAATTCTTCTGGCTCGTGTGAAGATTTCTCAATAACTCCTTTTGCAAGGAGCTTATCAACTTCCTGTTGAACAATTTGATGTTCAAAATCATTCAAGGCATATTGCTTCGGTATGAACATTTGCCTCGGTGTGGATTCAAACTCAATGTAGAGTCCCTTTACCATGCTCAAAATAGATTGGTCTGAAGTAATGTTACTCCACGTTGAAAGGTAATTTTGTATTCTTCCTGCAACGAATGAGCTTGCTTTAGCTTCACTGATTTCAGCAAAATATGTGCTAACCTGTGCTATGCTGGAAGAAGTACTTGGCGCATTCACGGGCGTGCCACTGTGCTTTGGCCCCGCTTGTATCCTCGTCCCCGGCTGTGGTTGCTTTTTGCCGGTCGATCCCTTTGGTAAGAATAGGACTGGTACTGGTTGTACTTTTTTGCCGACATTGAACGGCCTGAGTAATGTCTATACCCAAAGGTTTTATTGCGTCCATCAGCCTGATGACCCAGTTTATTTCCAACTTTGTTGGTTGTTTTTATGTCATGAACTGCTTTGGTCAGGTCGTCCCCAAAAAGAAGTTGGGTAATTGGGACAGATGGAGCGCAGAGGCGCTGGTATTGAGTATTGAGATCGGGACGCATTAGTTCCCTACGTCTCAAGTTTAGCTCAATGTTGGCATTAGCCATTAGAGTTATGGTGTCAGTAGCTAGTTTTACCTCTTCTTTGACACCTTGCTTTGCTAGCAACTTCTCTGTTAGTTGCAGTAGAGGAACAAGTGCTGAAACCAACAACTTTTGAACTCTCAAGAACTTTAAGTCCCGGGTCCGAGTACTAGGCTTGAGTAGTGCCCATATTTCCGGGTTCACTTTCGTTTTTATCAGCTTAGTACAATTTTGGGGCCTGCTATAAGCTTTTTGCTTTTCAGACAATTTATCATCCGACAACTTTGTCATGAGCATTTTGTCAGTCAGGGTAGCAAGCTTGTCTTTTATTTTGGGCCTAACCTTATCACCTGCCTCATATTCCTGTTGGATATCGCCCAAAAGATCGTCATTTGACGAACCATTTTGTTCATCCTCCGAGAACAGGCGTCTCAGTTCAGCTTCTGTGTCATCAGAATCTGTGGTGACTGGGTTGCGAACAACCACGACTGATTTCAGCCGTTTGGCTTTTTGCTCAGGCACATTGGTGCTCGAGGCGCTTCGCTTGCATTCCGTCTGTCCTTTGTTAGTTGCCTGAAGGAATTCACTTGTGAATTGGGAAAAGCCCTCCTTCATTGCTTGCACCAAGGTGTTATTTAACCCTTGCCACGGTTCATTGGATGCGGACATAGAGGCAACGCCCTGCAATGGCATACTGACTGTATGGGGGACAGTGTGTAGAGTTTTAGACAATTTTGTCTTACCTTTACACTTCTTTTTCCCCGTAGTCTCTGCTGGTTTCTGAACTTCAGTTTCTGAAGTTTCGGGAATGTTGGCTATTAAGCCATCTTCCATGGGTAAACCAGAACCCTGTCTCGGAGGTGTCGTTTGTGGAGATAAATCTGAGAAATCCCCAATGTCCAAAAAACTATCCATAGCTTGGTTTGTTACCTCTAAAGGACTAGGCCTACAATATGTAAAGGTCAAATTCAGTGTGCAATAACTTTTCAGTATGATACATAAGCATTGGCCTATGCACATAACACGGTGATTGGAGAGAACGGAGTAGAGACGTCCGTTCGTCAGCTGGCTAGATCGCACAAATGATTATAGCTGGCTGGTGAGCGCTATCTCACGTGGTCTCTGGAGTTACGTCATAATGGTGAGGTAGAATTAACGCTTGGCGGATCGTGGAGGACGCTGACGCCTCAACAACCATAGAATGCAATGAAAAGGCCTCGCGTTGTAATTACAGCATCTTGCAATCATCGCGCATCCAAAAGCGTTTACATAAGTTTTGTTATCGGAGGTGAGCACGAAATTCTTAATTTGTTGCAGTAACCGATATCTGAGGTCAAGTTTAATTCTCGGGTTTTCATCGTTATATTGTTGAATTGATTTTACTTTCATATTTTGTATCACTAAGTATTACTTTCCCAACAGCATATATAATGTGTATAGTCATAAACTACGTTAAACTAAAATAATTGACGAAACAAAATCTCGCCCACGTAAAACTCCATATGGTTGGGACCACTATGCCCTTATCGGGACCATTGCTCGTACAATAATGGTTTCAATCTGTGGGTGAGCCAAATCTTTGGAAAACCACATAATGAACACTTTTGTGGTCTTTCTGTGGATTGGACAAGATTGTAGTGCTCAATCAGTGGTTTTTCTCAATCTGTGACATTGCTCATTCTGTGGAGTAACCTTTATTGTGCATGAACTATCAGTGGATGCATATAACTTTTCAATTTCTTATAATGGTTGAAACGTTCTAACTTTGGTTTAGTGTGTTCTATTTTAAAATGGTTTTCAAAATACGACTTTTTTATTTTATGCATTTTAAAATATATTTTAACGTAATAAATTGATTAAACTCACACATTTCAATAATGCAGGGTTTTGTATTCTGTGGTTGAGCGACATATATTGAATTTTGTGAAAAGTTTGAGCATTTAAACTACATCTATGGAAAAAACTCTCTTAAGGTAATTGAACGACTTAAAAGCTGTATTTTATACTTGATGACTTTATATAACATTATTCTACGTGTATTTGCATGCTAAATACTGTTTTACCAAAGTTAGTGCCCATGAGGCCAGTTTTTATGAACTGTGTTAGGCGATAAGTGTGAATTCATGAACCACAGAATGAGCAACTTTCCGTTTATGATCTCAAACTTGTCTATTATTTAATAATGCAGATGATGATAATGGAACTTCAAGCTGCTATACCGATTCTTGTCAAAACAAGCTTTCCGGCTGTTTTTCTACCAGCCTCAGTCATAGGCCTACGCCGCAGTTGCTGGTCGTTGCTGATCAAATTAGTAAATACAGGTCGATGCCATGACATAGTGGTCATATCATATGACAGCGGCGTTATTATTATTATTTTTTGTCGCATTTGGGGATTGGGGGCATGAAGAAGGATGCATGTACAGGCTCCAACATCTGAGGTTCAAATGTGTTTTCTCGATGATGCTTATAACATGTTTTACCTGCTCCGGGAAGACTACACTGTTTATGAATTTGGACACATGGAGCCATTAATTCTTGCAAACATTAACAACTTTGGGCATTGTATTTTGTTTCCATTGAGTTTCTGAAGAAAAAAGTTTTATTGAACAAATTCAATGCACCTGAGAACACGGTAACAATTCCATAACGGAACATAGTACGCACGGAGCGATCAAAAAATAAACATTCACTACACTATGCGTGCGACGGGGAGAGCGCGCGCAATGTATGTCATTTACGGGCTGTACCACTTTGACACGGGGGTGGAGTACAATAATCATAAGAATGGGCGTTGCGTATTACTGTGATACTCGAAGTTTCACGCAGTCATTGTGGTTTAAGACAATACAACGTGAGATAAAGCTTATATAATTAGCTATCAGATCCAACTTTTGCAATGACTGCATTAAACAGTATTTTCCTGTATAGACACCCCCACTCTCCCAAAATGAGCTGTCCTTGTACTAAGTCAATGGCCATATGTTTACGTTAACGCGCGCTCGCACACACACCACGGAAAGGGTTATGCTGCAAAAATATGGACAGCGTATGTTCCGTTCTAGGGCAACAGGTTACAGTTAACCAATCATCAAAATTGTTACATGAATGAACATATAAACTGTTCAGCTTCAAGAAGCCGTTTGATCCAGGCAACTGCGCGGCGCAGTTCACGAGTTACGGCAGGTTATGTAAAACGAGTAGAGGCAATTTCGATAGTTTTTCACTCCCCGCCATAGGCGCTAGAAAGAAAGTCAATTTGTTTAAATAAAAAGGGCAACAAGTTCCCTATTATATAGAACTGAACAACGTACATGAATTGAAAAATAGTAAGTTCCTCTTCAAAATACTGAGTGATCCATAAAATTCGCTTGTTGCAATCTCGAGTTATTATGAGTTTTGTAAGAAATTATGCATTTTAAAAGTATATTTTGTGCGTATTTGGGGCCGGATATAAAACGCTCAATGCAAATGAGCGCTATGTTCCGTTATGTTACTGTTCTGTCAACAGTGTTTATTTACTCCACAGATCACTACTCAAAATTCATAACACTAACAGTTTGAAAAAGGTTATTCAAAATTTAATTTCAGCCATTAAAACATTTTTTAAATGGTTGCAAAAATAGTTTGCAAATCAGAGAAATGGAACACATGAGTGTCATGGCCGAGCGGTTTAGAGCATAAAATTCAAGTTCTGGTGGCTAAGTCATCAGGGTGTGGGTTCGATCCCAGTCATGACACTTGTGTCCTTTTAAAAGCAAGATGCTTTACTGTAACTGATTCCCTTCACCCAGGGGTATAAATGGGAACAATGTGAGGGTAGAGGTTGATATTGTGTTTGAAAAACCCAGGGAGCTGAGAAAGATTACAGGAATGCTATAGGCCCAATGACCAGGGCACTAATGTACTGCGCATTGATAGGTTATTGTATGCAATATATAAGAACTAGTAATTAGTATTATTATTATTAATAATACTAATTAAAAACCTAGTGCTGCATGTACCATCCCTTTATACTTGAGAAATGGAACACATCTGTTCATTCGAAATCTAATGCTGTGCCGTCCCTTTAAGCCTAAAGAAATGGAACTCATGTACTCATTGACGTTCAAAACCTAATGCTATGTACCCTCTCTTTAAAGCAGTGTCACATTGGTAATTGTCAATGACCAGTATCCACACTTGATGTGACCCAACATATTTACATGAAATAACAAACCTGTGAAAGTTTAAACTCAATCAGTCATCGGAGTCACAAGAAAAAAGTGGGAAAAAACCTTAAATGTTGTCACCGTTTTCAAAAATTGAGTTTTTGACGATCGCATAATCAAAACTAATTGTTTTCTTACTTGCACAGTCTATATAGGGACACGTTGCCTTGGATCGGGCGAGTTGGTCTATAAAAAGCATTTGTAACCGTTCGTTATAAAATGCATATGGTTAGAAAGATGTTTTAAAAGTAGAACACATTTTGAGAAACTATGTGGAAAAATATATCACTTTTTATCCCCCAAAATTTGAATCTGAGAAGCGTTATTGCGGTAAAGTTTCTCAGATAGTTTATTCCAATTGCAGATTATTCTTCCTGCGTGGATAAAACCGCTCCAGATTTTCGGCAATATCTCAAAAACGCTACCACCTTTTGAAATTAAATTTTCACAGGTTAGTTTTATGGTATATATCTGCAACTGTATAGGATTGAAACAAACAGTGGGTTCCAATAATTCCTTAGAGTATTCAGCCCGACAAATTCAAAGAGTAATTTAGATAACAAAACCAGTTGAGTGTGATGTTTGTTTTTAAAGAAGAGTTTCCTTTAAATAAATTCGGACTTACAGGTCGTTCGGCCGATCCTAGTTTCATATAGTACACTCGTCAGCTACAATATATCAGTTGTGGTGGTTATTATCAGTGTCGTACTTTACACTTAGGAGCACTCAATTCTTCAGAGTTTCTTCTGGAAACTAGCACAGTTCTCAAAAACCGGCTATCTCTTTATTAAAGGTCATCGAGGCTGACGTGTCGTCCTCTCATCGGCAATCTCAAGACGCAAATAGAAAATATTGAATCCGCGAAAAAGTGTATCCCGTGACTTTCAGTCTGTTGTTCACAAAAGGGTGCAGCCTGAAAACAAAAGAACCACTATTAGGCCCCGTGTAACAGCCAATGTCATAGTTGGTTTGATCAACTAAAACATAACTTGTTCGTTGGCCAACAAAATCAAATTATTGTTTCTCTTGAAACGTAGACTTAACTTTATAAAAATAGTATTTTAATATAATCACTTCGTGACAGACTTGACTTGGCTTGACTTATATATAGCTTCTTGTTTAATTCCCAACCTGATTGCGTGTTGGTCCCAAGCACATCTATAATCTGTCATTTTTTCATCATCTTCTCTTCTCTGTCATCTTCGGATTACAGTGCAAGACACTTTTGTGGGTTCCCTCCACAGATTCACTGCCATCAACCCCCCTTTTTCACTAGCAATCCACATTTTCTTTATACATTACCGATGTAGAAGCTTAGGGGCCGCAACATCTGGTGGCCAGCACATACAATATATCTGTGCTATCCGTTTGTTACTTTTGCGGGCTTGGTGTAACGCATCTAATTGGTGTTAATTTGATGACCTCTTATTCGACACTGTGGCAACCGCGAGATTATAAGTGGCGGCAGACAGATAATTTTGGGGCGTGTAGTAGCCTTGATCAAGGCGTTGGAGTTTTTTCTCAATTTTATTATATTGTTTTCATTTTTATTTTATTTGCGCTGCGCTACACACCCGAGCTACCAACCCGAGCTACCAACCCGCCCGAGCTGTGTGCATGGTGTCTGTGTGTGCAGTATACGGTGCGCGCGTGCTCGTGTGAGCTGTATGCGCCACTCACCGATCAACGCCTTGACGTTTCTGTCTCCCCGCCGATGACTATTACTATAATGCGCGCGAAAGGCGAGACCCCATTGGTCAGTGGCGGAAGTCTTGTTTACTCATTCTTATGAATATGCATGCAGAATCCAGATGTGGCTACACTGGCGCGCCGGTTTGAATTTGGGAATACTTTGTTATAATAATATCTATCTGAAAATGTTGCGTATTCTCCTCAGCTGAGCGAGACAATGAGGGCATGGAATTAAACAAATGAGGTTGCGTGGATCGATTTGTTACATACATTACATACACCATTTTCCAGCAGGAAGACGCTTTCTGATGTATTTTCGTAGTGACGTAAGGCCCGATTGACCATCTACTGTCTCCATCTTGCATCATTAAACAGTGATTTAATCATTGTTGGTGCATTCATTGGAGGTAGAATATACAAAACAAAGACCTCAATAAACTACCATTATTGATTGTTTCATCATGAAGGCATATAGCTCATTGCACTTTTATATCATTTGGGCCGCCCCACTAAAAAGAGCTGCCTAACCAAATTTCCCAAGTACATTCACTAGAATAGGGTAGCTAAAAATCTATTTCACATGTATCATGTGTGGCTGTATCCTGTCAATTTTTGTTTGGCAGTAAATTCTTATAAGACCCTGTCTGAGAACAATTCAAAAGTATGAAGACGGTGTGGCTGCACAGAGTCGGACTTCGAGAGGACATGTCAGGAAAAGACAGATGCAGAAACTACATCAACTCCAGAATTAATAACCAAAAGAATGGCGAGTGATCAGGGTAGTCCAATGAGGGAACTTGAGTGCAGCGCAAAAAGCTCCAGGGGCCGCGCCCGGGTTCAGCACTTGTGAGCTGACTGACCAGCCTCGCAGATTACCGGTCAAAAATGGCTGAGACAATGCTACACACAAACGCCATTAAGTCGGTAACTACTCACATCGCATCACATACAGCAAGCATGATATTGATATGGTACAAAGGTCATAGTGAGAGAAGCTCGTGATTGAACGTCAAAATGAATAATTCATTTGCTTCCCATCCTGTGTTATCTGCAATAGGTCTGACGAAAGATTTAAATATTCATGAGCTGCATACTAGCATATCCGAGAGCCCCCCCATTTTCGTCCAATATTGGACGAAAATATCAAGAAACACATTAAACCCGGAAGTTACAGACCCGTCAAGGCTGTCGGCCTGACGGCCTCCGCATGCGGAGAGTGGTACGAGTGCGGATGACCTGCGCACAGTGTGTGTACGGGCGTCGTACGACGTGATACACACACAGTGTATACGGGTGGGTCGTGCGATGCGATACACACCTTACGCACACACATACGGGTGTGTTTACGGCTTTTTTTTGGAGTGAAAAAATAAATGCGACTGCCTTGATCAAGGCTAGGCGTGTAGCGGCCGCTAGATATATGTGGCGTTCGCCAGATAAAGGTTACCGACAAATATTCACGGGGCTTGTCAAAAAGAAACTCACCTCTTATCCCCTGGCACTATTCTACTTCCATTAAAACAATGTGCAATATTAGTTTATGTATATACTTTTTGAACGCTTACTGTTTCTATATTGTAACTTTTACTCTGCACTTTACTTATTAAATTTAGTCTACGGGCTGTACTGCAGTTGTAATTTGTTATTGTACAAGTTAACCAAGTTGAACTGTTTAAAATCTCGTTTTCAATTCCACTCGGGTATGTCCAATTCCCCTCATGTGATGCTTATCAGTTTCTCCTGTCTGGGCCCCCATGGGGGAAAAAAGAAAGAGAAGAAAAAGAAGTTTGTGCCGTTAGGCGTATACGAAAAAATATTTGTCATTGTACGGTACCTTTTGGCAGTAGTTCAAGGCTTTTCTTGTTGTGTGAATGTGCCTTTGTTAACATTTGCATCTGAGGTATGTGACCTTTCCTGTGTGGGTATATTTTAGGGGCTATGTGAGGGAGAAGTGTTTACATCACACCATAACGTGAACCATCGCGTGCAAAGCCTCAGGCCCAAATCATTTAACAAAGTTTCGAGAGAAAAAACCTATTCATGAATATTTTGCTCAGGTTGCTAACCTTTTTTGACGGTAAGTTAGTTTTTTCTCTTGCCTCTATTAAGCATGAGAATGCAAGAAAAAATTCCTTTGTAAATTATATCTGACAAAAAAACACTGCTCATGGCGAAATTATGTAAAAAAAAAACCGTTGCAACTCGGTACCAACAACGTTTCATTAAACTATAGACTGTGACCTTGGGCAAAAAGATGCAGCATGCACAGTGGGAATAATACAGTTCGGCACACACGATAAACAAATAGATAATGATAATTTAAAACCTACAGAATTCTGATAATATACTTTAATCTGAATTATGACAAATTGATGTGGCGCACAGCGAACAACGAGGATGAGCTTCACTCAATCTTTTTTCTGAATCTCGTAAATAAAATACATGTCCAAGTCTCCCACCGTAGGGAGCCTAGTGCGAAATACGAATAGCATCGATCGTACTAAGGGACATAGAACTTGATCAAGTTTATAATTTTAGAGGCATGGGTTTTGTACACAGACACAAAACGCGCAATAAATGATGTCATGGTGGCGTCGTCCGGCCTTTTAGGCAAAAAAAGTTATAAAGTATCCCACAAGTATATAATCTAAACAAGTTTGATGATGGGAGGATTCTTTATACAATGAACAACATATTGAAAGCAACTGGCGTATCCCCAAGGACTTCTGTGCGTGTGTAACAAGTAAACGTAATTCAAGCAAGCAAAGAGATCTTATTTTTAAAATGTTTTTTTTTTAAAGGTGTCTTATAAGGTACAAGACGGCACAAAGATTATGACTTTATGACACGTGTTTCAGAAAATTTGCGGAAATAAGATTTTAATAATTTGAACTTTCTGTTTGGACTTATGGATTGCTCATTCCATATAATAGAAGGGACCTTGCAGTGAAACAAAACCTTCTTCAAACCTGGTTTTATAGTTATAGTATGGCCCTTTTCGAAACGACCGGCTTCGGCTTGGATTCGGCTTCAGGCTCCGTTCTCTCGTCTGAATCCCTGAACACATAGCACGCGTATAGTCAAAACAACTGAGGGGCCTAGCTAGCCTGAGCCGAATCCGAAGCCGAATCCGGTCGCTTCGAAAAGGGCCTGTGTCTCAAGAAATTTACAAAGGCACAAAAATATCCATTTTACTCAATCCTGATTTATCACAACGGAAAGCATTTCAGACAAGATAGAAAACCCGAATTTTACAAATATTTATAGAACTCTTTCCTTTAAAACTTATAAATTATTACTTCTAAATATTAACCCTCGTTTATAGTGAGCAGGCCACTCTACAGCTAAATATTAACCACAAAATGGCTTACAAAAATGAGGTTTTATCCATTGTATACTGTATATATATTCAAATAAAATGACGGTTTCAGTTCGCGGCGCGTACAAGGTTGCTAAAATATTTATGTCAGTACTCACCCACTCCTCCCCCCCTTCAGCACCATCATCATCTATCCTCTGATCTGATTGGGACATCATTTATGACATCAGACATCAAATGCAATACATCTTTTTATCATCAAAAAAACAATCTTGATCTTTATCTATTTGAAACTTTGTTGTTTTCACTGTGGAAAAAAAGAGAAAAGAGAACACAATTTTTAGGGTAATTTTTTGAAATTTGAGGAAGGATTCTGAACTTTTTGCCTTATTCATCTCCTATCCTAAGACACACTACCATATCACGGGTCCGGGTCGTTTGAGTCACTTCCTCAGTATTATGGTATATATGATGTTGTATTTTTTTGTGTATGTGTTTGTTGCAATCTTTTTTTTTGGCCTTTTAAATTTTATAATTCAATTTTTTGTTATGGTTTGCGATTTTGTTTTTTACCATTTGCCCACACAATTGCTAAATGAAAATTGCGAAAACAACAGTTTGCATTTAATATTCTGTTTAAACTTTTTTATTTCTTTTACTTTCAGCCGCCTTTCCCTTTTTCATCACATCATCACATCGTCGCAGACACACAGCTGTCCCCCACACAGTCGTCAGACAAACAAATAATTATGCTTTGATGAGAGATTCAGCATTGAATTTACCGATCGAATTTGATTGAAAACATGACCATAATATAACGCAAGGGAAAGTTAAGAGGAGAAAGAAAACAAAAATGGGAGAATGGAGGACTCATATAATATTTTGTAGGCCCTCAAAACATTCTATAATAAAAAAAAATAATAATAAAAAAATAAGAAAAAGCCCAAAAAAAGGGGAAAAAATAAAACATTTTCAAATTGTACCTGGGGTTGGTGACTTCAACTTGGAGTGATTTTTTTATAACAATTGAAATAAAGGATATTTAGCATTTTTATTTTTTATGTAGGGCCGGTTTAGCATGTACACTCCGCCGGAAGAGCAAGTATACTGAAAGGAATTATCCCTGAACATACAGGGGCAAACAACTTTTTTAAAACATTCTCAAAAATTTGAAAAAAAAAAAACATCAGCAGCCAAAAAAAAAGAACAAACTAATGCTACTACTTTCTTCATAATTTAAACTATTGAGTCACTTTCTTCATAATTAATATAATTTCACAATTGTGGTCGGTGTTCGAAATCGCGCCGACAATTGGTGGCGCAAATTTTAAAATCAAATTTCTCAAACAAAAAAACAATCATGCAAGCAAAATGGCAATGCAAAAAAAAAGGCACAAGCTTCAAATTGTAAAAAAAGCACTGTCGCTGTTTTAAAGTATAGGCAATTGTTTTAACTTAACAGCAATTGTTTGAAAAACAAGAAAAGATTTTGTGGTTTGAACATTTAACCATGTTTCTAGCATTACATTTGCTTGGAAATCCATACTGAGTACTACATTACTACACATTCACATACACCTTTCAATATGTACTCACACAGATTCGAACACACATTGCACAATTCAAACACCACAACTTGTTCTGTATGTAACTACTTAGTTTCGTGCACGTTTAACGGTGTGACGTCTTATATCGTACATTGTGTTGTACCATTCGGGCCACACCCTTGTGGATCGTTAATTCCAAACGCACCAAAAAAAAGAAAAGCAAAGCTTCTCATAACTAAATCACTTACAAAGCTTCGGATAACCCGATCCCGGTCCCCTGAATGGGACTAACTTCCGGATTGTCCTTGATGTTCGCTATCTTGGAACAATATTTCAAACGCTCAATTCGTGATGTTATTCACAAAACTTTCTCTGTTTATCTGTCTGCAGACCACTATGCGTTACTATGCGCACTCCATACACGTTGTTCTCAGGCAGCGCATCCCTCCATTCGACACCATATCACATCTTTGCTCAGAGTAACACCAGTCCATTAACTACACTCAGAATTAACATTTAAAACCAACACCAGTATTGTCAATAGTTGCTTTTTTTATTGCAAATCAAATTGTTGTCATCCGACTTGATTGTCAATTAAAATAATAAATAAAACTCATGTAGGCCTACTAAAATATTGAAGATGCAATCTGAATATTCAAAACGTTCGTTAGAGATTAAGATCTTAACCAACGACTAAACAAGACCAAGGGTCCACCGAGACTGGGACGCTTAGCTTCACATTCCCAAGAGAATAAGAAACACTATATCAACCCTGAAATAGATTGGCAAGGATTAGGATGGGTTAACAACACCGATAACTAAAACCACCAAACAAAACAGGTTAGAAAATACAATTAATTGCGAAACTACAACAGCTTCAAGCGATTGTGCTGTAAATCAATTACTTTAATTTAATATAGACTGCAAATCTCGTGCGTATTCGAACTTCCGGGACCAAGTTGGTCCCAACTACAATGAGTTTTACGTGAACGGGATTCTGTTTCTTCAAATACTTTAGTTTATCGTAGTTTATGGCTAGAAAAACTATATCATAATGTTGGGACAGTAAAATTTAGCCATGAAATGAAAGTATCTAAATTCAACAAATCAACAAGAAAATCCGATAGGTTTGACCCAAGTTTCCGGTTACTTGTAAAAAGAATTAAGATCTTTGCCCAACTGACGTTCATCACGGGCATGATTGACAAATTTGATTTAAAAAAATATATATATTGTATAAAGTTGTATTTGTTTGTATAAATTGTATTTAAAGGTATTTTTTATACAGGATTGGTAGAGCTGACAAAACAGTCGCAAACAAAGTTCATGTTTTCGGTGATTAACCACATATATGAAATAACAAACCTGTGAAAATTTGAGCTCAATTGGTCATCGAGGTCACGAGAAAATAGTGTAAAGAGACCTTATGTGTTTTCTGTTTTTCAAACATCGAGTTTATCATCGGGCGTGATGATAACAACTATCTGTTTTACTCATTTCTCAGAAACGATAGCATTTTAGGCAGAAATATTTTAAGGAACCCTTTCTACCATTACTTACTTTAAATCATGTAAGTTATGTGTGAATCTGTGAACATTTCTGTTTTTCGATCTTACCAATAGTGTACAGGGCCTTTAAAACAAATTGCTATGGGTGTTTTATTTTCAAGAGTTTTGTATGCATAGAATTTAAAAAGATTCGATTTCATAGAAAAATGTAGTCTAACGGTCGAATTGTTGTCTTGTTTTTGACACGCACGTACGCACGAGACTTGTATAGGCTAGTCTATTCCCACAGCCAACCCACCCAGCCATACACCAATACTCCACATGTTGCTTATTGTGCAGATAAGGCTGCTAAACACAACCAATTGAGAAAAATCAATTTGTTAAGTAAAATGTTCTTGAAATTCTCCTGTAAATCAATGGCTTTAAATCCCTCCAAACCCCAACGCACCAAATAACCCCTTATAGGAAGCCAAGTTGCTATATACTTGTGCGTATGGTGCAGACTTCCGGCTTTTGGTTTGTTATGATCTATACCAACATGATGTCACTGCACTGGTAGAACTTGGGTGGAACATCTGGATTGTTTGTCGTATAAGTCACCTGTAGGTTTAAGAGCATTGATTAGAAATTAAAGTTAAGAAGATAGCATGATGTAAATATTGAACAAGAATTAATGTATACTGTATAAGAAGAAAATATGAGTGTTGGAATCATCCACATACGTCAAGAACTTTTTCTTCAAGAAATACAATTTAGGGTTGAGGAAGGGGATATTTCTTCCTTCTAATGAGGAAAAGGACTTCAGAAAACACTTCCTATAGAAATGTTTTCTTTCCAAATTGAAGCTAAGAAATCAGTGTTTGGACTGTTTAGGAAATCAATGATGGTATTACCTGTAAGATGGCTGGAACTCCAACAGGTCTGGGAAAATAAAAACATGGCAGAAGTTATTTATACAAAGAAACAAAGGGATCTCTTCTTCACGTCTTAATTATCTTAACTTTACTTGTTTTAATTGAAAAGAACTAGAGCAAGATACCAGTCTAATCCTGCCAACAAAAGTGTGTAATTAATTTACAAATGACCAAAATAAGTGAGAATGATTCCAGACATCCAGCAGCTTCTATCAAAGATCTTACATCTTCCTGGATTTTTTTTTTTCATTTATTAATTTCACATGTAAAAGCATTACAAATACATCATCAAAATTTACAGTATATACCAAAAAGATATATAAAAATATAAACAGCAGATTACATTCCAAAGACAGGGCAATGGCACACCTGAAGTATTACAAAAAGTAAACTTATTACTGTCTAGTTGTTTTCCAAATGCCATTATAGACAAAAACAATCCAAAAGCCACATCACAACAGGAAAAAAACAAAAACAAAACCCATACCCATCAGGCATTGTGACAGAAGACTCATAGAGATACAAAGATGGTGTGTCCGTGTCTGGGATCTTCAGTAGCACTTTACACTGCTTTGCAGTCCAAAAACCAATTTCAAAATATCCCTACAATGAGAGAATAAAAACAATGATTATCTCATATAAGGCATTATTAGATAATAATGTAATAGGGTGTAATTTTAAGTTCCTTTGTAGGATTTTTACCTCCTGTTTTTTTGTTCGTGTTTTTTTTTCGGGGGGAGGGTGGCATTATTAAAAATAATACTTTAACATATGTATATGTTAATGTAGGCCTAAATAACATGCACGCATGGATTGGCATATTAATAGACTGGTGTAGTACAGAAATCACTTCCAAGTTTTATCACAGTCAATTCTGTGCATCAAGTATTTAATTTGACCAAACTTTGATCAGATCAAACTACATACATCACAAACCCTGCAATCATTTATGTGGACATGACTCAAATATCTACAGATAATAAACGCTTTGCCACTTATGTCTTTTATATTCTAAGTTACAAGCAGGGCCCAATTTCAAGGCACTGCCTACCGCAGAACTCTGGTAATAGCTCTGTGGCAGGCAGCGTCATTAAATCAGCCCAAGTAAATAGCTCCAAGGCAGGCAGCGTCATTAAATCGGCCCAGGTAAATAGCTCTGTGGCAGGCAGCGTCATTAAATCAGCCCAAGTAAATAGCTCTGTGGCAGGCAGCGTCATTAAATCCGCCCAAGTAAATAGCTCTATGGCAGGCAGCGTCATTAAATCCGCCCAAGTAAATAGCTCTGTGGCAGGCAGCGTCATTAAATCGGCCCAAGTAAATACAATGTAGCTCTGTGACAGGCAGCGTCATTAAATCGGCCCACGTAAATAGCTCCGTGGTAGGCAGCGTCATGAAATTGGCCCAGGTAAATAGCTCTGTGGCAGGCAGTATCATGAAATCGGCCCACGTAAATAGCTCTGTGGCAGGCAGCATCATGAAATCGGCCCAGGTCAACAGCTCTGTGGCAGGCAGCGTCATTAAATCAGCCCAGGTAATTAGCAAGAATTTGATCTCTTGACAAACATGAACAAGAATTCTTCTATCACTAGAGTGTGTACAAACAAATAGTATGTAGATGTTTATGTAAAAAGTAATGCAAAAGAAGTCCATTATATAACATCAGGAAAAGTGACATAAATAACCATCCTGGGAGTAGTCTTAATTGGTGGCACTAGATTTTGTATTAGTCACCGGTAAAGGGCGCAACATCGACGCGACTGGCTCGGAGGGACTGGATGGGTAAGTCTCCCAATCGTTTTGATCCAAATGTTTGTGTAATACAGACATACAGATATCTCTTCTCCAGTAATTCGTGTTGTGATATAAGGTTTATCGCGATTAGCAAAATACCAAGAGAGGGCGCTGTCGACGACCGACTGTGTTTGCTTATAAAATTGTTGCGACGTTCAATTCATAAGCTTGTTTACTTTTTTAGTTTGCGCAGGGCCTAGGCCATGCGTGAAAACATCGTGTACCGCGGTATGCATTTGCCCCCTATGCCTTCCCATGATGCATTGCGGTTCTGAATCGCGATAAACCTTATTGGCGACTGAGTTAACAAAATGAGCATCACCAATAAAGACTATCCTGTGGGAGTGTCTGGTTAACATCACTAGCGGGATGTTAAAACAATGCCAAACAGAGTAGAGGGTGAGATTTGAACAATGCAATGCAATGGTGTGCTTGGTGTTACCATGGTGATGACTGAAAGAGCACATCCTGAAAGAGAATACCAGTACACCAAATAATGAATAATAATAATAATAATAATAATAATAATAATAATAATAATAATAATAATAATAATAATAATAATAATAATAATAATAATAATAATAATAATAGCAACATTAATAAAGCTGCTTTTCCTAGGGTAACAAAGCGCTCAGAGAATGACCAAGAAAAAACATCAGCGGGAATAATATTGGAAAACCAGAAATGAATTCTTGGTATAATGAAACAGAATAATGGAAAATGAGAAGACAAAGGGAAACAAAAAAATAACCATTTAACTATCTCTTATTATAGAAATAGCACCAGCTACAAAGATGCCATTAGTAAAAACACCAAGACCATCAACAGCACATTTGGTGCTCGATTAGAGGCATGGTATACCACCCCCTCCTATTGTGTCTTTTTTAATTGTTTTATTTTTATTTAGAGGAAAAGAGTATGTTAAAGTATAAAATGTAGGCCCCCTAAACCCACAACTTTTTCTGTAAATCAAAGATTTGAAGGTCATGGCTCTTCTTGTTGAAAAATGATCCAATATTGTGCCCCTAGGGTTGTTACTTTCAACCTGGAGCGTTTGGGGTACACTAACCCTCTAAAAATGGCCCTGTTTAGCAAAAAGGTGTAGGGTCATTCTTCCAAGATGGAGTCTGGCCAGTTTAGTCGTTCACTTGTGTTTTATTTTGGATAAGCCTAGCTCAAAAGCAAAATGCCTAACCTACCAAAAATTGAAAAGAAAAATGAAGTTTAGTTTTCCAGAAAATATGTTTGTTTTGTTTTCAAGAGGCTGAGAAACTCTTAATCTGGGAGTATTTTTGAATATTTATCATGTAGCATTGGTTGCTTTGGGGATTATTTAATGCGGTGTACCCAGGTGGAGGCAAGTCCCATACAACCCTGGGTATGCGCCATTCGTACTTAACAATGGCACATACCTCAGGCATTATCCTCTACAGAGTACATCAAACAGTTGTCAAAGGTAAGTGTAGCCTTGCATAACTGTCTACACTTTTGTTTGGGAACATATTATATTGACATTGATTGTTTACATTCCAAACAGCAACTTTATACATATATTCACATTGATTGTGTACATTCCAAACAACAACTTTATACATTTCAAGAGACAGGCTTTTAATACAAGGCCAGAAATTTATACCAAATCTTTGAAGAGTTCTTGCTTACATTGGTGGATGTTTTATTGGAATATGTCGCAAAATGACTCTTGTTTTTCTGAAAGACAACAGCGTAGTCTGAACCTTTCCTAAAAATAGAAAATTTAAAAAGTAAAGATGACAAGAAATAATGGACTCTTGATTTAGCCAAAAAATTGATCTTCAGTGGCGGATTTAGGGGTTGGTGCAGTGGGTGTGCCCCCTTATTTCCGCCGACTGAAAAAATAATAAATTGAATGGCAAAAATAAATCAAGTTTCTAATTTCAAAAAGGGTACAACATAACTTGGAAAACATTTCTGAAATGTGCTCAATTGCACTAAGGAGCATCTAACATTTTAAATATTTCCCTGGGGCCCTTAAGCAGGCCCTTGACCCCACGACGTGATGATCTTATGAAAATTCAACTTGGAAATTATATAGTTTGCTCCCCCTTTTCTGAAAAGCCTGCCGTGGATCCACCCTTGATCTTTATGTACCAGTGATGGAGAGCAAGAGTATAGACAAAGAGCATGAAGACACTCAATTACACATACTGCCTGAATATGGGTGCAAGTGGGTTTTTCTCTTGTTGCAGCCCTTGTTCAGGTATCACAAATTAAAGGTAGGCCAAAAGAAGAATTTTGAAACTTGTTTGGATCAGAAGCAACACTTCATATTGATTTAACATTTTCACCTCAAATAGCACTCAAAACTACACAAGGTGATGACTGAGCAAGGGTATTACAGAATGATATGTCTTGATGTATGGGCTACTTTGCAGTTTCTAGCCCCCCCCCCAACAAATTGGCTTGATTTCACAAAATACCAAGAGTCCAAGACTCATCTTAAGATGAGTGTTGTCAATATTGCCATGGTGATTTTAATTTGCTTAGCAATTAAGATGGAAACACATCTTAAGATCAATCTTCACTCTTTGTGAAACCATGCCCAGTTCAACAATCATTTTAAAGGGTGTGTACAACATTGGTAATTGCCAAAGACCTGTATCCAAACTCGATGTGACCCAACATATACATGAAATAACAAACCTGTGAAAGTTTAAGCTAAATCGGTCTTTGGAGTCATGAGAAAACAGTGAAAAAAAACCTTTTGTGTTTTAACTTTTTTTCAAACATCAGAATTTATCCTGCAGGATAAATACTATTATTTTACTCATTTCGTAAAAACTATGGCATTTCAAGCAAAACTATTTCAAGGGAAGTTTTCTACCATGACCATCTTTATACCATGTAAGTTATGTGCAAATCTGTGAGCATTTATATTTTCATTCTTACCAATGTTGTATACACCCTTTAAAGTTTACTACTTCTGCAACAATATAAACAAACAATTTGTTCATTACTTTTAATTAAGCATTTCATTTGAGGACTGGTTTGCAGGTACACTTTTAAGATTTGTAATGATTAGTAATGACACCTTGGTAAAGAATGATGTCATAATGATGTCACATTATACATGTACCTGATATATTCAGTGGGTTTTTCCAGATCCTGTCCTCCACACGGTTCAGTTAAATAACCACAAACACCAGCCTCTGCAAAGAAATAGTTGCAACTGTAAGTTGGTGCTTAATTATTATTGAATGTTTGATCAAATAAACTATTGAAGAAATTGAATTTTGTGAACCACAAAATTCAATGTATATCTGTGAAAATGATTGGCCCATTGGAACGTGTAGAGCTTATCATTATAAATTAAGGAAAAAACCTTGACAACTGAAAACAAAACTATTAATTAAGAAACAAACATTTTGAGTATAAATGTATATTTGAGAAAAACATCTTTCTTAATAATTACTGACCCATAACAGAAAACTCACAATAAAAGTTTTTAATTTGCTGTGACCTAAAAGAAAGATTTAAGCTAGTAATGGACAGTAGTGACCTTTCAGTTATTAATTAACAACATTCTAATCCTGCCGCCCCCCCCCCACAAGATTGCTAATCCCCTCCCCCAGAGGTAACTAATCAATCTACAGACCCTCTGTATTGACTCCTTGGAGCGTTCCTCTCTGATGTGGATTTAGGAGATGATGACGCAAAGAACAGACAGAAAAAAGCAATCAAAACCTTCATGATGGTGGTCTGGCTTGTATTCATTCTAAAATAAAATAAAATAACTTTATGTTACAATAAGACTTCTTTAGATGGGTGTAAATCTAGCCCACCTTGTTGGGCTGTTATGGCTCTCTTTTAACATCGGTCTTATCATAGTGTAATGGTGACTATAAGATAAAGACCGATGTTAAAAGAGAGCCATAACAGCCCTACAAGGTGGGCTAGATTTACACCCAAACAAAACATATTCACTTATTTGTTTTGGTCCTAGTTGCAGTATTTTAGATTTTATTACACACCTATTAAAAAAAGGAATTAAGTGTAACTAAGAGAGGTTTGCGGTAACACCATGTGAATATCTCTTTTGAGTAGAGTTGGTTCTGAACAGAACCAGTGGTTAACCTCCACCATGCAAAGTTTCAAATCCTACGAATTTAAAAGTGTAAAAAATTCAAACTTGAAATTGAAAAAAAAATGAATTTGAATGTTCTTGAAAGACTAAGGTTCAGCAACACTGTATAAGGGTCGGGTTTGCGACTGGTCTATAAACCCCTCCCTCACCCTCATACTACTGTATGGTGTGTAGTGGCCGAGCAGTTAAGAGCACCCAACTCAAGCTCTGGTGTTTCTGATCGGCAAGGTGTGGGTTCGAGACCCGGTCTTGACACTCCTTAAGCAAGACACTTAACCATTATTGCTTCGTCCTTCGGATGGCACGTTAAGCTTCAATTGGTGCTGTTACAAAAACTATCATTGCACGTAAAAGACCCCAGTACACACTTATTGCGAAGAGAAGATGTGCCTGGCCGTGCGTTTATCTTCAACCATGAAGACTGCACTCAAAAGGAAGAAGAAGTTTCTAAGAAGAAGGTGAACACCTTACATGTATTTAGTCTCAATGGCAATGCCAGCCCATTCAATGTGCAGCTTATTATATCGGTGGGGTCCATCCCCTACAGATTAATTGACTCAGTGCTGTACTCCTTTCTTGACATCTACGATCGGATATGACCGCAAAATGTCAAAACATTTTTAAAGGAACACCCCAGTTTCTGAGTCTAACATAGTTGCGATAATCGTAACCCTCCTCCCGACGGTCGGAACGACCGGAGGGTTACGAGTTAGACAATGGCAATATGGTGCGAAATGTGAAATGTGAAAAAAAAATCGAGACTTGTGACCAGATTTGCCCAATTTTTACCACTTTCAAAAATCATGACCCACATTCCAAGAACACGGATTTGATCTTGAATGTGTAATGAATCCATTCATAACACTCAAAACATCATTGAAAAAATATTTAGAAGAAAAAAAAGACAAAAACTTACCGGAGACTGAGTGAACATGGTGAAGTGCCAAGCGTAGACGAGACGAATACCAGACCACTCTGGAGCAGACTGGATGAACATTTAAACCATGCACTTTTCGACCAATCAGCGTAAACCTGGGAAAAACAGACTTGGGTGGAGCTTCGGCTGTAACCCGCTAACCGGCTATTCCCACTTCCGGACTCACTGCACTGGTGTGCTTGTTGTATTATTGTCTTGTACATGTACATACATGTAAAACAACGTACTTGTTACTGTACACTGTACATGTACATCGAACGTGTACGGTGTGTACTGTGTGCACGTGTGTGCATACAATGTATCGGGGCGAATTAGCCACGCATTGTAATATCCGTACATTATGAGTAGGCATATGGATGTGTGTGTTGTTTATTAGGCTTGCAGGGGGGGGGCGGTAAGTTTGTAACTTACTCTGCTCTGATGTGATCGGCAATAGACAATAGACTCACAATAGATGACTTTTTAAATTATTATTATTTTTAAGTTAATATTTTAGTGAAGGTGATTCAACCAATTTGGCATAATTATGTAGCACGTTGTTGTTTGATCATCCCCTCACTGTTGCACAGAAACAAAGTTACGAATGATGTTTTATTGATGTTCAAATTTTGTATTAAAACTTTTCTTGAAATTTTATTTTCGTGTCACTATGTGATTGCTACAATAGAATGTACCATAAATGATAAGTCTCATTGCTCACTTACTCTAATGTGCTACAAATTATGCATTATCAGTTCGTATCGATTGACACGTATAGATGTCCCTGCTGACTCCACTTTAAACATAGAGCAAGGACCATCTACAACAATGAAATACAATCTTGATTTTGTATTATAAAATTATACAGTTTTCACAAGATTGATAAAAGTCTGTGCAGGATCTTTAATGGCACTTGTTATGCGGGAGCTATTTCGTTTGTGAGTTGTGGAGAGCTGTGTATTCAGGGCACTTATAAAAATAGTAATAGGTCTACCGCCTTGAGCTTGATTTATTCACTTTGGAGCCACTAAGATTCAAATTGATGCCTTGATAAGCAACTCAATTTACATGCAAGGTTTATGCACGCAGGTCTATAGTACACTGAGCAAACGACTCACAACTATAGTGTTCCCGTCACTTGGTTGCAGAAAAAGAATGGATGCAGCATATGACAATCTTAGAAAACAATACCCATTATTACCGGCTAAATTAAAATACGAACAGGAGAAAATTATTCAACACATAATAGATAAAAACACGTTCTTGGAGTTCTGCCAACTGGATTCGGGAAAACGTTGACGTTTGCAATACCACCCCTTTTGAAAGATGGTGGGGTTGCACTTGTCATCTCCCTTGAGGGCTTTAATGGCCGACCAAGTGCAGTCTCTGAGAAAATGGGCATTTCAGCCGTCGCCCTCATGGAGGAAAACACATCCGATGATGTAAAAAGTAAGTTGATTTTAAGTTTCTCATTTAGTTTTATCAAAATCTTTAAGTCTGGTTTGTATTTCAGTCAATTTTGTTTTAAACATGTTAAATTGGCGAAAGTAGTCTCCTGGTGCAATTGTCTTTTGTTTTGATTTATTTATGTCGTTTTTTTTCTTTAAGCCAACAGGTGTCGCGGCGTCAAAATAAGGGTCGGTCCGGGAAATCACAATTAAGAATTTGATGAAAAGTATGTACTGTATTTATACAAACCAAATAAAATAAATGCATCTCAAAGCTATGTATGAATGTGCTATCTGTACAATATTTGTTCACCCATCTTAATAAATTGGAATACTTGAATTTTTAGACTGTTTTTAAAAATAAAGACGTTTAGTTGTTTTGTCATTGTTGTTATTTCATTGTATAAAAACTAACACTTGTGTCTTGTGTACAGGTGTGAAGTCAGGAAATGCCCAGGTAGTTCTGATGACACCGGAAGGGCTCCCATCATGGATTAATGTCATCAATACCGAAGGCTATCGGGCTAAACTGGTTGTCATAGCCTTCGATGAAGTACACATGCTGCCAGAATGGTAGGCCTACAGTAAACAAAATAACCCGTTGTACAGTAGTTCCTAGGCTTTTTTCAAGGCCTTCGTGGCTTGGACAGCTCCGTAGAGCCGCGATCCCAAGCGACACGAAGGTGAGACCACGCGGGGGGCGGTAAGTTTGTAACTTACTCTGCTCTGATGTGATCGGCAATAGACAATAGACTCACAATAGATGACTTTTTAAATTATTATTATTTTTAAATTAATATTTTAGTGATGGTGATTCAACCAATTTGGCATAATTATGTAGCACGTTGTTGTTTGATCATCCCTCACTGATGCACAGAAACAAAGTTACGAATGATGCGCGTTCCATGCAGTCGCTCCGCTGTTTACTCTGTGTCCAAGCCGGGAGGCCTTGACAAAATGCTCATATAAGTTCCCCGTTCCCTCTCGTGTGAGGGGCCGTCGAAAGTTGTCAACACTTTTTTTCTGGTTGTAAAGAGAGTCCTAGTCTTTTGAGGAGTTCAATCCCCGAAATAGTATAGTATTTATCAACATTTCTCTTTCAAAAATTAAACACATCATTTAAATATAAACATTGTAGTCATAAAGTCGTTAAAAGTGATCTCCGATCCCCCTCCCCGTCATTCTATGCATGCTGGACCGTTGAACTGATTAAAACTTTGGATGGCCCTCATGTGAGTTGAAGAAATTTATTTTCATTATAATTTTCAAATGCCTCTGCTCTGGGATGTAAAGAGTCTGTAATTGTTCAAGACTCGATCCACTTATCAGTCATGTATTTATGTAGTATACGAAATGTAAGGGCGATAATGTTAAGGTCTGAAAACAACAGATAAGATTCTGGAACACAACGTTAAGTTGGAAAATGTGACTAGCTCATTTAATTCAAAAACGGTAAAACACACACGAACTATTAAGTGATTTCATTAAAAACAAAGTTTACACACTTTCAATTCATCAATGGAAAGGGTCGGTTGTCATTGGAAACCTGGGAAGAGAACCAGTGACTATGAATATGTTGACCGGAAAAACATAACAACAATAAGACTACATGTATAAGGTGTCTATTGCGATATTTACTTTACACGAATAAGTAAGTGGGAGATTTTTATTTAAAGGCATCGTACACGTTTGGTACTACTCAAAATATATATTAGCATAAAAACTGACTTGGTAACGAGCAACAGAGAGCTGTTGATAGTATAAAACTTGTGTGAAACGACTCCCTCTGAAGTAACGTAGTTTTTGAGAAAGAGGTAATTTCTCACTAAAATAATAAAAACTTCTTGCAAGAAGTTTTTATCATTCTATCTGAAAGCACACAGATTTGTACAACAAGGGCTTTATTCTTTCATCGTTTTCTTGCAACTTCGATGACCAATTGAGCCCTAATTTTCACAGACTTGTTATTTTATGCATATGTTGGGATACACCAAGTGAGAACACTGGTCTTTGACAATTTCCAAACGTGTACGATGCCTTTAATGGATAAAATAAATAAACAATTCATACAACGGGTAAACAAATGTCTAAGACTGACGATGGTCCTCCACACCATTTTAAAAAGTAGTCCAATGGGGTGAAACTTTCAAAAGATGTACAAGATGTTTTAGTGTGACCGATAAAGCATCCCCCAAAAATATCGTTTGAACTAATAAATTGCCGGCCAGTGACAACTATTTCTACCTAACATACGATGCAAGTGTACAAATTCACAGTTAGGTTCTTGAGATGATTGCCTCTCAAGCCATTTTAATTGCAGCCAGATGTGCAACTTATCCATTTGCAAAAACAAGGAATTGGCAAACACGCTTGAATTGGTATGGATATTTACATTTCTTCTAATGACACACATTTAAAAAAAATATATACAAACGGTTCTTATTTAGATTACTTGATCACACGGGCCCGTAACAAGAGGGGCGGGGGTTGACGCCCCCCCCCCTGCAAGCCTAATAAACAACACACACATCCATATGCCTACTCATAATGTACGGATATTACAATGCGTGGCTAATTCGCCCCGATACATTGTATGCACACACGTGCACACAGTACACGTTCGATGTACATGTACAGTGTACAGTAACAAGTACGTTGTTTTACATGTATGTACATGTACAAGACAATAATACAACAAGCACACCAGTGCAGTGAGTCCGGAAGTGGGAATAGCCGGTTAGCGGGTTACAGCCGAAGCTCCACCCAAGTCTGTTTTTCCCAGGTTTACGCTGATTGGTCGAAAAGTGCATGGTTTAAATGTTCATCCAGTCTGCTCCAGAGTGGTCTGGTATTCGTCTCGTCTACGCTTGGCACTTCACCATGTTCACTCAGTCTCCGGTAAGTTTTTGTCTTTTTTTTCTTCTAAATATTTTTTCAATGATGTTTTGAGTGTTATGAATGGATTCATTACACATTCAAGATCAAATCCGTGTTCTTGGAATGTGGGTCATGATTTTTGAAAGTGGTAAAAATTGGGCAAATCTGGTCACAAGTCTCGATTTTTTTTTCACATTTCACATTTCGCACCATATTGCCATTGTCTAACTCGTAACCCTCCGGTCGTTCCGACCGTCGGGAGGAGGGTTACGATTATCGCAACTAAGTCTAACAGATAAGCTCAATGGGATAACGCGGCAGTTTTAACCAAAATGTGTCAATTTTTGCTTACTTCTTCTTTTTTTAGCTTCCCTCCAGTGTGGAAATTACTAACCATTATTATAGTTATACAGTTTTAGAACTTATTGCAATTAATATAAAATTCAGCTTGCTCAGATTCTAAGTCAGGTAGCGGCCGTCGGGAGAGGCCGAGTGGGGGACGGTTGCGATTATCACAACTAAACATTATTCCTATCTTAACTAGCCCTGCGGTACCAGTAGACTCGACCAACAGAGGACGATAGTCTCCGTCCGTTGTTGTATGCATGCAACTCAAAACGGCGGTGGAGAGGTCGAGGAGTCCAACCATGGAGGTGGTCCAACCAAGTCCAATGATGACATAATGATAATGATTTGAATAGTCCAGCTATCTTTAAATTTATTATCCCTGAACGTCCTAAGCTGACGTGAATTTACAACATGTTGTACCAGTGGTACACATTTGAAATTAATTTAAAACAAAAATCAAAAAATACTTACAGCTCGCACTAGCAGCCAGCAAACATGGATGAAGGTCGATCGGTGATCGGCTGTAGCAATCAACACATTTTGTACACACCAGTCACGTGCTCTTGTTTACAACGCAATTGTAACTGGTACTCGACAGATTGCGATGGTTAATATGGTTTCATGATGAGGAACCAGTGTATAGGTTTTGGAAGTTTGCCAGTTTGTGATAAAGCTGAGACTTAAATTATTTATCCCTGCGTATGTATATGTACATGTACAAGCATAGAGCAAGGAATGGTACAAGGGCGTGGTTGGTTTGGTGCCTGTGGAAACAGTTTTTTCTTTACTGTTGCACAAAACATCTATTGCGGGGTGTAAACTTGATTTCAAGTCGGTAAATCACGCTTTTTCATTCGGATCGGCTGCAAAAAGTTAAAAACATTTTCGGAGATACTAGCTATTAGTATTAACATAGAGCAACTCTATGATATTAATGTGTGCTCGTTCGCAGCGGGTACCAACCGCATCTCTATGGCCGTATGTAGACTTGGTTCCAAGTCTGTGATCATGTTTTTTACGAGCATCGTACACGTTTGGTAATGACTCAAAACAAATATTAGCATAAAAACTTATTTGGTAACAAGCAACGGAGAGCTGTTGATAGTATAAAACATTGTCTAGGGGAAACGACTCCCTCTGAAGTAATGTAGTTTTTGAGAAAGAGGTAATTTCTCACTATTTATTCCTATCTCAATCAAAGCACACAAATTTGTACAACAAGGGTGTTTTTTCTTTCATCATTTTCTTGCAACTTCGATGACCAATTGAGCCCAAATTTTCACAGGCTTGTTATTTTATGCATATGTTGGGATACACCAAGTGAGAACACTGGTCTTTGACAATTTCCAAACGTGTTTTAAGTCTACCTGATAGCCAATTTGCCTGAAATTGCGCCCTCTTATGTAATCATTTCTAGTATTGAGGGAGCGTTCAAACGGATATCGCGAAAACATTATAAGTCGCCTAAATAAGGGGCATATGCGACCTTTAAAATTAAAAATTTTCGACATACTTTTACTGACTTCTAATAATACGGGAGCACTTCAGATGAAATAATTTTGCTGGATGCTTACTACCATTACCATTCTATAACCAGTAGACTTTCAGATTTCTTTTCGGCGTCATTACCAAAGTATACCCTACCTTTATCTGACAAAATTTCTCCGAGAAGTTTATGGAGGCGTAAATTTATGTTGTAGAATAATTAAAGGCACTGAACACGTTTGGAAATTGTCAAAGACCAGTGTTCTCACTTGGTGTATCCCAACATATTAGATTAGATAGTTAGATTAGATAACTTTATTCAATCCAAAACTGGAAATTACAAGACGTCGTCTCTCAAATTACATAAAAATTTATATAAAAATACACATCAATACACAAAACACAGAAAAACCAAAACATAACAACTGCACACAATATAAAATGAAACCAAGCACAATACATAGACCAGCAATATTAAATATGCATAAAATAACAAGCCTGTGAAAATTTGGGCTCAATTGGTCATCGAAGTTGCAAAAAAACGATGAAAGAAAAAACACCCTTATTGTACAAATTTGTGTGACTGCTTTCAGATAGGATGGAAAACTTCTTGCAAGAAGTTTTTATTATTTTAGTGAGAAATTACCTCTTTCTCAAAAACTATGTTACTTCAGAGGGAGTCGTTTCCTACAATGTTTTATACTATCAACAGCTCTCCGTTGCTTGTTACCAAGTAAGTTTTTATGCTAATATTTGTTTTGAGTCATTGCCAAACGTGTACGATACCTTTAAATTTACCTTTGTTCAAAAAACATATTTTCGCTTATGTTATATTCCAAAAAGGCTAACAAAATTCACCCACCCCCATCTTTTTACCTCTTCACACAACGTTTTTGTTAGAGTATGATCTCAATGAAGAGTTGCCATGTTAACAGTAAACCGGCAAATGTCTTCTTTTCTATATAATGACCCTCAATACTACTCAAGTATACAAATAATAAGACACCATAAAAAATCATGAATTCAAAGATTTGAATTTAGTAAAGTGTAAACACACCTTATACTATGAGTTTTATTGCAGGTGTTGATTCAACAGAAATTCTAAACAGAAAATCCATAGTTTTTTATCAGCCTACAACTGTTTCAGTTAAATGAAAGAGTTAGTACATACAATATTGTGCTCAGAAATGGTATGGTACATTTTTTTTCCTTTTCTTTTCCTCTTCAAAATATCATTCAAAGTTAAAGACAAAATATAATTTCCACCCTCATTTAAGACTTTGAGAAAGATTGTGTGTCCAAACATCAGCAATTCTAACATTTTGTACAATATTTTTGTTGGCCAAGCAGAAGAAAAAACATCCACTTCATCCTTACTTTTTACATCACATTTCCAACTTAACACAAAATAAACTATACTCCCCAACTACGTAACACAAACTTTATGATGTCCTTATTTGTAATTCCTTAAAAGGCAGGGTGTCCTTTTGGTAGTAACTCCGCAAGTTAATGACCATAGAAACTTACTTGGTAAAGAGCACTAGAGAGCTGTTGATATTACAAAACATTGTAGAAACGACCCCTTTTGAAGTACATTTAAAAAGAGAGAGGTAATTTTTCACACCAAATTTGAATCTGAGAAAGGCTTCAGGCATGAAGCCTTTCTCAGGCATCTGAAAACAAAACATTCTATGCAAAGTGTGTTTGTTTTCCTTTCACTATTTTTCTTGCAACTTTGATGACCAATTGAGCCCAAACTTTCACAGGTTTGTTATTTTATGCCTCATTGGGATACACTAAGTGACGATACCGGTCTTTGAAAATTGCCAAAAGTATACCCTGCCCTTAACCATTGTTATAACCTTCTTGATGAAAAATGTGTCAAGATTATGTAAAAATCTGAAAACCCAATACTTCTATCCAAGTATAAAAACTACCGTGACCCAATCTCATTAAGCACAAGGAATGTTAGAGTTATTATACAGGATTGGTCAGGATAAAAAACGTTGTTTAAATTTAGTCTGAAAGCTTACTGATTATGAAGTTCATACTAGAACAAATATTTCTGTGAAAACCTACAAAAACAGCTGATGTCGGTTGTTACAACCAAAATTAAGGGCAATGTGTTTACATGCTGTAAATTATGCATGCTTTTCCACCATTTTCTCCTGACTCACACAACGGATTAAGCCCAAATTTTCACAGGTTTGTTATTTCATGAATATGGGTAACCACACAAAACATAAACACTGTCAGTGACTATTTTGTCAGCTCTACCAATCCTGTATAATACCTACAAATGTATAAGAGCACAAGCAGAGGCCTATTAACATTAGATTCTGTAAAGCTGTTCAGCACAACACATTGCTTAGCACACAATAACCTTGCTTACTAAAAACAGATCACGAACCAAATTACTATTATGTATTTTGTTGATGAGTGGTCCCCTGCTAATTTTTGATTAGAATAACAATTTGCTAAGCACCTTTTTCAGCTTAACAGCTTTATGAAATGGGCTCGCAGCCCAGTGGTGCTGAACACACTTTTCTGCTTGAAGCAAACATTAGATGAGAACCAGTCACAAACAATGTACATTACATGGTACTTTGGCTGGTAATCGGTTTCTGCAAAGCAATGTTTTTGATAAGCAAATTTGTATGTTTACTAGCTTGAGGGATTGAACCCAGCCCAAATACCATGTGGTGAACATTGTTCACAAGTGTTCCTTGCATACACTGTGATTACAAAAACATGAAATGCTTATATTTTCTGCCTATTTTTCTGCTTTAAGGGAATTCCACTACTGTAGCTTATAGAATACTGCTTAAACTTTACAGCAGTTCAGCTTAGCAAGAGTTATTTCAGAAGTTGGAAGTGACACTTACCAATAATGTACCTTTACTCATAAACAAAATATTTTGGTTACGTTATTCCCAAAAAGGGCTGATAATGTAAATTCCTCCACCCACATCTATTTCCTACTTCACACAACTTTGTTGTTAGAATTATGATCTCAAAAAAGACTATGTTTTTAGTACTGGTATTTATGATACACATTTACTCCTAATTATATATTTTAAGAAAGACAAATCATTTTCCTGCATAGTTTCAAATTACACTCACATAATTTTGTTTTTCGTCTCTGTTGCAAGAAATGTTTCAATTAAATTGTTTGCAGAAATAGCAAAGGATCAAACTGGCCTCTAATGACAGGACAAATTTGCTCTAGTCGTCAAGACATCTGGGCCCAATTTCAGAGAGCTGCTTAAAGGCCCTGTACACTATTGGTTAGATCGAAAAACACAAATGTTCACAGATTCACACACAACTTACATGATATAAAGTAAGTAATGGTTGAAAGGGTTCCTTAAAATATTTCTGCCTAAAATGCTATCATTTCTGAGAAATGAGTAAAACAATAGTTTTTATCTAGCGCGATATTTTGAAAAAACAGAAAACACATAAGGTCTCTTTTCACTATTTTCTTGTGATCTCGATGACCAATTGAGCTCAAACTTTTACAGGTTTGTTTGTTCATGCATGTTGAATCACACAAAATGTGGACACTGATTTTGAGCTGTTACAAAAAGTGTACAATACCTTTAAACAGAAAATACTGCTTAACAATTTTCTGCTTAGCAGAAATGGGCGGGATACCAGTCACAAATTGTACACGTGACATGGTAGTTTGGCTGGTAACCTTAGTCTGGTAAGCATAATTTTGAAATTGGGCCCTGCTAATAATACATGCTTTCAGTTTCCAATCCCAATAGAGGAGCCGGTGGACTTAACTTGGAAAACATACCTTGTTTCCAGGCCTGAAATTACATGAAGGCCACTCCAAGGCCTTTGTGGTGCTGCCCCTGGTCTCGGCCTTGGTGCCCCTTCAAAAGTTTCCAATAGACTCTAAGATTTCCCAATAGAAGTGCACTTTGCAAAATAAAAAATGGCCTCCTTCATTCCCGGCCTGTGTTTTTATCATACATCAGTATGATGGAGAGCCTCATCAGTCTGCAACATTCTAGCTGCAATATTCTTGTCTTTGACACTTCTACAAGTAGACTAGCATGCTGCTGGAGTGCTGCACCTCACTGAATACACACATTTATCTGTTTCCTTGACACTAATGATGTCATCTGTCAATCCACAGGCAAAGTAAATCTAAGAAGCGATACGCAATGAAACGGAAAACATATGAATGGGTAAGTTAAAAACAAGAAATACAAAACAAAACTGCAACGATGCAACTTGCTGGGAATTGTATTTGCGTCATATTTTGAAGGAGTTGAGATGGTTTCACGAAGGCTCAAGGTCTGTTGAACATCATCATTCATTTAAAACTTCAATCACACTGGAATGCCACTGTTTAGCCCCTTAACTGTATCATCATCCAGCTGGGCCCAATTTCATAGAGCTGCTTAAAGGAACAGTACAGAACTGGTAATTAAAATTTTCTTTAAGATCACAGATTTACATAAAACTTACACGGTCTAATGATGATGATAGTAGAAAACATCACTAGAAATATTTCTGTCTGAAATGCCATATTTGATGAGAAATAAATAAAACTAATTTCCGATTGGAGTTTATCGCTCATGAGCGTTTTATTCATGCATTGTATAGCACATGCAAATGTGTAATCGGTTTTTCACTATTTTCTCGTGACCCAGATGGCCGATCGATCTCAAACTTCTACAGGTTTGTCAGTTTATGTATGGTGGAATATTTAAAGTGCTTAACTGTTTTGTTAGCAAAAACCAATTCTGTAATGTTCCTTTAAGCACAAAATATTGCTTTAAGTTTCTGCTGAGCAAAAAGTAGCAGGATACCAATCACAGATTGTACATGAGAAACAGTATTTTGGCTGGTAACCATATTCTGATAAGCATAATTTTGTTGTGCTTAGCTACTTTTTGTGCTTAAGCAGCTCTATGAAATTGGGCCCTGGTCAGTTAGTTACTTAGTGCCATGGTGTACTAATTTTGTTGTGCTTAGCTACTTTTTGTGCTTAAGCAGCTCTATGAAATTGGGCCGTGGTCAGTTAGTCACTTAGTGCCATGGTGTACTAATTTTGTTGTGCTTAGCTACTTTTTGTGCTTAAGTAGCTCTATGAAATTGGGCCGTGGTCAGTTAGTCACTTAGTGCCATGGTGTACTAATTTTGTTGTGCTTAGCTACTTTTTGTGCTTAAGTAGCTCTATGAAATTGGGCCATGGTCAGTTAGTCACTTAGTGCCATGGTGTACTAATTTTGTTGTGCTTAGCTACTTTTTGTGCTTAAGCAGCTCTATGAAATTGGGCCGTGGTCAGTTAGTCACTTAGTGCCATGGTGTACTAATTTTGTTGTGCTTAGCTACTTTTTGTGCTTAAGTAGCTCTATGAAATTGGGCCGTGGTCAGTTAGTCACTTAGGGCCATGGTGTACTAATTTTGTTGTGCTTAGCTACTTTTTGTGCTTAAGCAGCTCTCTGAAATTGGGCCGTGGTCAGTTAGTCACTTAGTGCCATGGTGTACTAATTTTGTTGTGCTTAGCTACTTTTTGTGCTTAAGCAGCTCTATGAAATTGGGCCGTGGTCAGTTAGTCACTTAGTGCCATGGTATACTAATTTTGTTGTGCTTAGCTACTTTTTGTGCTTAAGTAGCTCTATGAAATTGGGCCGTGGTCAGTAAGTCACTTAGTGCCATGGTGTACTAATTTTGTTGTGCTTAGCTACTTTTTGTGCTTAAGTAGCTCTATGAAATTGGGCCGTGGTCAGTTAGTCACTTAGTGCCATGGTGTACTAATTTTGTTGTGCTTAGCTACTTTTTGTGCTTAAGTAGCTCTATGAAATTGGGCCGTGGTCAGTTAGTCACTTAGTGCCATGGTGTACTAATTTTGTTGAGCTTAGCTACTTTTTGTGCTTAAGTAGCTCTATGAAATTGGGCCGTGGTCAGTTAGTCACTTAGTGCCATGGTGTACTAATTTTGTTGTGCTCAGCTACTTTTTGTGCTTAAGTAGCTCTATGAAATTGGGCCGTGGTCAGTTAGTCACTTAGTGCCATGGTGTACTAATTTTGTTGAGCTTAGCTACTTTTTGTGCTTAAGTAGCTCTATGAAATTGGGCCGTGGTCAGTTAGTCACTTAGTGCCATGGTGTACTAATTTTGTTGTGCTCAGCTACTTTTTGTGCTTAAGTAGCTCTATGAAATTGGGCCGTGGTCAGTTAGTCACTTAGTGCCATGGTGTACTAATTTTGTTGAGCTTAGCTACTTTTTGTGCTTAAGTAGCTCTATGAAATTGGGCCGTGGTCAGTTAGTCACTTAGTGCCATGGTGTACTAATTTTGTTGAGCTTAGCTACTTTTTGTGCTTAAGCAGCTCTATGAAATTGGGCCGTGGTCAGTTAGTCACTTAGTGCCATGGTGTACTAATTTTGTTGTGCTCAGCTACTTTTTGTGCTTAAGCAGCTCTATGAAATTGGGCCGTGGTCAGTTAGTCACTTAGTGCCATGGTGTACTAATTTTGTTGTGCTTAGCTACTTTTTGTGCTTAAGTAGCTCTATGAAATTGGGCCGTGGTCAGTTAGTCACTTAGTGCCATGGTGTACTAATTTTGTTGTGCTCAGCTACTTTTTGTGCTTAAGTAGCTCTATGAAATTGGGCCGTGGTCAGTTAGTCACTTAGTGCCATGGTGTACTAATTTTGTTGAGCTTAGCTACTTTTTGTGCTTAAGTAGCTCTATGAAATTGGGCCGTGGTCAGTTAGTCACTTAGTGCCATGGTGTACTAATTTTGTTGAGCTTAGCTACTTTTTGTGCTTAAGCAGCTCTATGAAATTGGGCCGTGGTCAGTTAGTCACTTAGTGCCATGGTGTACTAATTTTGTTGTGCTCAGCTACTTTTTGTGCTTAAGCAGCTCCATGAAATTGGGCCGTGGTCAGTTAGTCACTTAGTGCCATGGTGTACTAATTTTGTTGTGCTTAGCTACTTTCTGTGCTTAAGTAGCTCTATGAAATTGGGCCGTGGTCAGTTAGTCACTTAGTGCCATGGTGTACTAACTTTGTTGTGCTTAGCTACTTTTTGTGCTTAAGCAGCTCTTTGAAATTGGGCCTTGGTCAGTTAGTCACTTAGTGCCTTTAGGTAACTTACAGATAGTCTGATGAACAAAATCAAGTAGTGTAATGCATTTTGGCTTAACTCTATAGTGGTGTCCTGTATTATGTGTAATGCTATGCATTTAGCTGTGAATTACTCTTTGGTACAAGTTGCAAATAAGAGTTATAGAAACAATGACTGCAGTCGAGTTCTACAAAAGTTCAATGATGACTTCCCAAACTTTAACTTAGTTATAAGTTGAACTTTCCCAAAGGTTAATTTAAGGTCACGTGGTGTGTTGTCACAATACAAATGCCTTATAAATTTGTCCGATTTCTTCGGCTCTGCCTATGCAGTCCTCAAAATGGGCAGGTTTACTTGACCCAGGATGCTACTAGGGTTAAAGCAGAACACAACTGTAGATCATTATTAAGAAAACCTGAAGAGACCACAGGAAATCTATAAACATGTAAGAGGAGCTGTGTCGTCATGATCAAAGCAGACCTGTACATGGAATAATGAACTCTCACCCAGTTACAGCATTTGCACAAACTCTCCATAGATATGATACGGAGGGAGGGCGCATGCGTGCAGTAACTGGGTGAGAGTTCACAATTCCATGTACAGCAACAGGCCTGCTTTCATCATGACAACACAGCCCCTTTAAGTCTAGTAATGACAGGTTTATTTTAAACTTTTGTCTTGACCGGACAATTTTAAATGTATGTCCGAAGATTTAAAATAAATAAATAAATAAATAAAATAAATAATACTCCAAAATAACAAAGACAACACTCACATAAGTTTTTCTTCTTGTTCCATCTGGACATCCCTTCCTGTCACCATCTTCCATCACTAAGATATCAACCTGGTCATCTTGGGCATCTTTATCCCATGACGGTGATTTGCCGATTGTGAATGTATGACCATTTTGCTCTTGGATGATTTTTTCAAAAGGACAGACTGTATAGTGGGCGTAGTTGATGTATCGGGTCAAGCACTTTTTACTGAGTTTGTAGTATTCTCCATTACTGCCATATATCTATCAGACAAGAATGGAAACAAAGCAACATTTTTAATTTCTCAAATCCTCCAAACTCCTTCCCTCGGTTTTGCCTTATAAATTTGACGGCTTCAACACGAAACTACCAAATCATCCATGCTTAGCATAGGTCCCAGTATGCCACTCTTGTGAGTTTAACGGCAGCGGCGTAGCCACAGGGGGACCTGGGGGGTGTGTGAAAAGATCCTGGCTATGCCGCTGTTTAACGGTGAAGTTGTTGAATTACCTAACCTTTCCATATGTAGGTAATTCAACAACTCATGGTTCCAAGTTATAATGCAAAGGGGATAAAGGCAGAAGAGTACAAAAACACAATAAGATTAATGAATCAAACATCATGAAGCATTGACTATGAACCATCTTGTGTAATGTCATGGGTGGGGAAAACAACAGAGCAAAGTCCTATGACATCATAAAGGCTTCAGCTTCCTACCCTGTCATGCATTATGTAAAAAATGACCTAAAAATCAAAGCACATCTCTTAAAAAGAGAAGGTGATTTTCCAAGTTGTATTGAACTGGCAAAAAATCACAGCATACTGAGTGTACCAATTTATACCACATAAAAGTGACTTGGTGTTGTGACTAGATTAAGAGCGCCCTCAGGGGTTTGTGCATAACTAACCTGTCCCTTGTGTTCTTTGCCTGCTTTGACATACTGTTGCTTTAGTCTGGCACCTATCTGCCTCATCTTCTCCTGTTCATCAACAAACTTGACACTTCCCTTACAAACATTCTCACATGGAGCTACCTTGACTTGATTACTGTGTGGAAGATCTGAAATAATAGTTACAACAATTCAGCACATATGGGTTTTGAGGCATTGCACGGTGAGGTATCAATTTGTGGTAACACCGTTAATAATAATCTACTTTGCTGTGTAGATTTGTTCTTGAGAACTTGTCTTGCTATTTATTCTACTGCTACGGAGAAGATTTCGGAATTCAGGAGACTACTTAGTTCTGAAAAGAACTGTCCTGCTTAGCACTACCTGGGAGGTAGGAAATCTACTACTTACTATTAACTTCACTGTCGCGGAGCGAGTTCTTAATTGGTCTCAACGTTTCAACTAGCCTGCTCTAGTCATTGTCTGGAGACTTACAACTTAAACATCTTACAAATCTCGCAAAAGCCAACGAAGTTAACCTCAAAGAATGCACACAACGGGATGTAATTTTTCATCTCAATTAGGGCGCTGTTTGAACTTTGGACTTCCTATGCGTGAGGTCTATAGACCGTGCAAGTCTAATTTTTTTGGACCACTTTGGTCCCACGTATAAATGCTTTAACGCACAAAGGAAACAAACTGGAGCACTTTAACGGCTTCCAATGTTCAAATACGGGAGAGACTTGCAGTCAATTTGTAATCACCCTCTATAAACTGAACTCTAAATATAGCACTGGTATTATTAAGAATCTTGAATGAAACCTAGAGTACTAGTTTTAAAAGTCATGTTTTATTCTTTAATAACTTACTTCAAAATTAATCACTGAAGTTGTTCAGACTGAAAGAAATTGTGTAAACAAGAAATGTAAAATAACTCTTGGCTGTTATCCGGAGATCCATTTTAGGACATCAACTTTGTTTCGTCCTCTATGGTAAATCAAATCATGAAGAGCAGTTACATTCCTGAGAAGGGCCGTTCTTATGGGTGGGTTACAAAGACATCAACAATAGATATGGAGGCAAATGACCTTTGACCTTAACTAACCTTTGACCTTCCTTATGCTAGTTGACTGGTTCCATTCTTCACTTCCATCACAACAGTCACATATGCCATCATTCACTTTGCCAGATGGAATAAACTTCCCTTCTTGGAAACAATAAAACCTGAACAAATAATAAATGAAGTTCACAAAGCTTTCAAAATTGTACATTAGAGATGACAACAATTCATTCAAAATTATTTTTGAGTATACAAATGCTCATCACACATTAGTGCAAGAGTAAAACAAAAATATAACTCTTTAATCCATGATGCAACTATGAATACATCTATTCTAAGGTGATTAAAACCAGACTAGACAGTTTGTCTAGCATGCTGCCTCAATCCTCCCATATCCTCTTCCCCTATGCACCAAAGTGTTTGGACTTAATGTCTAACCCTATAATATCAGCATTTGTTATTAGGGCCTACTGGCCCCAGTCCTGAATCCTTCACTTCGGCAATTGGATATAGAACATGTAGAGGGATTTGGGACTGTAAGGGTCAAGTAAGAAGGGTGCAGGCAGCCAGTGAGAAGGGGGAGAAGTAGGGAGATGACATTTGATTTGTAGTAGTTGTATACCTTCCATAAGGACATGCATCTGTCCCTGGTTCATCCGATCCATCGCTAACACAGTCACAGTAGTCATCATTAACTTTATAGAATGGGATCTTGGTTGAAAGATCTAAACACCAGAAGTTTCCTTCAGAGTCTGGTGTATACAAAGATACATCGCTGGGTCTCACTCCAATTATTGCTGGTTTAACATGAGCCTTTGGCTTATTGTGTTTATACCATGACTGTTCTTTTTTATGGTCATTTGAACTTAGAAAGTGGATGCCTAAAAACTGAAAGAGGAAGCATACTGTTCCTATAGCAACGATGCAGAAGAGCCAAGCTTTACGACGACGAACAATTCGTGGGGCCATTGTTATTAATGGCCGATACCACTCATGGAAGCATGCCAATGTCTTGAGTCTTTTGTCTCATTTGAATAATGTTTCTTTTCCTTTTGATGTAGCTGATATGTGTTGCCATTATATTGTTAGTAATAGCTGAATCCAATGTGTTGGTCATGACCTAACAATAGCAAGTACACATTCTTTTGAAGAGCAGTTGATTACTAGTCAATACATTAGAAGCAAGTGCAGAATGCAGATTTCATCTTGTTGTGTCAGCTCAAAAACTGTATAAAAGAAATGCGAAAGTAATGAACAGTTATTATCAATAGTTATTATTTGGGAATGTGAAAAACAATATTTAACCCAGAAAAGAACATTTGAATAGTTATAAATTTTACCTTCATTGACTATTTTAATAATTTTTTTTTGAGTACATACAGTGCCACGATGGTGTAGGGTAAACATAATAGTTATATCATGTTATTGTGTATAAAGTAGACACAATAATTTGTTTAATGATGGGCGTGTCGTGGCCAAGCAGTTTACCCGACTCAAACTCTGGTGTTTCTGATCAGTAGAGTGTGGATTTGAGTCCCGGTCATGGCACTTGTGTCCTTGAAAAAGATACTTTATCATAATTTTGTCCTTCAGATGGGACATGAAGCCATAGGTCCCCTGAACCAGGATTGTTAGTGCATGTAAAAGAACCCAGAACACTTATCGTGGAAGAGTAGGGGTTAAACCCGGTGTTTCTGGTTCACATCAGCAAACATCCTTGTAAATACAAAACTGCCAATAGAAAGAGTACCGGTACATCCTCAGTCAGTAAGGACAAAACCCAGTTCAGTTTAACCATGGCCTCCATGGTTTAACATTCCCATGGAGGTGGTTTAACCATCATGGAGGTAGAATTAGTTGTGTACTGTATCCTCCCGTGTCCGGTTTTCGATGTACTATGCCTTTTTCTTTGAATTGAAAAAAAATAATGATGCCATATATCAACTGATGCCCTAATTACCTTCCTTTGTTTATAAGAAGTATGTAAAAATATATTAAAACTTGATGGACATTGAAACTTTCACACCACGCACCGATCTTCGATGACTTCAATAGCGTCCCCGTGTTTTGAGTTTGACCTGTTTTCGAGGCAAACAAGAAAGTATGGTGTCCTGGTGAAGCCATACGCAGAAGAAACATCTGCAGTGACTTCAAGTGTTCTGTGAGACGTTGTGTATGACTCTATAGCCAGCAGTTGTCTTCATTTTATTCAAAATATTTTTTATTTAATTTAAAAAAATTACGATGGTAATTTGCAAAAACAAACAAAAAAATTTTTTTTTAAAAAGTGTCAATAAGTCTTGGCTTTCAAATCTGATTTTTAAAAAAGTTTTGAATCTTTTTATGTTTCTTAACATTTATAATAAAGCATATCAGTAAACAGTGATATTTAAATCACCAAGCCGATGTTTAAATTTTAATGTTATTAATAATAAATGATATGAGGGTTTAAAAACAAATTCTCCAGACTGTTAGAAAATGAAAGGCACATGGCTTCTTTAAGCCTCTGTATTTTTTTCCCCAGAATGCTCAGCAGAATTTTAAGTCACATGATTTTATCATCGTGAATTGTGAATTGAAAAATTGTTCGATGAAACTTTTTCGGCGAGCAAATTTTTTTTTTTTTATGGCCCCGACAGTACGACATATTTTTTGTACCTTGTAGAAATGCCTAAAATACCACAAATTTTTGCAATACAAGTGCAACTTGCCAGTGGAGCCTCACATAATTCTAAGTTTTGGTCAAAGGAGAGGAGACTCTTTGCTTGGCAAGTCAAACCACAAAAATTGTATCTAGGGACTGTTTACATCGCGCGCAGAGAGGTAAAAGATTTGCATCGATTTCAGGGACGCCCTGAAAACAGGACCTCCTACGATATAAATTATGTTATGTAATTTGGAACAACAATGATTTACAAAATTTGTACATTTTATGCCAGGACTCACTCAGTGAGTTATATTTAGTCATAATAAACTTCATAAAGTACACTAAAAATGTGGAGTGAGATACAGCATTTTAACCCCAATATCCGTTTCGTCTGGAAATGAAAAAGAATGCACAAAATAATAGATAGGATAAGCACATACTGATTGGAGCCTGGGTGTCTCGCACACTGTTAGCCCGCTACGTATCAGGTAGGAGGTAGGTATGAGGTACGTCCGTCCCGTACGCGTACGGTACATACGCACCACACACGGTGCACCACCCGGAGACCACCCTGCACCCGACGTCAATTTAAAATTAGCACACAATTTTAGCCCGACGCCAAATTTCAAGTTGAAGTCAAATTCTGTCAACGACCGTCACTCAAGATACGGAGTGACTTTTGTACAGTGCCTGTCTGCTCTGGCCATGGATTCCTTCCACCATGGTCTGGCACGGCGAGAGCCACCTACGTATGGGATATCCCCCTTTTTAGTCTGCATCAGTCACTTCCCGCCTTTGATTTTGTCATTTGTGTTTCCAACTTCTTGTGCATGGTCACGTACCATGCAGCCCCTCTGCCCCCACCCATTTGTCACCCTTGAGTGTTAACCCCTTGGCTTTATCTTTCAGCCTTCGAGAAAGACTCTGAGTTGAAACGTTAGGCCACCAATTGTTTTGCATTTGTACCATAAGTCCTTTCGGTTGGTATAAGCAGTAAGGCCTCCTTACGTTCTATTTTCAAATTCAGACTTAGAGCTGTACAAGTTTTGAGATGTGAGCCCCACATCTATTTCTCTTTTGTTAATTCTTTTACAATCATAACGGCGGGCGCTTTCAGTCATGGTTCAACCATATAGAGTTCCTTGCTCTATGGTTTTTTTCAACCATGCCGGAGGGGTAGGAATTCCTATACCTCATACATGGTTCAAAACATTTCCTTCCTCCATGGTCCAACTAAGTCGATGCTGTTCGTCCAATCGGTCTCCATGGACAGTGATGTGACGGGCGACGCCCCGTATAGGAGGAAAATGAAATGCTGAACAATCCACTAAACTATAATCATAAGATCACATAGAGAGAGAGAGAAAAATAAGGGGGGCGTGTTTGACAGAGCGAGGACGTTCTCGCTTCGTTTTCGTGTACAAAACCAATGGGGACGTCGCAATTTTATTTTAAAGTCCAAACAATGGGAGAACAAAGAAAAGTCCTCGATTGTGTGAGTGTCGACAATAAAAACTTCTTGCAAGAAGTTTTTATTCCTATCTGAAAGTGAAAGCATACAAATTTGTACGTAAGGGTGTTTTTTCTTTCATCATTTTCTTGCAACTTCGATGACCAATTGAGCCAAAATTTTCACAGGCTTGTGATTTTATGCATATGTTGGGATACACCAAGTGAGAACACTCTTTGACAATTACCAAACGTGTTCAGTGCTCGTTACTTGTATTAGCGCCATGATGGACACCGACGCCTTGTTGACGTACTTTAGAGATTCGGTCCCATCATGAAATTCGTGGTTTGGCGCATGATCCAAATTTGGTGATGATGAGTTGTCCCCACTAGAGGGCGCCATCGTGTAAGATTTATTTCCGGAGTTTCCCGGAAAATATCGAAGTGATGACGAACACATCCTTTTCAATAGGTAAAATAATACCCCATAAAAAGTAACAATTAAATAACAAATAAACATCACGTCTAGGTTTTAATAAAAATAAAAACTAATTATAAATGTAGAAAGTTTAAAATAGTTTTATATTGTAGAAAGGGTAGTTTAATGAGATTTATTTTAATAAAATATCTTGTTTAGTAATAGTATCATCGGTAAACAAACAGGAATTTATGACGTCATCCTTTAGCAGTTGCACAAATCACATACGGGGCGCCAGGGGGATGCACTGTACGTACCATGTTCAACATCGCCCCATTATCCATCCATCCATCATGTGAACGTCCGTTGCCCATCAAAAGCAGTTCACTTGTTGTGTTATCGTAGAACTAGTGAAAGAATTTACCGTAACATTTATTTACACCATCTAGAAGACAACCATGTGATATCCACAGCTTGATAAGTAAGTATCGACATTGATTGTCATTATGTTGCCGTACTTTGTTGACTATGCGTGTCTGTGTGTAGGCCCCAATTTTGTAAAGAAGTTGTCGGACTCGTCGTCGTTCGTCATGTTCGTCAGCATTTATGATTTAATTAATCTCAGTGTAACATCAAAATTACTGCGTTAGGCAGTTAGTACAAGATCATGTAGGCCTATGTCTACATTGACATTATGTGTACATGATCATGTACGTCTACATTTACATCATGTGTTTCATGGAGGTAGAATCACTATACAAATTACAAAGTACAAGATACATTCATCTGTGTATCTGTCCTTTCTATGATGATTACTGATTGGATCATTTCTAACGATGAAAAATAGTAAACATACTTACTTTGGCTGTGACTACTACGCGCATGCAACTGACCTCACAATGACAAACAACAATGATTGTCAATGCGAATTCGAATTTCACGTTCATACTTCATCAAAATAAAAAATAGATAGGGCCTAGGCATAAGTTTGCATTTGCATGCGGAAACGAACGCGTTAACTTCTGTTTATACTATTGTGTAGTGCAAGGATCTTTCCCTGTTTATTACACAAATTTGTCATTGCATTTCTTCCAATCTTTAGTAACTTTACTGCTGATTTTCCCAATTTCCTTCCATGATTCCATGAAGTCACTGCCCTCTCGAGTTGATCTCTCTACATCTCAGCAATTTTTCAAAGTTGTGTTAGCCTATACAGATTTGGAAGCAGGCTCACGGTTTTCATATTATTCTCTAATCAGGTTTGCCATCATTCACCGACACTGTACGCATCCGACAAATTAATGTTAAAATTCCGACTACGCATCTGTTTAGTGTGTTCGACCTAATTTTTGTTTTGTTTTTAATTCGGACGCAGAAGCGCAATATGATTAGGCTACCAAAATGCCCATAGCGGCTGCAAGATTTGACCTACATTGTACTTTTTTGCTCAAACAAGAGAGTCAAAGAAAAGGTATTGGACCAAATTGACATGGTTAATGTGATGACTGTAACCCTCCACCAGCCTAACTGTGTAACCGTTTGGCATGTTTAGTTAATTCAATGCTTTGCAGTACTTCATGGTACATGTAGGATATAATAGGTTTGTCATGTTTGGGTAAGTTTGTTTTGGTTTTTGTCATGTTGGTCGTTACTTTGAAAAAGCATAACTTTGAAATCTGCATTGTTAAAAAATTCACCACAAGTTGCTCCTTTTCTTGACCCATGTCCTGACTCCTGACAACTTTAAATAATGATTTGGTCAGGAATTTATTTTGTAGTGTTTCCCTTAACAGTTTCAATGGAAAGCTTATTCCTTCTTTACAGCTCAGAGTTACTGAGCTCTCAAACAAGTGATTATTACAAATTAATGTGGTCTCGTTGTGAAGAGTAATTTAATCTTTCCATTGATTCGCGCCAAGATATGAACAGGTCACACATTATAACCAAAATATAGACCTATGATTGAAAAACATGTACAACGGTTTGCGGTGACACCATCTACTTTGCTGTGTAGATTTTGTACTTTTAGTTTGAGAACTTGTCTTGCCTTATATGTCTTTTTTTTCTATTCTACTGTCAATTTTTCAGAATTTTACTAGACTGCCGCGGAGTAGCCGAGCCCTGACGAAGGATTTCAGAATTCTAGACTACATGTACCAAGTTCTGAGAAGAACTGTCCTGCCTGGGACTAACCTAAGGCTGGGGTAGGAAACTAAATCGGCTAGTGGATCAAGGGGACTTCTCTGCGGCAGTAGAATAGCAAGACAAGTTCTCAAAGAACAATATCTACACAGCAAAGTATATTACACAATAATAATGAAATGTACCGACAACCGAATACCTAATATGATACATTACATGTACTTCATGCACATCAAATGCACAATGCTAAAAACATATTCATTCAACATTATTTTGAAACATCTGGGTGGTTTTTTTAAATAAAAATGGGGTAAACAAGGTGAAACAAGTATAAAATGAGATAAAACAAGATAACTAGGTATACCGGATACAGGTATGAGCAATAATTTTTGATCTTTAGTCAAGGGCGTCCTACTCAAAAGACGTCATGTGCATTAAGGTCTAATGCTAATTGTGGTTGATAATTCACAGAATACACCAGTGTATTGGTTGCTCATCTCTCATTTAGGAATTTATCAAGTTACTCAATGACAGCCACAAACTAATGAAAGCCACCTTCAAATGCTCCAACACAAAAGATTCTCAAAGTGAATAATGATAACATGTGGTAATAAGGACATGAAGGAAAGGCTAGGTTATTATGTTTTCTGGTGGTAATTGTATATTGGTAGTTCGCAGACAGTGTATGAAAGAGTGTGTGTACATAACATGAATTAACAAATCAAAGAAAAACAAACTTCATCCGAGTTTGTGAACATCCGAAAATAGAAAAAACAAAAAAATTGAAAAACATGCACAACATATATAAATTTTACATTGTCATAATGCATAAGGCTTGTACGTTTGGAAACAGAAAGAAATAAGACGTTGTGAAAAAAGACCTGCCAAAATCCATCACATAAAAATTAAATAAATAAAAATATGGGCAAAATTGGTCATCGAAGTTGCAAAAAAAAAAATTAAAAGAAAAAAGAAAAAGAAAAATTTGTGTTAGCTTTTGTAAGAAAAAAATTTCAAGAAGAAAGTTTTATTATTTACTGAGAAAATTATTATTTTTTTAAAAATACTTTACTTTCAAAGCTCAAAACTACTACAATGTTTTATACTATCAACAGCTCTCTGCTGCTCAAGTCAGTTTTATTTTATGCTAATATATATTTTGAGTAATTACCAAATTAATTTGAAACGATGCCTTAAATTTTGCAACCTTAAATTCTTTTGTTGTTTGCGTTTAATTGTTTGTTGCGCAGTTAGTTTTTTATTTGTAGATTGGAAGGAATATCAGAAATCTTCAGATTGAAATATTAAACAGAAAAAATATGAAATTTTAAATCAGTAGTTTTAAATAAAAGTAAGTCAGTTTTAGAAAAACTAAAAATTAATTAAAAAAAGAAAAATTAAAGTTAATTAAAGAAATTATAGTACAGTACATTAAACAATACACGTACGGAAGTCGCCAAAATGAAACTCTAAATTTAAAGTAATGTCTAAAAATGAATAATGTTCGACGTTTAAATTTTCCACTACATGTACAGGAGGTACATGTACATGTACATGAAATATGGTTTAAAGGAATTTGACTAAATGGTGTGTTTATCATTAGTAAGAGATTGTTCTAAGAATTATGTAATCTTGTATGTTGTACATGTACTTACATGAACGCATGAATGTGTGCACACATACATGTAGGGGCTCGAATTTGGGGTTTTTTTTTTTTGGGGGGGGGGTGGAATCCACAAGACTGCAGAGCTTGTAAGTTGTTGCTCAAAATTGTTACTGGACCAGGATTTATTTTACAAGACCAGAATCAAAATGAGTTGAACAAGCACTAAGAGAAGATCTAGATCTCATTTATTTTGTGTTTGTGTACTTCGATACTCAACAGAATTGGTTATTCATGAGATTCATAGTCAACATTTTTTTCACAAAGATCTTACACAATGAGGTAGCCTACATGTATTATTATTCAATTAAACACAAGACCACCGGGCTTGTCCGGTCATGATTTTACTGCCCCGATGCTGAAATCACTGGCCTGTGCCTGCCATCCAGTGATAATTTCCAGCCCTGCACTTGCACACATTAAACATATTGTAAAATTGCTCTTTCAAAATTCATTTAGAAGCCACACTTTTCCAAAATCAAATTTGTAAACTTAATTGAAATATTCTATGATGGTGTATGAAATATTTATAATGTAAGCCCCTGTTTCCTGACTCTGATTGATTGGTTTGTGTGTTTTTATTTTGACACTACAGGACAGTCATACTGGGAACTACACACTACAGTGAATAGAAATGGCCATGAATCAAACAGTGGAATGACGTACATGTTCACTGTACTTCCCACTGTACATCGTATCCACTGTTAAGAGACAAGAGCTGTGGTGAGAACCGTTGGGGTTTAAATCATCTGATTTCCCCAGTAGGAGAGGAACAGTATTCTCTCCATTTCTCTTGGAGTTTGGACAACACAATTACACAAAATCAAGTAACATGACTGTTAGATCATTGTATTTGTTGTGAAAAATTACATTGTTGTTAATATTCCTGCTGTTACTGAAGTTTTCTTTTAGTTGAAAAAGCATGAACCAGTTCTAAATCATTTGACCAATTTTTCAAATCATAAAAGTTAATGACAAAGGAAATCCTTTTATGTCCAATTGAATCAGTATACAACACTTGGTAGCAGTAGTTCTAATTCCAATTGGTTGGGACCGCAGAAAGTTGTCCCATCCAATCATCAACATGAAGGGTCCAGAGATTGACACTCGTTCCATCCAGTCTGCCACATCCCAGGCAACTTCAGACTCTGTTAAACGCAAGAAACAGAGCAGCTTCATCCCACGCTTTCTCCAACGTTCATCCAAGCAACGACGAGGAAGTCTGCAAGATGCGGCAAGTCACAGCAGCACGTCTCCATCTTCCAAATCACATCGTCGTGTCGTCTCAATGCGTAACAACTCCCAACTTAGAGGTTCTTCAAATAAGTTTTCTGGCACTATGGAGTGTCCTTTATGTCTTATGGATCGTCAGAAGGATCAATTTCCAGACATTATGACATGTGAACATCGCTCTTGTCGAGAGTGCCTCCGACAGTACTTAAAGATTGAAATCACAGAGAGTAGAGTTAACATTGCATGTCCAGAATGTGCTGAACCGTTACATCCTAATGACATCAAGTTGGTCCTACAGGACGAGATGTTGATGAATAAGTATGAGGAATTCACTTTAAGACGTCTGTTGATGATTGATCCTGACTGCAGATGGTGTCCAGCACCTGATTGTGGGTGAGTAATACATGTAGAAAATGCTTACATGTATCAGGGTTCGACCGGTCGCCAAATGCGAGTGAAAACATAGCAGCGGGCGAATCAAATCCCTTTCTTTACTAGCCCGCTGGGCGAGTCCAAAAATTGTTCCTTTCACAATAAATGAGGGGTACGCACTCAGAGTCACTGTGATAAAATCCCAAAGAGAGATTGTTTTTATGTTCGTAAAATGGTAAGACAAATCTTGATTTTGCTAGATTTAATGTGGCCGCGATCGAGATCATAATAGCGATCGTTTTTTTCCAGTATGCAAACGTTAAAACACGCATGCGCATATTTCAGTCTGGCTTTCTCCTCCATGTTCCATACAACAATATGTAGGCGAGTGGGGAAATACACAACTTGAATTTCCAGGGTTGGAACACGCTGGTGTACAATGTAGTTTAATGTCAACCTCGTTCTGGTTATATTTCACGCAAAGTTATAACCTCGTACTCGACACATCGCTCTTGCCGCACACTTTTTTCCCAATGTGTGTCGTCGACCGATCGTTAAATCACAAAGATTTCATTGCAAAAGACGTTCTATACAACCAATCCTCAAATCACGAATCCATAAAAATTGTTGTTGATAAACAAAAGTATTACTTAGGGCAGAAATTATGGGATAAGATCGTCCAAAAACGCAAGTTTACGAATTTCACTTCAGTGAGTTTGTTTATTATTTTTATTTGACGCTTCAAAAATTATGTGCATTATTACATGTGGGCTAGTGAAAATACTTGCGGCGGCCCAAAATTCTGATTGACTTGTCCGGCCGACAAGTGAAAAAAAAAGTTAAGGGAAACCCCTTTGTATTGCGTAGAAAAATTAAGCATTTCATCTTTACTCTAAAGGGCAAAATTGATTATTTGTGATTGATGAGAATAATGATCCCATAGTGTACACTTGATGGTTTCTTGAAAACAAAGATTATTGAAAATTTATTACACCTGTACAACAAACCAGCCTATAAAGGAACAACTGCACATGTAGCATTATTATTAACTTTTATGTTTCTTGTCTCATTAAATCATCCTAAAATTAAGCATGTAAAGTGATAAAGTTACAAGTGTTTAAAATTGTCAAAAAAATTGTGACAGTTCATTTTCAAAGTGCAGCTAGTGTACAGTTACATGTTACATGTACGTGTAGCTATAAAAACCAGGTACATGTACTCAAGACAGTACTGTGAAGGACAATGTACTTAGAGGAACGTTACTGAACTGGTAATTAAAATTTTCTTTAAGATCACAGATTTACATAAAACTTACACGGTCTAATGATGATGATAGTAGAAAACATCCCTAGAAATATTTCTGTCTGAAATGCCATATTTGATGAGAAATAAATAAAACTAATTTCCGATTGGAGTTTATCGCCGTGCATTGTATAACACTTAAATGCAAATGTGTCGGTTTTTCACTATTTTCTCGTGACCCAGATGGCCGATCGATCTCAAACTTCCACAGGTTTGTCAGTTTATGTATATGGTGGATTATAAAGTGCTTACACTGTTTAGTTAGCAAAAACCAATTCTGTAATGTTCCTTTAAATAAGAAAATGATTTAACTACTGTACATACACATGTGTATGACCTTTTATGATGTGCACTGCATCTGTTACGTACTTGTACATGTACATGTACATACGTACATGTACATGTACACTGTACATGTCCTACATGTACATGTATGTTTGGCTGTACAGTCAACACATTCAACTGTAAGCATTGGACATGAATAACATTGTTATTCACAATTCTAAAAATACAATGAAAACGGAAGTGTAGAGAGCTGGTGTGTATTTACACATCATCTTACATCATGTAGGTATTTTCCTGTTATTTCAAACTGTAAATTGAAAGGTGAGAGTGATGTCCATATTAGGGCAGACAGGTACAAGAAAAACTTGGGATCCACTCTGTGGACACAGTTTGATTTGAACTCTGAAAGCAAATAAATCCATTTCACTAACATGACTACGGGATCAGTAGACTACTGTACATGTACATTACACACTAACATGACTAAAAGGGATCGGTAGCCTACATGGGGGTGTATGTACATGTACTCACTGGCTGTACACACGGTAGCTGAGCATCACTATTGTAATATTTGTGTTAGATGTTTTCTATGTATTTCCTTTTGTATTTTTATTTGTCTTTTAGTACATACACACTGTAGGTCTTTCACTCTGTACTAGATACAATGTATGAATACATTACGTACATGTTACAGGGTGCGAAATTAAGAAAATTTGCTGGTTGCCCCAGGGCAACCACAACTGAAAATCAGGTTGCCCGGAAGTAATTTTGGTTGCCCGAATAAAGCTTTGCACATTGCATGCTCTTTATAGGGTATCGAAACGGAAAAACGGACATCGCCGATCGTGAGTGGGTCTCATCGCCGTGATTTGAAGCAATTTTTGCTGATTTCGATACGTGTTCTTCATCATCCGTTAATCCGGCATCGGTATTGCCCCTTACTGGTGTTTTACCCAACGTAAAACCAAACTTCAGGAGGCTCATTGTGATTGTCACGTCATGAAACTTTGTCAAGTTTGACACATAAACACGTGAATTAAATACATGTAGCAGCGAGTAATATTCATTGCGTGCTCACACCATGTTCGCTAGCTGTCCCCAAGCTCGTTATAATATGTGCAGCATAACGACTGCGGGCACCAGTGAATCATGGAAAGCGCAATTCATGGAAAGTGCGTGTGCGCGCAGTCTACATCTATTTTGTTACTTGTGAACGTTCTGTTCCAACTATAGAATCGACCTAACTATAGTTGGGCCCAGCCCAACTGTGTTTTGGATTGGGCCTGTGCCCAACTATTTATAGTTAGGCCGGTTCTATAGTTGGGATGGAACATGACCACGTCGCGTCGAGTCCGAGATCCGAATAATACAACGTGCGGTACATCATGCACACATTATCCGCTACCATGCCACTACACAGTGCCATCGCGCTGTGTGTGTGTGCATCGCGTACGTGCGCTGACGCTGGAAAGTTCGCACATGGTTTGCAGTGGACGGCGTGATTTTACCTCCATGAAAATACTTAATAGTTGTTAAACGCTCCCGCTGAAGTACAACATCGTAACTATTTTTCATGAAGCTTTATGTGGAAAATTCAAACGAGCTTTGGAGCTGGCACAATAATAACCTGGGTAGGCCTAAATTCTTATTTTTTTTAAAGGTTGCCCGACGGGCAACAACGGTTTGATCATGCGTTGCCCGAGTGATTTTTTGTTTGCCCCAGGCAACCGGGCAACCGTTAATTTCGCACCCTGATGTATGAAGCTACATGTATGTAATAATGTTAATCAACATGAGTAGTGTACAAATGCAATAGAGAAGTCTGGAATTAAATAGGAACTTTCACTTTGGTTTACATGTATTACTCATGTGTTTACATCACCTGTACACATGGTACATGGTGATTTCTCTATTTACACAGTACTCTCCCAATAAACAATCTGCATTAAAATTCCATAATATGACACACACTATGTATTGTGTGTACTACATGTAAGGAACAGATGGAATTGAATGCTAAATAGTACAAGCATGACCAGAGGTATGAAAAGTCCCTTTAGATTGTGACAGAATGCACCCCTGGAATTTCACCTCGTCTTTTAGAGGGCAAGGCCATTTTCATTTTGCAAAGGGCGCTTCCATTGGAAAATTTTAAAGTCTATGGGAAATTTTTAAAGGGGCACTATGTCCAAGAACAGGGCAACAGAGGCCGTGGCCTCCACGTACATGTAATTCTAGGTCTGGGAATGTCACGCCTAATACTTCATTCTTGTTAGGGGCATGGCATTTTTTCCCTTGGTAAAGGGCACTGCTATTAGGGAAATGGAACAATTCAAGGGGCACCAAGACAATGACCATCTATGGGCATAGAGGCTATTGCTTCCATTGTGACACACCATTATGGTCAGCCTTGAAATAGAAGACAAATTTTAAGTTGTTCACTTGAATCATTTCTAGGTTTGCGGTGATTGCTGCTGGCTGCGCCAACTGCCCACAGCTAGCATGTCAGAGACCTGGCTGCAGTACATTCTTCTGTTACCACTGCAAACAGATGTGGCATCCTGATCAAACATGTGATGCTGCAAGACAACAGCGGCAGGGACTGGCAAGGAAATTGTCTCGTTCCTACAGCCAAGGTTCTGCTTCCTGTAAGTATAGTTGTATAGTTGTAGTTCAGTCAATTTACATAAAAAAATGTCAAAGAAACTTATGAACATTATAATTTGACTTCTGACTGGCACCCGCAGGGTTCGACCTTAGCGGTCGCCCGGTCGCCAAATGTGAGTGAAAACAGCGGCATGCGAGTCAAAAACCCTTCCTTTACTAGCCCCTAAAAATGGTTGTTGATGAAAAAAGTATCATTAAGGTCAGAAATAAGGGGATAAGATTGTTCAAAAACGCAAATTTGCGAACTTCACTTCCGTGTTTTTTTTTTCTTTTTTCTTTTTCTTTTTCACGCTTCGAAAATTGTGTGCATTATTATTACATGTGGGCAGTTGAATAAACTTGCGGAAGCCCCAAAATTTGGGTTTACTCTTCCGGCCGGCGAGTGAAACAAGGGGTAGTATGATACATGTAGCTCAGTTGGTAGAGTGCTGACATGTTAATCTGGAGGTCGCAGGTTCAAATCCTGCTCTTATAGTAAATTTGTCTTTGCCCCAAACTATTTAAGATGTGTCCCGTCAGTTTCCCTTGTGGTTTATTAATTGATATGATACTGTACGTATAATTTTCCTGAGATGGTAAATGTATAATTGCCAGAAAATGTGCGTAGAATATCAAGATAAATTGTGTAGAATACATAGATTCAATATTATAACATGACTTGTTATTGATAATCCATACAGCTGATCAGATCAAACCATGCCCACGATGTACTGCTCTTATTATTAAGATGGATGATGGCTCATGTAATCATATGTCATGTGCAGTATGCGGTGCTGAGTTCTGCTGGCTGTGCATGAAAGAGATATCTGATCTACATTACCTCAGGTGAGTAGCCTTGATTCAAGCTGTTTTTACAGACTGGTCACCGAGTGTTCTACTTTGATACAGGCTGCACAATGTGAACAATTTATAATCCGAGGTGTTGATATAAGTCTATTAGCTCAAATGTAGTCTTGATTCAATGCGTCTGCATACACCGACTTTTCTATGTAAGCCACTGCAATGAGGATAAATTGTATTCGGAAGCCTCGATGTGAGACTACATAAGCTCAGGAGTAGTCTTGATTCAAGGTGTCTACACACACTGACTGTTCTTCATGTATATTGTAAGCCACCGCAATGAAGATAAATAAGAATCAGATGCATTGAATCCAGACTAGATTGTTAAAAATTCATTGAATTGAAATGATTTAATATTTGAAATTGGTTACCAGCCAGTGGATCATATTGAATTTTTAATAACAAAGTATAATATCATGTTCATATAGAGTAAAATATTGGAAGTGTTGGTTTTACATACTGTACGTATATTTCTACTAAATGTTTCTATTTTTACTGTAACATTGTCCATGTGGGTGTGTCTTGAAGCAGTTACAATTACACAACCTAATGGGACCTAATGTGACCAGACTATTTTGCCTTCAAGCCTCACTTTGGTTTGGCTGCACCATGCTTAATGCTGTTTAATAGGCCAAATTATCAATAAAGATACAATAAAAGTCACCTTAAAAAGTTTCAGCTGAATACCGTGAGAAAACAGCAAAAAACTGTCACAGTTATTTCATGCGAACGTCAAATCCATCCACATTTAGCGAGGTAACAGCGGGTACCAATGGCATCCTTGGCCGCAGCATTCACGAACAGACACCAACTCTCTCAGCTTCAAATTTTGTTACATAGTTTTATTGATTGATAATGGGGCCACTACAGAAAGAACAATCATTACTACCATTACCATCTTTATAACAAGGAGGCTTTCAGATAAAAGTTACACAATATTTTTTGGGATCATTACCAAAGTATGACCCTACCTTTAAGGTGTTTATGAAAGCAGCTGTCATTTCATATGTCAAACCTACATTGTACACCATGTTATTTGTAGTTAAACACATTTGTTGAAGGTACATTATGGACAGTTTATGCAACTTTGATTGATTTAATTTATGTAAATTGGCAGTGTGGTTTTACACTGTTTATCATGACTCAGTGTAACTAAGTAACTGGGTCAAAATGATACAATAGATTTATACCATAATCAATCAGGCATGCTTTGCTTACAAATTCAGCTGAATATGAAATTGAACACCAGTCACTGTATATGTATGATGACAATGTTTATTGAAGCATGCAGTATATTCCTAGCAAGTTTCGATTTCTAATCTAGATATGTACAAAATAAATTTATCCTCACAAAATAGAAATTATCTTTTTCTGTTTTCTTTAAAAATGAGATTTACCTTTTCATTGGAGGGTGCCTATTTTCAAATTCTTGAGACAAAAGCTCTTCATTTTTAAAGATCATTCACAGGAGTATTGACATTTTGTCATTTAAATTTTTATTTCAAAGAATTTTGGATTGAACTAAGGAAAATTGACTAGAGTAGGACTTGGACCTTTAAAAACGACCCAGTCAGTTTCCCTTGTGGATTATTACCTGATTTCTTTATTTTGTTGTTGTGACATAAATTCACTGCAATGACCAGGAAAGTACATGTTTAATGTAAATTAACAATGGTTGTTCAGTTGTGACTTTACTTGTATAATGTACTACTTTTGTAAGTAAGTGGCACTTTGTTTGTTTGTGATACATCGTACACTTATGTTCAAAATCAGTCCAGGAAAATATATAATTACACTGTGTATACAGACATTTTGGGATATCCAAGAGTATAATGTGCACTTGTTGCTCTGAGTGTAGAGTGGTGTGCAGGCAGAGATGTTGTAAACACATCACATGTATGTAACTCTCTATTGATTCCTATTTCACCTTTAGGGAATCTCGCTTTAACTTACAGAATAAGCTGGAGGCCTACTGCATACATTGTTTGTTTAAAGCTGTCCTCAGGCAGACCTGCAATTTGTTTGCACCATGACGGAACCGTTGGCATCAAGCAGAAAATTAATGCTCAGGTCTCAAACTGATAAATCATGAGAAGTGTCAATAAAAACATTATGTAAATAATTGATTCATTACAAATTGCCCAACCCTGGGGAGGGGTCATTACTCAGATTGTTAAACAGTGTGACCTACATGTACTTGTGTGGAATCTGCAAAAAAACATATGTGACCCACTCTGCAAAAATAGCCCTTAAAGGTATCGTACACGTTTGGTATTTACTCAAAATAGCATAAAAACTTACTTGGTAACGAGCAACAGAGAGCTGTTGATAGTATAAAACATTGTGAGAAACGACTCCCTCTGAAGTAACATAGTTTTTGAGAAAGAGGTAATTTCTCACTAAAATAATAAAAGACTTCTAGCTAGAAGCCTTTATTCCTATCTGAAATCACACAAATGTGTACAACAAGGGTGTTTTTTCTTTCATCATTTTCTTGCAATTTCGATGACCAATTGAGCCCAAATTTTCACAGGCTTGTTGTTTTATGCATATGTTGGGATACACCAAATGAGAACACTGGTCTTTGACAATTACCAAACGTGTACGATGCCTTTAAGTTATGTTGCAGGTTAAAAGCTCCTCTTTTCAAATATAAAAACCTCCACGGTGACAAATTGTGCTTCTGAGTGTTAACATAAAATATGTTCCATTGGACATGGACAAATAACAATTAAAATGTACATGTAAATTGTGGATAATGTTTGATTGTGTGCCTCTTGGAGACCATTCAATTACATGTAGAGAAGCAATTAGCATTTTATAATGGGTAAGACATTATCACCCAATCTACAAAATGTAACATTTAACTGTAAAAACCAATCACGACATTGTTCTTTATGACATGCACACACAATAACTTGCCCCTTGCAATGCATTGTCACAAAGACCACCATTACTGAAAAAATAGTTGCGACTAGTGTTGAAGTAACGACTAATTGAAGCGCGACTAGTCGGGTCAGTGAATTTCACTAGTCGCCCTGGACTAATTGTCATTTTCTGTTCTGATCTATTGTTGCATCAAAAGAGTTGCTTACTGCAATGGCATCCATTGCAATGCATACTTCACATATCAGCCTTAATCTTACCATCTTGCACCTGCTGTGATCCACAATCTTTGGTACTGAAGATATTTGCGACTAGTGTCAAAGTCACTATTAATTGAAGCGGTACTATCGGGAAGTGAATTTCACTAGTTGCCCAGCCCCAATCAAGTCCTTCATAAAGATTAATTGTGACCTTATTATGAGAAAAATAACACAGGCATCAATGTTAAATCTCGTGTACATGTACACAGTGCCAGTTTTCATCTAGCTGTTCTTGTTTTTCCTCTTAGTCCTTCTGGATGTACTTTCTGGGGTAAGAAACCATGGAGCCGCAAGAAGAAGATCTTATGGCAGTTAGGCACATTGGTTGGTGCTCCAGTGGGTATAGCACTCATTGCTGGAATAGCTATACCTGCTATCATCATAGGAATACCAGTCTACGTAGGAAGAAAGGTTTGTACCAGTTGATTTTTTCATTGAAATGTTATTTGAAGAGCTTACCTCAAGGTTGACTTTCCATCATGGATACCCTATGATGTACGTACAGTTAGGTGAAGGTGGTAGCTTGTAATGTTTGGAACCTTACGTTACATGTTTAGCACTGTCTGTCATCAACTCATGAGCTCAATAAAGTATTGTTGCATGTCATCCCCAAGCAGTTTAGTGCATCGGACTCGAGTTTAGGTGGTTAAGTCATCAGAGTGTGGGTTCGAATCCCGGTCATGACACCTATTATATCCTTGAGTAAGAACTGAACTATAATTGCTTCTCTTCACCCAGTGGTAAATGGGTACCTGTCTGCGCCTTGAACACCCAGCAGGGTGGATATGTGCGCATTACAAGTCTTATTATTATTATTATTATTATTATTATTATTATGCCTGTGAGGGCAGAGATGGTTCTCGTGATTGATTTAGCTTGGTGCACTACATATTTGGCAGCGCAGGCTGTATACTCCTCAGGGAGCTGTGTTGGTTTAAGGAATGAAATAAATGGCCCAGTGATCAGGGTTAATAATGTTGGAGCGCCATGAGCATCACTGAGTGACGGATTTGAACACTCTATAAAAAGCCACTATTTATTATTGTTATTAAAACATTGAGCAGCAGCGATGTACACTGATACAGCACACTACATGTAAATTTTCATCTCATTTAAATTAGTTGCCTCAAGAGTTGTACTCCTGACTTTCAGGGAAGAAGTTGGATGTTAAATTTGTTTTAAGGAGACTTTTTACCAGAGTTTGTGACGTAAGTAATCTGTTTCCATGAAAAACCATTCTCCCAAGTTATCATTTGAATCTCTTAATGTTTGTATCATGTACATTATCAAGGACTTGTTGTAATCGGAGTCAGGGTATGTTCAATGTTTGAAGTTACACAGCGTGGTCCCTTTATTCACGGATATCTCTTACACTGGCTGGCAACAGTCCACAGAGCGGCAATTTTATTCATTGGTTTGAAAGCTGCTCTTTCCCCCCTGTGGTTCTTGTGACATTTGGTGAAATTGACCAAATTGAAAACATACATGTAGGGTGAGGTGAAAGGATTAAATAACAGCGATCAGGAGTTTTAATAAGTTGTGGCAAAAGAACCGTAAATGTACACTACGCTTGATGTATACAGTGTGTACAGTACATGTATTCAAACATCGTACACAATGCGTGGACTCCAATTCCTTCTGTCAAACTTTACAGAGAGAAGTGAAAGTACAACACAGTCCATAAAACCCGTCTTTGTAGCGTGTGTAACATCGTTTGTTTTGGGGGAGGAGATGATAAGTTACACAAATTGTGTAATTAGGTTTTCCGCTGTGTTTCTGCCAGTGTCTTCCGAATGCGCCGTAGCACCTTGTAGACCATTAGAAGGTGCTACATACGTACATGGGTCTCATAATTCAAAACACAGCTTTGCGCTTTGATTTTATACGCCCCTCGGGTGTGATTAAGCACTATACAACTGATAAGAACCCAGTATTATTAATATTATGATTGTCTTATTGGATACTTACATAGTGTAGTGGGAAAAAGAATGTATAGAAACAACAGTTTTGCAGTATCACCATCTCGCTACGCTGAGTTGTGATTTATATTTTTTGGGGGTGGGTGGGGTTTAGTTTGTTTTCTTTTTTTCCTTTTTGTTTTTTCTTTCTTCTTAGCAATTTAAAGGGTTTGTATTCGTTTGGTAATTACTCTGAAAAACAGTGACAATTAATGGCAATACAAACTTAATTGATAAGAAGTACAGCAGCCTTGGATTAAATGCATTTTGAGAAACTTTTCACTTCGAAGTGCTGCGGTTATGGAAAAGATAACCCTGGACGATATCAAAATTTTTGACTGGCGATATATCAAAGGTAAATATCGCCGATATGACGATATATCACCAAATTTTTCAAGTAAAAAACGGCCTTATAAATGGTTAAAAAATAGCTCAAAACAAGCTCTTAAATAAACGTTGTGGGGATACATGCACGATTCCTGGAAGCTTTACAACTTGAGCAAAACCTTAATCCTATTGGTCCGTCCATCTGATCGGTTGAAGGCATCTGATAATGTAATGATACTCTTTACTCTCTATGGATACCGCCTGGTCTGCGTACAAGGGAACGAGGGGGGGGTGTTGAGCGATGTCTGATAATGTAATACATGTACTATTTTTACTTTGTTAATACCGCCTGGTCGGCGTACAAAGGGACGGGGAGGTGGAGGCGGGCTATAGTTAATTGGACTGTCTGCAAGGGCTGTCTGTCACTCTACCTGGGGAGTCATTGGTGTGTTTGCGGAACTATTACCGGTATTTATTTCTTGGCGGGGCTGGGGAGTGGGGATTTTGAAGGAATAAATGTGATAAGCATGGAAGGGGACAATGTTTTAAATGATGCACTGAATTCCAGGATTTTGTTTTGTTAGAATGCAAAATGCAGTCATTGCGGGGTATCATTGGACCGTGGAAAAGTGACTAGGGAGATTTTTCACATCTTTTTTCCTTCGGGAAACAGTATATTTTGCGAGGTGTATGACCATGTATTTCGAACACCTTTTTATCACTATAAAAATACATTAAATAAATTAGAACAACAAGCAATAACACATACAAACAAATTTATCAAGATTAAAACAGTACGTTTATTTACAAATTTTCAAAGGCCGCAAAATAATCATAACCCTTTTTCAAGTCTCGCTGCCAAATCACCGATTGCGTTGTAAGCTCAGTGCGTTGTAATTTTGTTTTCAAATCAACAAATTTCTCAAGAAAAAACAATACGTTTATTTACAAATGACAAAGGCCGCAAATGTAACCCTTTTCAAGTCCCGCTGCCAATCAGCGAGTGCGTTTTGTAAGCTCAGTGCGTTGTTCATTTTTTATCAAACCAACAAAATTCTAAAGAAAAAAAACTAAACACAATACGTTTATTTACAAATGGCAAAGGCCGAGATATAACCCTTTTTCAAGTCTAGCTGCCAAATCAGTAGTTCGTTGCGAGGTCAAAGGTGCGTTTTTTTTTTACAAATGACAAAGGCCGAGGTACATGTAAAACCTTTTTTTACTTCCAGCTGCCGCGTCAAGAAGTTGTAAGCTTAGTGGTTGTTAAGTTGTTTTTATTTTATTCAAACTGCCAAACCATTTAGTGCCTTGTACAGTTTGATTTACTTAATTTATTGTTTTTTGAATTGTTGCGTACAACTGCCAACATTCAATATTGCGGTTTTTTGTTTTATTTCCGTTTAGTCCAACTGCTATAAATACATTAGGCATTATTAAATACCGCAAAATTATGTACATTTTTATTCCGTTTTTGAGGGTTTTTTTCTCATGTCCAAATGCAAAATATTAGGTCTTACTTTTAAGACGCTAAAAGTGTTCCAACCAAAAAAAAAACCCCATTAATTTTAAGTGTATATAATTAAAATAGTTAAATAACATCAAAACAGAGTGGAAGCTAGGATCCTCGACTGAAAATCTTTTCTCAATCAAAAACTTTGGAACCTCCGCTGCAAGTTACCCCTAAAAAAAAATCAAAAACCACAAGATGTATTAAATTACATTTATGGCCTTGTCCTGGAACCACTGTGCGGGCGCCTTCAAGTTGAACGAGTTTAAGATCAGATAAGAAAGTCTTTGAGCGCTGCTTGCCGACTATCACACCTTGGGTATTGTTATACACATGTACATCGTAGACGCAGCCGACGGATTACATTTTATAGCCTTCAAAGGGCCGTCTCAGGCAATCCATGGAGGAAGAAAATCTATTTTCTTCCTCCATGGGTAATCTATTGACATGTGGCACGCTGAAGTTGTGATCCGAGTAATCTCCATGTACCATGGAGTAACAAAGTTTTCTTATGTTTGCGACGTCTGCGCAAGCAGTTCTGTTGAATTTTTTGAATTATCAACGATATTCTGAGAATATCGTCTTTGTCACGATATCGAGATTTTCAAAACCAACATCGATATTGACGATATCTTTTTCAATATCGTATCATGACGATATTATCGTGATATCGTCCAGGCTTAGGAAAAGATATCACTTTTTATCCCCAAAAATTTGAATCTGAGAAGCGTTACCACCTTTTGAAATGAAATTTTCACAGGTTAGTTTTATGGTATTATCTACAACATAGGATTGGAACAAACAGTGGGTTCTAATTACCAAACGTACATGTACATGTATACAATCCCTTTAAGGTTGATTTATTTGCTCAAATGATCCTAACACTGTGTGAAATCAAACCCTGGTGATGGAGCAACCCACACCATATACTGACATGTTTCATTGTGAACTGATCTCATGCAATGCCTTTACATGTACTGTACATTAGGGCATGGAGGGAGGGCCTATCAAAACCCTGCATTGGACATGTAACAGAAAAGTTTCTTCACCCTCTGATAGCTCTACATGTACCTGTTTATGTAGTTGACTGATTGACAAAACAAGTAAACAAAGTCCTACCAGATTTCAAGGCTATACATATAAATCCTTGGTTGGTTGCATCCTGATGTCAAAGTGATTGTCCCTGCTGTAATGTGTAATGTATACAGTAGGATTCAATGAGCTGAATATCATGGAATCTTTCCTCTGTGACTGTGTGTGCGGGGCAGAACCAAGCCAAATTTGACTGAAAAGATCATTGAAAAGGCCGTTTTTATGATAACAAAATTAATAAAAGGGGTGGGGGGGGGTTCGTAGGGTCGGGCGGGGACGATCAACAATTATTTTGTTTTTATTTGGCCGTATCACATCAGCATGAGTGAAAAAATACGGAAAATCTAGCACTTAACTGCATCCCTTGGCCGAGTTGGTTTTGGAAACAGATGCGCTATATTTTTCCGGATTCCACAAATGCACGTGTGATGAAGAATTTATCTTCAAGCAAACTTGATGCGCAGCTTAAAGTAGCGAAATACCCGAAGTTGCATACATGTACACATGTATGTAGAACAGCGCAATACGCAGGATGTGATACAGTATGGACCGTGCAATATGGTTTAGGGCCTAATACTGTCGTTGCCATGAACTGACCAATCAAAATCTAGGATTTAATATCACACTGTTGTTGCCATGGATCGGCCAATCAAAATCTAGGATTCAAGTTTGCTTGAAGAATGTATGTTTTTGTACATTTATGTACATGTACATTGTATAATACATGAATAGTTGATGATATTCCAACCTGTAGTCTTCAATAAACACACTATCCAACCAGCCCATTGTAGCATTGATCAATTTTTACAGGGCTCCTAACATGAAAGGCAAACTATCAAGTTACACTTTCTCTATGTTTCTGGCGTCTGAGGGAGAGCACATTAAAAGTTCTAAACCAGCATGGTTACAACTCACAGCTAATAAGAGGGTTGCCTGATCATCCGGCAGGGGTCCTCAGCGATTGGTTTAGGCGCTACACTAATAATTAAATGGTGTGGTCCCGTTTTAGTAACAAGAAAGTTCTCACCGATTGATAGTGAAAATGACTTTTTTTGTTCATTTTCTGTGTTCTTAACAAGTTTTAAAGCTAATTAGCTAATTGTGTACTTGACAGTCATTAAGGGCAATATGATCAAAGGTTAAACTGTTATAGTGTTAACTTTTAAATCATAATGAACATTTGCATTGCTGTTCAGTGTGTTATTATTTAAAATGTATGATGTTTAGTAGAGTCTTCACTTAAAGGCACTGTTAGTTTAAGTTAGGGTACATGTAGGAATATGTTAAAGGCATCGTACACGTTTGGAAATTGTCAAAGACCAGTGTTCTCACTTGGTGATCCCAACATATGCATAAAATAACAAGCCTGTGAAAATTTGGGCTCATTTGGTCATCAAAGTTGCAAGAAAATGATGAAAGAAAAAACACCCTTGTTGTACAAATTTCTGTGCTTTTAGATAGGAATAAAAACTTCTTGCGAGAAGTTTTTATTATTTTAGTGAGAAATTACCTCTTTCTCAAAAACTACGTTACTTCAGAGGGAGTCGTTTCCTACAATGTTTTATACTATCAACAGCTCTCAGTTGCTTGTTACCAAGGAAGTTTTTATGCTATTGTTTGTTTTGAGTCATTACCAAACGTGTACGATACCTTTAGGCCCCTAACTGTGTTTGAATGATCTGTGATGATAACGGTTGAATTCTGTGAATGATTTATTTGGTGTTAGTAACTTCACTTAGTGTTTGATCTGTGATGATAACACTTGATTTCAGTGAATTAGGCCCTATTTATTTGATGTTTGTTACTAACTTCACTTAGTGTTTGATCTGCGATGATAACGGTTCAGCGACATGTATTATTTATTTTATGTTAGTCTTCACTTCTATGTTTGATCTCCGATGATATCGGGCTGAATTCAGTGTATATTTTACTTACTGAGTAACTTTACTTCCTGTGCTTGATCTCTGACTTGTCTGATGAGAACAGTTGAATTCTGTGAATTCTTTATTCGATGTTAGTCTTACTTCTGTGTTTGATCTCTGATGATGATCAATAATGGTTCGGAATTGAGTATCTTTTTTTACTTGAGTTGATGACTTCTTTGCTTAATTAACGTACTGATCATTCTAGATACCCATCTAAGTGTTTGCATTGATGTAACATCAGACTTTTAGTTTCGTTATTTATCGTTTGATTTATTTTCAATTTTTGATGAGCTCTGGTTTTACTGTGTGTAGAGAGTGTCTGTATTGACTTAATGCAAATAGTGCAGCTGCTAAAGGGTAATCTTTCAATCAAATTTGTTTCCCAGTATTGTCTTCTCTGCGGTCAAATTGTAGACTTTGTAATGATTAAGCCCAATAAATTCATCCATCAAACAAACGTCAACTTGTTATTTTTTAAAATGAGACAACATATATTATGGGTACAATGCACATCCTAGATTCTTTCTTAATTTAGTTTGAAAAAAAGTGATATACAAACATGTAGGTGTACATGTGCAGGCAATACTTGCTTTCAAAGATCACTCAAAAATGCTGACAATTTGAAACTTGATTAAGTCACACATTATGTTGTTTTGTTAACGTTGGCTTTGATAATGTTTCAATAATCATTTTGTAACATGTAGTAAAAAATGACAAGTCTTACATATTGTGTAGCCTACATCATGCATTGTGTACAATGTACACGTACAGACAATGAAATTCAAAGCAGAGTATTTTGTAACATGTATATTTTCCTTGTTTTTAAAAGTCAATGATACACAAACGATCTCCTTCCAAACATTTACAAGGTTACACCACCTTCCTCTATGGTTACACAAACAGTATTTTGATCACTCTTACGCAGAATAAGTTATTTGTTGTGATGTAATAGCATACTATACGTGTGTGCACACACCTGCACACCTACCCAAGCTTAGCTTTGTGTACACTCAGTATATACATGGCATGCATGTGTTCAGGGCACAATTTCATTAACACAAAAAAGTCACTTAGCACAAAACCATTTTGCTTACCAGAATACATTTACCAGCCAAAATACTATGTCTTCCATTTGTGACTGGTTTCTGCTTATTTTTGCTTGTAGTAACAAGGTATTATATTAACCCCAGTGTTCTCCAACCTATAGAAAAGACGTGGCGCACCGCCATGCTTTCTGCGGCGCGCGCCACGCTTTTATAATCGCCGCCAAGCTTTTTTTTTTGTTTTGTTTTTTGAGCACACTAGTAACACGGAATACAAGGTAAGAAAAAGAATTGCGGTCGGGCTACCGGACACATACGTTTCCTCTAGTGGGTGCCTAAGATAAATTGGTACCAATAAATTAAATTAAATTGGTTTTTATTTCAAGTAAGTTTACTTTGTGTTCTTAAAAACTGTAAAAATATTTCCTCAAAAAAGTCTGAGGAAAGTGGCCAGGATTCACCTTAGAATGCACCACAGAGCATCTAGGATCGAAATTTTTCTCGGGGCCCTTGAGCGGGCCCCGGACCCCACGCCGTAGGGGCTTCGCGCTTCGCGCTCGCATTGTAATACCCCCTCGCAGTTTTCACCAAACCAAGCACCAACCTTTAATTTTCAAAGTTGGAGAACACTGAACCCACAAAGTTTTTAGGGATTAGTTTGTAAGTAAGTGTTTGTAGCATCTCCCTAGATAGGGGTGTTTACCAACCAGTGCCTACATGTACGTATGAGCTTTCAGAAACAACAAAGTACAGTACCTAACTCTCTATAAAGCATACACAAAACAAATTATTCAAAATGTATTTCCATGGAAACTCAGTATTTGACGTATACCATGGCATCAATAAGTGCATGCCTAAAATAACGCAGACATTTCAGCTGTATTCAGGCAATATTTTAGCTACGTCATTTGTCACATTGAATGCAAAATGCGCAACCCCTGTCATTTACACTCCATTTCCGGGGAAACCGAGGTTGTGTTAGGAATTCTCTCCTCTCTAGAGACCTGACGGAAGTGGGAGACAAGTAGAGAGTAACGTCACAGAACACAGTAGCACACATCTCTAGGGGAGATGGAGAGTCAAAGTTCCTTACATAATCAAGTCTCTCATCTCCACAACGGATAACAAGAGTATTTATTCAAAATCTAAGCAAATATTTATCAAGTACATGTATCTGACGTAAGCTTTTTCCTTGTAAGATCTAGAACACAGATGGGAGAGGATTGGGTGGTAACATGAGATGACGGATGAGATGGGATTGGAATACCAACAAGATATCGCTGTCTTGTCTCGTCCTGGCTTTTGTCTTGTTTTTTTGCTGAATCTTAAGGGTTTAAGCTTACGACCTGTGCGTACTATGTGTGCTACTTTGATATGTATGGAGACATCTGATAGTGAGTATAGGGTTTCAAGCAGGCTGTATTAACCATACATATTGAACTCTCCTTATGAATAGGAGTTGCGTCGTCGATGCAAGGTTTTATTTTCCAGTAAGAAATGAAATTTCTATATCGACCAAGTCTAGCTACATGGATTTTTTTTGTTTAAGAGCTAAAATTGGAATGGGACAATTGCCTTTTGTGCCTGAGCTTTGAATGAGATGTGTTCAATTTAGAAATGCTAAATGTCAATTCATATCATTTACCAAGTGAGTTCCTGAGATTAATGGAGAGAAAAACACAAAGTGGTTTGTGAGTTTTTTGATTATTTAGAGATCAAGCATAATGTAATAACTGATAAAAGGCATTAGGCCAAATAACAAAAAATACCAGTTGATCGTCCGGATTTTTCAAAAATGAGGAGGATGAGGGCCTTACTATTTACTATTTACTATTTTTTTTTTCCAAGATGGCCGCCAAGTATTCCAATTTCAACAGGCGACTAAATCTTCAGTTTGAAATCACCTCTGTTTGTTGCATTAGGACCCGGGTTAACAGGGATTATTACACTAAAAGATGATTATGAATAATAATGACTCTTGGTACAAACAAAGACACTACTGAGTTGATGTTCAAAGCTGCTTTCAATGTTTATTATTAATAATGCGTCTTTCGTCCCCCACTGACCGTGCATACCAAGGCTTAAGAATCTTGCCTTTATTTGCGCGAATTAACACGCACACAAACACCATCTTGCAGCTCACCTCTGATAAATGTTGATATAAAAAACGTGTTCAGATACACAAACGCCACACGAAATGCATGGGTCATCAAAGTACGCGGCATAAGACCAACTCGACACGTTTGAAAGGTCGAGTCAACCCGTTAAAACTTACACCGTAATAAACCAGTCGAGTTGCCCATCCGTAACCCAGGAGCTTAACTTCGTTACCATAAAGTGATCGATCTCTTAACAGTATTCGGGACGGTATGTTCCCATGCATGCAGCACGCGCGATAGCAAGGTTGTATGCTCATCAGGTTATGCATGCAAGTGCTGGAGCTTGCATGCGTGCAGTGTACGATGTACGATGTACATGTGCATGTACAATGTTCGACACGACCGATGGCCATGCAAATAAAATGGTTCTGTGTTTCACGACCTAGTTTTTCGTGTTGTAAATTCTAAAACATCGGTAAGTTTATCAAAAAATTGAAGAAAAAAAACGTTGTAGTTAGTTAAAAATACAAACAAATATTGGGTTTTTTTGAAGAAAAATCAAAAATAGTAAATAGTAAAAAAAGGATGCGGCCTCAAAAAAGGATGCGGGCGGGGACGATCAACTGGTATTTTTTTTTATTTGGCCTTATGGTTAGGGCCTACTGTGTGTACATTAGTACTAGTTAGTAAGTTAGTAAGGGCATCATCAGGTTGGCTCAGTGTTTTTTTTTCCTACACATCTCTGTGGACCCCAGTTCGAATCCCACCTCAGACCGGAGCCTTGCATGTTGATTGGGTTTTCAGTCCTTACCTGATTGTGTGGGTCTTCCCCATTGGGGTTTTCCTCCCACATCTAAAACTGAACATTTCTTCTCGTTTCCTATTCATCCTGTTATTGGCGCTACTGCAGTTGTTTGATTTGTAATAAAATATGAAGCAATCCATTATTGCTCTTTATAGGATATATGACTCTAAATTGACATGATTGAGGAAGTGTACACGTTATGGTTCCTTTTTACGAATAGACAAATACAGGCACACAGTGATTAATGTTGAAGCGCCATGAGAGTCACTGAGTGACGGACCTGGGCGCTATATAAGAAGCCACTATTATTATTATTATTATTATTGTTTATTAACTTTGCCTTCAGAATGACAGCATTTTACACAAACATTTTAGTGTTGAATTTTTAGGTATTGTTGAATCAGTATTTCACAAGTCTACTGCTAACCAGGATTCTCTTTCCTTTCTAAAAAACGAAAAAGTAAAAAGAGCCTGACAAAGAAACCTACAAAAAAGGTAATCATAATCAAAAAGTTTAGCGAACAAAAATGCTCATAAGGTGTACAGTAGGCCTATATTTATTTTGCATGCAATACGTTTATGACCAAGGTTTTTGTCACAGCATTATGACCTGGAAGCTTCTCTGATAAGTCATTATGCCTCATGTTTCTTCATCTACATGTAGGCCCATTCATAGAGCTGCTTAAAGACTGATTTTGTGCTTACTGTGGGATGTCACACTTTGAGGTTTGTGAATCACACCAGAGATCTGCCTTGAGCGAAGGGCGGGATCCTGGTACTTGTATCTTTGACTCGTATCCATTCACATGGCAGAGATTCGTAGTCGCACACACGTGTACATGAATACATTGTGTATTTAAACATAAACAAGTTTTACATACAAACATTATGTACACGCGCAGCAGCAGACGATCGAAAAGTTCCTGCTGATGGTGTAGCTAACAAACACGTCACTTCGGAGCGGACCAATCATAACACAATATGGAAAGCTTACGTCAATGCCTGTTTATCCAATGAAATCCTTGTATCCAATGAAATCATTGGGTCTTTCAAACCAGTACCTGTTTTTATCCTTGCGTATAAAGACAAGGGAACAGTCTAAGGAAAGGTATGCACTATGCTAACCCTCTTGCAAGTTACAGGTAAAGCAATGCAAGTGGTCAACATGCAAGCTGTTTGCCTTATTTTCTTGTTAACCTGTGAATGCACTTGCGCCAGCAACATTTTCTGCTAAAGTAAGCAGAAATTTGCTTTCCGTTATAGTAAGCAGCTCTGTAGAATTGAGCCCTGCTCTTTTCTTTCTTTCCAGGTACAACAAACTTCTAAACTGTATAATACACAGCACCCAGACTATACCCCATCATCTTTAGACTGAAGTTAACATTTTAAAGGGATTGTATACGTTTGGTACATGTAATTGGAACCCACTTTTTGTTTCAATCCTATAGGCCCTATAGTTGTAGATATCATATTACAACTAACCTGTGAAAATTTCATTTCAAAAGGTGGTAGCGTTTTTGAGAAATTGCCGAAAATCTGGAGCGGTTATGTCCACGCAGGAAGAATAATCTACAATTGGAATACACAATCTTAGAAATGTTACGCAGTACGCTTCTCAGATTCAAATTTTGGGGGATAAAAAGTAACTTATTTTCTCATAACCGCAGTACTTCTCAGTGAAAAGTTTCTCAAAATGCATTATACTATCCAAAGCTGCTGCACTTTTTACGAAGTAAGTTTTTATTGCCATTAATTGTCAGAGTCAAACGTGTACAGACCCTTTAGAACAACATCCCCTCATACAGTCTCTTAATCACACAGTGGTTTAAGTTGGTTTCAGATTACAGATTATCTAGAGATTTACTTCATAATGGTGGTCAGGGTTATTAATATGAAGTGATCACAGTAATGTCAATATGTAGTCTGCTATTAGAGTTAAGTCCTCATCATTAGTAGTCATGGAAAACAACAAAGTTGTTGATTATTAACCTGTTTATGCAGGCGTCAATTTGAAGCGTGCACCCACCCTCCTCAGAGGTCGCAAAATATAGACGCCGATTCGACGCTGAAGCCTGAGGTCAATAGTTTGTTGTTACAGTGAAGTTTTAATAATTGGGTGTAAAGTTGATGAAAAGGGTGAAGCGTTGACGAGCCTTATTTGTGTTTGTGAGTGACATCGAATCCACTACATCAATATGTCTTCAAACAACTGTTGTGATATAATCTTTGAAGATGGCCTTTTTGAAATTAGCCAACATGGAATTTTTGAACTGCAGTTTGCCCTCACAAATACACACAATCTAACATCGCGCGCCCATCACCAACTTGCAAACTGTATCCTTGGTCCCCTGTCCTTATCAGCAAGGAAAGACGTCAGATGTTCAGGCTATAGGAGGCGATCGCGGACCTTGTTGGTGGGTGGTGGTTTTAAACAGCCCTGGCGAAACTGAAAAGTGAAGCTTCACCTATGGAAATAATTCAAAGGGTGAAGCCTGGACTAACACATTTTCTGATAGAGTGAAGTGGTGGTGAAATCCTGACCTTATACATAATTGGCTCAGGTGAAAAAAGGTGATGACGTGAGGAGGGTGGGTCCAGGCTTCAAATTGACGCCTGCATTAGACGTCATAGCAGTTTGTACACAATGGAGTGTAGTAACTGCAAATAGCCACAAGATTTGACAATACATTATTAGACATTATAGCATGTCAGCATACATGTTATCATGTGCTGTATACATGTACATTATCATGTACACATCATCATAAAGTACCGGTACATCATCATATGAGTACATGTACATCATGTCCATGTATGTCATGTATGTACATGTAGAGTATGTCATCGTCATCATGTCCATACATGTATGTACATAGTGTAAGTGTAGTACATGTCATCATAGAGCAAGATGTCATCATGTCCATGTACATCTTATCATGTACAAGTACATGTACATCATGTAATGTATGTCACCAAATATGTCCATGCCACCATGTCCATGTAAATGTACATGTCATCATGTCCATTCATCATGTCCATGTATTTGTCACCATGTCCATGTACATGTAATCATGATGTATGTTTGTATGTCAGTGCCATGTCCATCATGTACATACATGACATACGTACATGTCATCATGTCCATGTCATCATATTCATGTACATGTCATCATGTCCATGTCCACATCATGTACATCATGTACATATACGTCATGTCATCATGTATGTATCATCATGTACCTGTATGTGTATGTCACCATGTTCATGTCACCATGTCCATACACCTGTACGTACATGTCATCATGCTCATGGTATGTCATCATGTTCATGTCATCATGTTCACATGTCATCATGTCCATGTAATGTACACTGTGCATTCCATTCATCCATTCAACCCAAACGGTTTGTCACTTGTTGAAAAGGTTATGTCCTGACCTAACAATGTTACCATGTACAATGTAAATCAAACTATTATATCTAAGTGGTATGACATGCAGCCATAATTAGGTTATAAGACCATTGATTTGCAGGGACTTTACAATTGACAATCCACATCATGCACATCTACATGTAGCCTTACATTGTAAGTAACAGACTTCATGAAGGAAGTCTCTTGGGACAGATGAATAACAATCACATCCTCTTGAGACCTTCAAGTACATCGTCAAGATGTCCCCATTAACCACTTGAGGTCAAATGACGTCTTTCTTCACAAAACTTTTCCAACTGGATAACAGTGGATGTTTATTTATGTCTTGGAACAGTTTTGGAACGTCCTCTTTTTGGGGGTCATTGATCGTTGATATCAGTTGATGTACATTATAATTAAGCCCCTGGACATTCGTCTATTCGTCTAAGTTGCAGAGGGATGCACCTTCCATGTTACGCTTTGTTTCCCTCACACAAAGAGGGACCGTGGCTGATTATCAGCCAATTGCTTACTGCCAAGGCTTGGCTTATTATTCGGTGAAGACATTTCATATTTTCTCAAAAGAGAATGAAAAATCCCAGTGCATTTTATGACATTTTTTGTCTTTACGTTGTTTAGTTGGGGTTTAATTGTGACAACAATAATTAAAAAAGTAATTTGGAAGTTCAGAAAAGTCCCAAAAAAAGTAATACCGCCCAGAGGCACGGTAAAGATTGGTTAATACCCCTGGGCAGTGGTGAAGCTAAGAGTTACATACATTTGTACGTACATGTACAGTATGTAGCTTGGGAAGATGGTTGAACTCATCTGATAAACAGTTATTGGTTGTCTAGCATGTCTAGTCCTGGTGTACACACAAATCAAATGGTCATCCACACCCAGTGGTATTTGGGGGGGGGGGGTGAAAACTTTCTTGTACAGTACTCCTTTTTTTTGGGGGGGGGGGTGTGTACATGTACATGTGGGGCTTAAGTTGGTCAAGTCATACCCCTGTAGTAATAGTTGTATAGACATTCTTTGGGCAGTATGCTCTGTTTTTGAAGACTCAAATGCAAGACTGAACTTTCTAGTATCTTCATATTTTCATAGTTTACTTATCATAAATATCTTTCTGTGTTTTTTCCCTAGGTGCATGGCAAGTACTCTGGAACATCCAGACATCGTCGTAATTTGGCAATTGCTGGCAGTGTGACCATGTCTGTATTAGTCTCCCCTGTAATAGCAGCATTAACTGTTGGTAAGTCAATTATTATCCTGACAATTCACATAACATGGACTTCAGACATGTCAGATATTCAACAATCTGATTTGCTGAATGATTCAATGAAATTTGTCTCTATTAACCCTGACTACACACTAACTAGCCCAAGTCCTTCTATATCCTCTTATAATTGAGTCTAAATGAGTTGGTGTGAAAGGACATACAGTAGTAGAGGAGGATAGTGGAGGATTGAGGTCACCTGCGCCCAATTTCATGGCTCTGCTTACCATAACCAAAGAATCCATGCTTATGTCAAGTGTATTTCACAGGTTAGCAAGGAATTTTTGATTTTGCACGTGCGGTTTCCACAAATGTTATATACTGTTCTTAACTTGACTCCAAGGGTGTATTTACATCAGAAACTAATCCTTGCTATTATGTGTCTGTATATTCCTACAGGTATAGGAGTACCTATACTTCTTGCGTATGTTTACGGCGTTGTACCAGTGTCTTTATGTCGTAGTGGAGGCTGTGGTGTAACAACTGGAGATAAAGGAGGAGTTAGAATTGACTTTGAAGATGACAATGATATGGGTGCAATTACTCCTGGTAATACATCAGGTAATAGCAAAGAAGTCTCTACAGAGTAAGAAGTTACAGAAAAGTCAATCCAGTGCTCGATTTCACAAAGCATTAAAGATTCATCCTTTAGAAATGAGTTGTCAGTATAGTGATTTGTATAATGACATCACACTTTGCTTAGCAATTAAGATTGATTCACAGTTAAGGTCGATCTTAGCTCTTTTGTGGAATTGGCCCCAGGGAAACTCTGATGTAATGCGGTTAATCCGTTTTGTTGGAGTCAGCGATACAGATCCAGAGATCATCTCTCCTGTTTCTATTATCTATGTGTGATTTAGCTATCCCTAATAACCCAAAACTCCGTAAAATCCAACTTTATTTGTTGTTAAATTGTTGTTGGACTAAGGACTGCAGTATGCTTTTGGGATCAGGCATATCACCATAATAGAGTCCAACAGCCAACAGTTTGGGTGTTGAGTTACCGTCAGAGTCCAACAGTTTGGGTGTTACGTTATCATCAGAGTCCAACAGTTTGGGTGTTGAGTTACCATAGTGTTAGATTTTATCAGAATGAGCAAGACCCTACATGTAGTCAATAACATACATGTAGTGTGTTCGGGTTTCAAAATAAGACTTGAACATGTATGAATAATAATTTTCATAACATTTGTACGCTTGTCATGTTGTTATCTTTGCTTGTTTTAAGTGAATTCATAATGAACTCTTAAGTAAATATTTCATATTTGTAAAAAATGTGTTTTTTAAACTGTCAATGTGCTTTAACGTTAACCATTATGTACACATACTTGTGCATGTATGCTTTGACAGTTTGTAGTGAATGGGTAATTCTACTGGTGTAATTATTGCATTAAGAATAAAGAACAGTTGATAGCTTTACTGCGAGGTATTACGCACTGTTTACAAGGTGCATTTTGATTGTTATACAATTAAAAGGAAAGGCTTGTTGGTGTAGTGGTTAAGACATCAGGACTACATGTTGATTGTGGAATGTTAGGGTTCGAATCCAACCTGAACTATTTTTTCTATTTCAGAGATAAACCCTGATGTTAACAGTGCTGTCGTCAATGCAAGTATTGGTGAAGCCTCAATGACAATGACTAGAGAGAGCTCTAGTCACCTTGAAGTCGCTGGGGTCATAGGTGATGATACCGTCAGTGACAATGCAAGCACAAGGGCTATAGCAGGAGCTAGTCTAACTGGTAGCCTGTCTGGTAGTGGTGGTGTTGGGCCATTAGTACTTCACTCTCATAGGTGAGTGGGAACAAGGAAGAATGTTTGATCTGCAAACTACTTTTTCTTTATGTTGTACGCCATTTATCTCACTGTTATCTGAATTCAGACGTTTTTGTATAGACTGCTTGGTGACCAAAATAGCTGTTATTTTCTTCCTATATTAATCAATCCTGCTCTTTGATCTACTTCTCTAGTGCTGAGGATACTGTTCCCAGAAACTCCTTGAAATCTATAACTCCGGGGGTTACTAAAAGGTGGAAATGTCATCATTTCAATATAACTGCTGAAATATAGAGCGTAGTTTCAGACTTTGTTTTTAGGAATGACTCTCCTCCCAGGTTACATTTCACCATGCTGTTCACTGAGACCACAGAAAAGATGTTTTGATATTGATTTTTGTTGATATATTCAAGGTTGGATGTTCATGCAGAGGTTGTTCATAGCAACCACAGCGTTACCAGCCTTAGCAGTGAATCTGCTTCCATTAGTCTATGTGATAACTGCAGTGAAGCTGCTGTAGCCGGTACCCTGCAAATAGACACAGGTACAAATTGTCCGTAATTTTACTTTTTTAGCTCAGTGCATGAATACCAAGTCTTTATTTGATTCTAACATACCTACATGTACTGTATGTAGTAATCCATAATTTACATCACTTACTTTTGATGTCACTCTTTGTAAACTAAATAATTTTAGTCCCGGACTTGTTGTCAGGTATTTTTAATAAAACCAAAATGAATGAATGAATGATTGAATAGGATCTTCAAGACAAAGTACATTATTGTTAATTATCAGGGGGTAATATACAAGTATTGGATGCATGTAAGTGCATTGTCACAGAATATAATCACGAAGTGAAATCTGGATTCTGCTTCACCTCGTGAAATGGAAAAGCCAGATTTCACCAAGTGATTATATTTTATGTCAATGCATGAATGAAATGCGTTCAATATTTGTTTTATCTAACTCACACATAGATCCTTGTCATTTGAAATTTCTTTTACAAACAGTCACAAATTAGGCATGGAAACTGGTCCACCCCACACTCTGAAAATTTTAAAAACCCTTCTAAACAATGTGGACGACTCCATGTAGACACCAACCTTGTCCATAGTGACACGACCTTGCCTTGTTCGGACAAATGGGCAGGGAACTGTTAAGTTGGAAATGATGCTGCGAAGTGTCTGAAGTGTCCTATAATTATCAATATAGGACTCCTGTATTAAATTGTTGAATGTCGCAGCAGTATACATGGCAAAATATAGGATGGCACGTGATACGTGTTCCGCAAATCAAATGGCAAGGATCTCTGTGTGTGGTATATAATATTAATTAATTCCAATCTAAAAGCTCATTGGTCAGAAAAGTTCATTCTAGTACCAGTACTATTCCAATCTAAAATACTATCAAAAATGAGAAAATAGCATTTGAATATCCCATAAATCACCATTGTTTTTATTTTGATTGCCACAATCAAAATAAGAACTAGAATGAACCTTTTCCTTTTTTTCACTTAAGTGGACCATATGATTTGATAAAATGTTCACAGTTTGGTTGTACGGTATGTTTATTGAAACTTGCTCTTCTAAAACCGATGATGTATTATTCTTTAAAAGCGGAAACACTAACATGATTATAAAACATCTGATTCTAACTAGACTGTTATCTTTTTTCTAGAAAACAACATTACTTCACTAGGGAATGACCCTCTGGAAGTACAAGTGGACATTGAGAGACCTGGTTACAAATCTAGATTAGGCAGTGGGAGTAACAGCAGTACAGAGCACAGCATACTTGCTCACACTTCCAGTGGTTCTACAGGGGTCGGGGGCAATCATAAGGAAAGACGCAATGCACCAACTGAAGATATCTGGGAGTTAAAGAGCAGTGTTAGTAGCAGCAATCCAACCAGCGTCATGCGGAAGACCAAGACTAGTAAGAATAGAACCCGTAGTGGTAAGAAGAATAGCGTCAAAATCAGCGATAGGATTTCTGAAGCACCATGTGGTAACACCGATACAGTCAGCATTAACGATTCAATCAACTCGGAACTGAGCGCTGTGATTGCAGATAGTGAATGTCCATCAGAATGTAGCTGTGAAGGTAACCTCTCTGTCTCTACATCTCAAAATGTAGACTTCAAAACCAAAAGTTCCTCAGGAGAGATCTTTGACTCCTCGTCATCATCATCTCAGCGACATCAGCTGGGTGAAATGCAGCCAGCTGTTTCTTTAACAGAGGTTGAAGTTGATCGACCTCAGTCTCTACGCTTAGACAGTGATAGGACTTCTCACCTTACCTTGTTGGAAAGTCCAAGAAGTATGCCTTCTCTTAATGTAGGTGTAGGATCAACCGATCTATAAATGTATCTGTAGGTTTGAGATTCATTCTGGATCAGACAAGACATAAATGTCAAGTTGTATGGACCCTTTGCATTGATGACATCTCCTTAACATCTTTGAGGTTAATTGATTATCCACCTGATTCCACTAGTCATCGTCACTTATACAAGGCTTTAAAGCAAAAACGCATTGCTTAGAAAACACTCATGATACCATTCTTAATAGTATTAATATTAATGGAGTCTTGTACAGCGCATGCATTCAACAATAACGTGCTCAAGGCGCTTGAACAAAGAGAAACATTTAAGACAGGTTTTGAAATTTGAGAATTATGAAAACCCATTTACGTAGCTCACCTTATAAGGGTTTACAAGTTGCTGCGATGCATTCGGCAGCCACTGATGGCAGAAATACCGGGGCAAACCCCTTCTCTTAGTGATACATGGAGAGTGGATGCTCTATACTGATAGCATGATAGTATCATGAGTGTCTTATAAGTGATGCGTTTTTACTCCAAAGCCTTACCTAAGTGACAGTGGCTAGTCAAATCTGGTAGATTATCACACAATAGAAACACAGGGCTATGCACGTGCAGTGCACCGGAAGGGTCAGTGATTCTCTTGACCTCTATAATAGGGTCCCCTAGATGACATCATGCATTAGGTTTATTGGAACAGTATAGACCCCTTGCACAACGCGCAGCGTACTCACATGCGCCTATCCTGGGTGTAATTTTGGGTGTCAAAATCGTATACAAACATACAAAGATAGTTGACTCCCAAATTGACACGCATTGTTCGGAGGCGCGTTCAGCGTTGTGTAAGGAGTCTATAGAAACCAATAGACCGCCCTTGCATAACGCGAAACGCTACAGGTATGCTGAGGTCATGCGCACGTTTTTACGCACAGAGAACAGCTATCGCTCAATGATCTGCCTCCATATGCAATGGGTCTATATTGGATTCTAGTGACATGATCTCTATAGCATATAAGAGGGTCCCCTAAATGACATCATACATGTATGCATTAGGTTCATTGGAACGGGGGATTTTAGGGACATACCTGTAGGGTCAGTATGCCTCAGTACTACTGTCACTCATTGTCCTTATGGCCCTAGTTACCACTTGGGCTAGATTTCACCCAAATGCTAAAGTGAGTTTACACGATTGCCTTAGTAACCTGCATTATGACATCACTCTTCACATAGCGATTCAGATCTTAGGGCTGTGGTGAAACATGTATGAGTCCTAGGGCCGATATCACAAAGGGCTAAGATTGATCTTAACTGTGTATCAATCTTAATTGCTAAGCAAAGTGTTATGTCACAATACAAATCACTATGGCAATATGAGACAACTCATCTTCAGATGAATCTTAGTGCTATGTGAAATTAAGCCCAGTACCTTAATGAACCTACAAAACCTTTCATCTTATTAGCAGAGTTTCCCCTGGCTAAAAATCAGGATAAGTTTGTATTAAAGCCAAGCTCATGTACTCATCTCCAAGCTCATTTTTCTAGTCAGTCCTCTTATAGTCAGTTTGGTCTTTATGAAGAAAAAATTGATACATTTTCCCTGAGCCGTCAAATCATCATGGATTAAAAACATGGTGTAAATGTACCTGACACACAACCCTGAAAAACACCTCCACCTTGTAAAGTTGCTTTCACCTCAATGTATTTTGAAAAGTTAGCAAAGTGCCTTTATCATTCAGAACCATTTGAATGGTGTAGAAGGATCAATATGTAGCGATGCTAACTTTGCTAAGCATCTTTTGAAGTGTATCTTTTAGCCAAGGGGTAATGCTGCTAATAGTCAGTTAGTACTCGGATCCATCCTGCTACCTTTACTACTGTGAGTGTCACAAAGTAAAACAAATTTTTATTGTATAGGCCTAACAACACAAGAATCAAATATTAATTTCTTTAAACAAATTATAATTTTGTATTTTTTGTTTTTATAGTACATGTAATTATGACAGTATATTTATCATTGTAAATGTTGTATAAATTCCTCAATATAGACCTTACTCATGCAGCGGCCATCTTATGAATCTCTCATTCAAATCATGCAGAGCCTGGAACAGAAACTTAGTCTGGTCCTGTCTAAGTAATGACACTCGGAACTTTAATTGTCACTTGGTAAACAGGGAACCAGGTAAAGATGGCCACACCATCGTGTAGCCATTTTGTTATTCTCTCATTTCTATCAATGGCTGTTTTGGAAACCAGGGCCCAATTTCATAGAGCTGCTTAAGCACAAAAACTAGCTAAGCACAACAAAATTATGCTTACCAGAATAAGGTTACCGGCCAAACTACCATATCACATGTACAATTTGTGACTGGTATCCTGCTCATTTCTGCTAAGCAAAACATTGTTAAGCAATATTTTCTGCTTAAGCAGCTCTATGAAATTAGGCCCATGGCTTAGGCTCTGGCTCCGGCTTAGACAGCAGCCACTCTGGCTCAATTTCACAGAGCTGCTTAAGCATATAAAATTATGCATACCAGAATAAGGTTACCAGCTAAAATACCATTTTACATATATAAAATGTAACTGGTGTCCTGCTTAGTGTTGCTTAGCAGAAAAATGTTTAAAAGCAATACTTTTTGCTTAGAAAGCAGCTCTATAAAATTGGGCCCTGAAGTCCCCACAGATGTGTATTTTTTTCAAAATTACTGAAGGAGCCCAAGCTGAATGAAACTGTGGTTTTAAAAAGGGCCATTTTAACCAGAATGAGGCTGGGAGGTCATTATAGTCTGATGTATTTGTAGTACAATGAGACTTTGTATTCATTGTTGCTAGTGGACACAGGGAACATGACAAAGAAGTTAGCAGTGTGATAAGGTCTATAATGATAGTTTTGTAAATAACGTCTTTTAAGAGAAGGTACTACAACTCAACAACCAAATTACAAACTAACTCTTGTTAAATCTGCCGTTTAACATGACTTACTGCTTCAGATATCAACCATCATTAATGTCCTGAGATTAACATTCCGTCCGAAACATTTCAATTTTTTGGAAGATGATTGATATTTTTATCTGGAAACTTTCTGTTAGATTTACAGTTTTAGTGGATGGAACAGCGGGTGACTTGGACAGATTTTGTTTCAAGTGTTGACTCTCGTACCTTCTCCTTAACATAAGACATTCAGTGTACTATTTAAATAGAAACTCATTTGACTTCCTCATCACCTTATCCCACAAGAAAGTCTTGTGCCTTGACTTATTACTGTACAAATAAATAAAACATGACCCATAGGTTGGCAATCAACTTATGATCTACGTACTTGGGCTTTTGCCAAATCTTGGCTTAGGCTTCGTCTCCGGCTCCAGGCTCTGTTTGATGTTGGACACACCGTGCAAAATGTACACTGCTCCAGAATTGATGACAGAGACCTAGCCGAAGCCAGAGCTGGAGCCCAAGCCGAGGAATGGGAAAAGGCCCAGGATTTGTGATTGACAGTGTACGTGTTGGTATTATTGTCTCCATACATGTCTTTGTACAATGTATTTGTGCATGAACAGTTTTCTAGTGTCCGTTGCTGGGTCAATGCAATGTGTATTTTTATATCAGGATAATGCCAAATATATAAGGTACTTTTTCAGGATTTGCTTGAGCTGTGACCCAACCAACCCAAACACATCATATTCTAATTGAAGGCTTAGCTTGCTTTTTATGGGTTTGATCTTTAACCTTGACAAATTGTCTTCCGAGTGTACAGGTTTCTATGTTGAGTTACCACACTGTGAGATTCTGGAGGTCAAAGCTCAATCATCATTATTGGTCCCAATAATTCAGCATTGATGTTGACCTACATATGTGAATCTTAAATCTAGCAACATATAAGAGTTTATTGTAACTCAATATGAAAGCTGTGGACTTGTAAGTATGACCTTAAAGAAGGGCTCCCAAGGTCGAATTCTGTTTTGTGATGCACTCATTTTCCAATAGATAGGGTCCTTATGAAAGTGGGAACAAATAATACAAGTCTCTAACCTTACGTTAAAATGATGTAAAATGCCAATTGTATTTTGATATTCTTCCACCACAAGTTTGTTCAAAATCCAAAGACATCCAATGACGCCACTTTTCAAAAGTCTGATATTCAATCAAAACGGTACTGAATTTAACCTTTGGACCCTGCAAAAATTCCTCTTTGTAATGTAAAGACCATTTAGTTTTTATATCCAATGACGTCGTGTTTCAAATTTCGCCGCTGAGAGAGTGTATCAAAACAAATGTCTTTTTTTCCCACCATTTTAACTTGAGGCTTAGACTTGTAATTGTTTTCCCAACTGTCATAAGGGCTCTATCTATTGAAATATGAGTGCACCACAAAACTGAATTTGATCTTGGAGCCTCTCCTAGTAAGGCTTGATTGGTTTAGTAATGTACAGTACAGCGGCTTTGTTTCATTTCATTCAATTAAAAATGAGTTCTTCGTCAGGAAATCATTAATTCAAGCAGATTTTTAAAGTTAATCTTGTTGAATAATTGACTTCTATGTCAGAGACACTTTTCTGGTCATAAGCACCATAAAACGACCCAGTCATTAACACCATAAAAGACCCAGTCATTAACACCATAAAACCACCCAGCAATAACGACCCAGTCATGAGCACCATAAAACAACCCAGTCATTAGCTCCATAAAACAACCCAGTCATTAGCTCCATAAAACAGCCTAGTCATTAGCTCCATAAAACAACCCAGTCATTAGCGCCATAAAACAGCCCAGTCATTAGCTCCATAAAACAGCCTAGTCATTAGCGCCATAAAACAGCCCAGTCATTAGCACCATAAAACAGCCTAGTCATTAGCGCCATAAAACAGCCTAGTCATTAGCGCCATAAAACAGCCCAGTCATTAGCTCCATAAAACAACCCAGTCATTAGCGCCATAAAACAGCCCAGTCATTAGCACCATAAAACAGCCCAGTCATTAGCGCCATAAAACAGCCCAGTCATTAGCTCCATAAAACAACCCCCAGTCATTAGCTCCATAAAACAGCCCAGTCATTAGCTCCATAAAACAACCCAGTCATTAACTCCATAAAATAACCCAGCGGTCATTAGCTCCATAAAACGACCCAGTCATTAGCACCATAAAACAACCCAGTCATGGGCACTATTGCTTGTATTGTTTATGATCAGCAAAAATAAGTTCTTGTCCTGAATAAAGTACAAGTATTAAATGCCAAATCCATCATAATTTGTAACAAACAGTTCATGTCAATGACAATGGTTTTTTGGTAATATATTTCCCTTTGGTGGAAGCTTATGCTTCTGATGCTATTCTTCATGTACAAACAAACACAATATAAAGTGATGACATTGAATATGATGTAAATTAAGACCCCTTGATGTCAATAACACAGTACTGTATGATTGATTGTATGTAGTTGTAAAAAAGTAGTGGTTTTTATGTTCATAAATTGTGCTCAGAAAGATTTTATTTGTTCTTTATGTGTAAGTTCTGTGGTGATAATTGAGCGTGTTCAATGACCAGACGGAAGGTCAAGAGATGGCAAAAATTCTAAATTTCAAGGCTAGACTATATTCATTTTAAGGCAGAGTATTTATATTGTTTCTGTGCACAAACTGCTGACAAAGCAAAAATGTTTACATGTAAAGAAATACCAAGGAATCCTCCTTTTGTGTGTATTTCACTTCTGCTTTTACACCCTGCATCAAGCCATGGAAGTACAGGGTGCTTGAAGTGCAGAATTCTGTGGCAAGCAGTGCCATGAAATTGTATCAAGGTTTTACTCCATATCTCCATATCAACACTAGCTGAGAAATAGATTTGGATACGACTAATTGACCAATCTCATTAAGCTGATAAACAGAAAATGTTTCTAAGCAGATTTATCAAGTTCAGCATAAACTATATGGAGTACCGGTTGCAATCATGTGAACTACATGTCATTTTTGGTTGGTAACCAATTTCATGACATTAGGTGTGAGACAAAGATGGACAGAGGTCCAGGAGGAAACGATTCAAGATGTTTATTTTGCTGCCTCATTCTATGTCTTAATCCCAGTGTGCATAAGCAACTCTGTGTGCTAATTCTCATTATACCAACCAGGGATCAGACTAAATAGCATTCTACAGTCTCAGTATAGACCCTTCTCAGATGACGTCACTATTTTATCATTCACCATGCTGGAGAACTTACACATGTGCACTTCATGTTCACACGCTACTTGAACTGCACGAACACATGTGCTATGAAATGCAACGCTGGACAGCACTACGTGTACGTATCCTACATGCATAGGGTTACAATCATATGTTCGACACCCCTATGTTCCGATACCCCTATGTTCCGATGCTCCCATGTTCCGAATCCCCCATGTTCCGACACCCCCATGTTTTGATGCCCCTACGTTCCAATGCCTCAAATGCATTTTCCTAATCCTAGCAAGTAGTCCACAAGGGTTTATCTGAACATAGGGTTGTCAGAACATAGGGTTGTCGGAACTAGGGGTGCTGGAACATATGATTGTCAGAACATGGTTATCGGAACTAGGGGTGCCGGAACAAAGAGCAGTCACCGTGCGTAGCACCTCATCATGGCAGAAGACCTATAGAAATGTGATGTCAATGAGAAGGGTCTATAGTTCATTGATTTGAACTTATTCAATGAAAGAAAACAAGATGTCTTCAATATGATAAAGAGTCATGTCTACCACAAAAAACTGCCACCCATATTTGAAAATTGTTGACGTTAGTGAGATGTATCATGCAATGACAGTTTTAAAAACTTGATATCTTTACGTTGTTACATAGCTTTCTTAACAAATATGGCAGGAATTATATATTTGATTTTGTTCTTAATTCAAGCCGATCCTGGCTCAATTTCTGTCTGAATATGACAACATCTTTTAGATAATATTCTCTTTTTCTAAAGGGAAAAATTCTAAATTATGTCCGATTCACAGTAAAAAAAGGTCAAGGATCAAAGCATCAGCACAAAAAAACCTGCAAACAAGTAAATGCTTTCCTTTTTATATATTTTGTTCCTGCACAGAAATGCCTTTATTTTATATTTTAAAATTAATCAATGTTTATAATTCTCCATGTATTTATGTGTAATTTATTTAACCATTCTATGATGTTGTGGTAAGCTTATAACCACATTGTTTATACTATCTATATCAATTGCTCTATTTTTTTGTAATAATTTCAGTCAACGTTTATTTGTATATTTAGTTTTTGCTTCAAAAATCCAAAATTGTTTATTGCTTATTCTTTACGTTGTCATTTATCTGTTTTGCTTTATACTGGTTATATGTAATTCTTTGCATAATGTGTTCTATGTTAAGCACATTAAAAAAAACAAGCAAAAACAAGCGCAGTGTTAATCAAAAGTTGCCGTGTTTTGATTTTATTTATTTATTTTTAATCTTCTGACAGACAATGACAACATCTTGACCAGCGCTCGATTTCACAAAGAGCTAGATTGATCTTAACCACGAATCAATCTTTAATTGCTAAGCAAAGCGTGATGTCACAATACTGACAACTCATCTTAAAGGCACTGGACACTATTGGTAATTACTCAAAATAATTGTTAGCATAAAAACTTACTTGGTAACGATCAATGGAGAGCTGTTGATAGTATAAAACATTGTGAGAAACGGCTCCCTCTGAAGTAATGTCGTTTTTGAGAAAAAAGTAATTTCTCAGTAAAATATTTGAATTCATTTCGAGACCTCACGCGTGAGGTCTCGAAATCACATCTGAAAGCACACAACTTCGTGTGACAAGGGTGTGTTTTCTTCCATTATTATCTCGCAACTTCGATGACCAATTGAGTTCAAATTTTCACAGGCTTGTTATTTTATGCATATGTTGAGATACACCAAGTGAGAAGACTGGAATTTTACAATTACCAAAGGTGTCCAGTGTCTTTAAGATGAATCTAACTGTTTTGTGAAATTGGCCCAGGAGTCTCCAGAGAAGTACAACATTTTTAAAAACCGTCGTCAGAAAGATGTGTCTTCCACAACTGTCCAAGTTATCTTTGAGTCACGCTGAAACCACCATTGTCATGTTCCCTGTGTTCTATAGCAATGATGAGTGCCAATTCTCATCATGTAAGTGTGGGTTCTGACTATTTATGCATGGGGGGGGGGGTAACATGAAAGGCAAGCTTAAAGTCAAAATTTCAAATTTCTTTTAAATGAGAAAAGTTTATTACTTGCTCTGTTCAAAATTTGCCACATTAATATTCTCTTAAGAACATTGAACCATAATACAAAACAGGGGTGCGATACTTTGTTTAATAATGGCTAAAGGGAAGAGATACAATTGACACAAAATATCAACCTATCTAAAAACCTATTGAACTATGATTTGGTCTACATTGCTTTGAATTTTTTTGTTTTAATTGAATGTTAAATTTTCCTACTGACCATCAATCAGGCTTGCAACTTATCAGCTGATTTCCTCTTTTGGTTTCTTATTAAAAATTGAAAAACAGTACAACGTCTTGCTGTGCGTGGCACTTTCCTCTTTTTCGACAAACTTCAGTTACATGCCTTGACTGTTGGTTTGTTACTTGAGAAATTAAGAGTCTGGATATTGCAGAGAAAGGAAAGATGCTTTGAAATGTTCATTTGTTATGTACGTGTCATGGCCGAGCAGTTAAGAGCACCAGACTTGAGCTCTGGTGTTTCTTATCAACAGAGTGTGTCTCCTTGAGCAATTTACTTTACAATAATTGCTTTATCCTCCGGATGGGACATTAAGCTGTCGGTCCTATGTACTAGGATTGGCAGTGTACTAAAAGAACCCAGAACACTGATGTGGAAGAGTAGGGGTTAACCCCAGTGTTTCTGGTTCACGTAGCAAGTACCCTTGTTTACAGGTTTCCTCAGGCTTGCGAGCTACAGTGATTAAGTTCACTTGTGAGGCATCCTTGGTTTTGTTACCAGAAATATATAATAATAATAATAATGCTGTGAAGAACAAGTACACTATACCATTCCCTTTATGTGCAAGTGCAAAGTTTACAACAAAAGCTGGTAGTAACGTCAAAAACAATTGTTTGTTTTCAAATATACAATGGTAACATGAACATGTAGTTCCCAATTAACAGTATGTTACTTTACAACTAAAAAGTATCAAACAGGACGGCATAATTTGTATAACTTTATTTACATCATATATAGTATGTACATAATAAATCTGGCTAAAGGATGGAATTTAGAGCAGATCCTTAGATGTTATTAACAAGACAATATAAAACAAAAGGTATATATTGGGGTTGGAGATATGGACCAAATTTCATAGAGCTGCTTAAGCAGAAAATATTGCTTACAAATTTTCAGCTAAGCAAAAATAAGCAGGATACCAGTTACAGATTGTACATGTGACATGGTATTTTGGCTGGTAACCTTATTCTGGTAAGCAAAATTTTGTTGTGCTTGGCTACTTTTTGTGCTTAAGCAGCTCTATGAAAGTAGGCCATGGTGTCAACAATAAACTCTGAATCTCACAGCTTGCATAGACATTGTGGTATTAGCATACATAAGGCTTCATGCAAACTGGGTTTGTCTACACCTGTTTTATGGAACAGTACTCTGATGCAATCAGAGTACCAAGTTCCGTTGGTGGTTTGACCATGATATAAACTGTAACCCAATACAATCAGGTAAACCCAGGGTGTTGGTCCCAGATGATCTGCTAGAGGGTACTAACTCAGATTACTGTGGTACATCAAGATTTAGTACTCTAGTAGGAGGGTAAACGCAGGGTGCTGGTCCTAGATGATCTGCTAGAGGGTACTAAGTAAGATTAATGTGGTACATCAAGATTTAGTACTCTAGTAGGAGGGTAAACCTGGGGTGTTGGTCCTAGATGATCTGCTAGAAGGTACTAACTCAGATTACTGTGGTACATCAAGATTTAGTACTATAGTAGGAGGGTAAACCTGGGGTGTTGGTCCTAGATGATCTGCTAGAGGGTACTAAGTAAGATTACTGTGGTACATCAAGGTTTAGTACTCTAGTAGGAGGGTAAACCCAGGGTGTTGGTCCTAGATGATCTGCTAGAGGGTACTAAGTAAGATTACTGTGGTACATCAAGGTTTAGTACTCTAGTAGGAGGGTAAACCCAGGGTGCTGGTCCTAGATGATCTGCTAGAGGGTACAAAGTAAGATTACTGTGGAACATCAAGATTTAGTACTCTAGTAGGAGGGTAAACCCAGGGTGCTGGTCCTAGATGATCTGCTAGAGGGTACTAAGTAAGATTACTGTGGTACATCAAGATTTAGTACTCTAGTAGGAGGGTAAACCCAGGGTGCTGGTCCTAGATGATCTGCTAGAGGGTACTAAGTAAGATTACTGTGGTACATCAAGATTTAGTACTCTAGTAGGAGGGTAAACCCAGGGTGTTGGTCCTAGATGATCTGCTAGAGGGTACTAAGTAAGATTACTGTGGTACATCAAGATTTAGTACTCTAGTAGGAGGGTAAACCCAGGGTGCTGGTCCTAGATGATCTGCTAGAGGGTACTAAGTAAGATTACTGTGGTACATCAAGATTTAGTACTCTAGTAGGAGGGTAAACCCAGGGTGTTGGTCCTAGATGATCTGCTAGAGGGTACTAAGTAAGATTACTGTGGTACATCAAGATTTAGTACTCTAGTAGGAGGGTAAACCTGGGGTGTTGGTCCTAGATGATCTGCTAGAGGGTACTAAGTAAGATTACTGTGGTACATCAAGATTTAGTACTCTAGTACGAGGGTAAACCTGGGGTGTTGGTCCTAGATGATCTGCTAGAAGGTACTAACTCAGATTACTGTGGTACATCAAGATTTAGTACTCTAGTTGGAGGGATCTCTAGCTCCTGATTGACTTTGGAATTAATGTATTGATGAAGAAGCATTCTCAATTCCGCATTTTGCTGACGCAGAGAATCTGTTTCTGTAATTAGCTTAGAACGTTGATTCAGGACATCACTGTCAAGAAAAGAAGAAAAAATCAACAAATTGGAATCAGATTGGGATTTCAATTCCTATCAACACTGATATCTATTTCTCATAGGTATGATACAACTGTAGACCTTTACGTCGCAATCTTAGAGGTTAATCGATCACATTTTTGTACACGCAGCACACAGAGTGGACTGGTCCCCTGTCTTTATCTGCAAGGATAAAGACAGGCACTTGTCTTACAGACCCAATTATTTCATTGGATACAGTGATTCCATTGGATAAACGTGCAGTGACGTAAGCTTTCCATATGTTTTATGATAGGTCCGAGGTGATGTAGTTTGTCAGCTTGCACTTTTGATTGTCCATATGCAGCGTGTGCTTATGTTTGCACATGCATGTAATGTTGTTTTATTCACTACCGTATTTAATAATTTATACATGTACATGTGAATTGACTGTGAATTTCCGTGTGAAATGGATGCAAGGTCAAAGGTACATCTGGCAGGGTCCGGCCTCAAGGCAGGTATCTGGCGTTTTTCATGAGCCTCGAAGTGTGACGTCAGATGTTCAGGCTACACACAGAGTGTCCTCAAGTCGAGGGCGCCCTACTCATATGACGTCATGTGCACATAAGGACCATATAGCAGCCATTAATTTATTAAGATGTGTTAAATAATGATATCTACATTTATCTATCACTGAATGGCTGTTAATAGTTTATAGCAAGACTTTTTACCTGTACTTTTCCAATCCATCTACGAGAGCTCTCCAGACTTTCTCCTGTTTCCCGGAGAGAACCGATGGGAAGCTTGCCCAGAACGCTGCATCCTCACTACAAACAACAACAAAAACTGTCAAACTTTATAGAACTGAATACAGCAGTTCAAGTCATGGTATCATTCAATCAAAGGCTTTGCGGTTTTACATGAAGCACCACATCATCTTTAAAGGGTCTGTATACGTTTGGTAATGACTCTGAAAATTAATGGCAATAAAAACTTACTTGGTGAGAAGTACAGCAGCTTTGGAATGCATTTTGAGAAACTTTTCACTTCAAAGTACTGTGGTTATGGAAAAAGATATCACTTTTCATCTTGAAAAATTTGAATCTGCGAAGCGTTACTGCAGTAATGTTTCTCAGATTGTGTATTCAAATTGCAGATTATTCTTCCTGCGTGGACATAACTGCTCCAGATTTTAAGCAAAATCTCAAAAATATCTCATCTTTTGAAATGAAATTTTCACAGGTTAGTTTTATGGTATAATCTACAACTATGTCGGATTGAAGCAAACAGTGGGTTCCAATTACCAACAGATACAGTCCCTTTAAGATGTGTCTATTGTCAACAGAAATGCATCCCTTGTCTTCCTTTGATATTTTGTTTTCTTCTTTTATTTTCTTAACTCACCTGTCATCCCTTTCCTCTCCCGAGATGATACGGAATGTCTGAAACTTCACTTTTTCTCTGCAAATGAAGAAGAAATGAAACAATGAGCAAAATTAGTTTGAAATCTTCAAGAGTGTTTAGGGTGAAAACATCTCCATTGGTAACCTGGGATTGATTCCACAAAGACCTAAGATTGATATTCAGACATTTACTAATCTTCATCACTTAGCAAAGCGTGATGTCACAATACAACGCATCTTAAAATGCATCTTAGTGTTTTGTGAAATGGAACCCTAGAAGATAAGACAACCCATTCTTTCATCATGTTCATCAACAAAGTGAAGCAAAAAATGTTGTGAATTTTAGATTCAAGTCTTTGAATACTGGAGAATCGATACCAATCGATTGAAGTCAAATCTCTAATTTAAGTTTGTTTTTTGAATCCCATAAAAATTGTACCAGTTGGAATACAAGTATATTTCTGCAAAATACAAATGCATGTAAAGTAACAAACACTAATATTTTGTGGTATGCGTGTGTTGTGTTGTCGTTTAGCCTATGAGAAAAACTCTACTAGGGTTGAGATGGGAGGTCAATACCACATTTTGCATTTATACCGAAAGAAAAAGCTACGCATTTCATCATTATTTCCAAGACTCGAGTAAGTGCCAATCTCATAAGGGTCCACACCGTAGTATTTGAGTTGGTAAGCAGTTGAAAATGGCAGAATAAAGTATAATAGGTAAAGTGTAAAAATATGATCACTTATCTCGAAGCAAACTTTAATCCTTGAATCAAATTGGTCAATCTATAACAATAAGAGTGTAATATTAACTTATTCTGCAGGGCCCACATCAAACCCTGTTCTCATGCTGTTCTAGAAGATAAATCTGTTAACACATGTGCCCTCGTGGAATATGCAAAAATAAAGCATGTCTGCGTCCCATATCCATCTTGGCCTTCAGCTTCATTGGATATGGGATGCAGAAGTGCTATTTGTCCGTATTCCACTTGCGCTTGTGTGATAACTAATAGTGTTTTCATTTTTGAAACTCACTTAGTTGGTTTAGTGTTCTGATCTACAAAGTGTCTGATAGCTTTAACTACATCATTAGGATGAATCAGTTCAGTTGCATCAGATCGTGTTGAGCGTATGGAACCAGCAGCATCTTCAAGACGTCCAGTTACATGTAATATCTCAGCATCATCTCCTTCTGCAAACTCATCCTAAAGACACATCATGACAAAATAGATCTTGGATTACAACTTGACAAACACAAACCTAAGACTACAGGACCCACATATCACAACAGGATTCTTGATCACTCACCAGGCAGCTCATATCATTGAAACATGTAGTAGCTCACTTTTTATATTGTTCTTCCCAAAAATCAGTTCAGTAATAATAATAATAATTATAAAACGCCCTAATCATGCAGGAATGCTCTAAGGCGCTGAACAAATGGCATTAGTCAAAAACTAAACAGGTACAATTGTATGGACAAATTAAAATAACTTAAGAAACTGAATTATAACAAGTGGCAGTAAAAATTAAAATACACATTAAACCTGTAGTATTAAGAGGATAAAAGAATTACTGAAGAGTAAAAATGCAAGGATAAAATGCAAAACATTATAAAACATTACTATTCATAAACTGTTATTTAGCAGGCTACAATTACATATTGCATTCAGTACCAAGTGGTGAGAGGTGAGCCCTTTATGAAATAGCAGACCATGCCCCAACAGATTGTTAGATTGTTATATAAAGACATTCTACAACAACTACCTGTTCTCCAGCCTCAGACCCATCTGGTGCCTGCCTCAACCCTTGTGCTCTGGGTTGTGTCACCTGTGATGCTCTGTGTTTTGTCACACCCTGAGGATCTGCAACAGCATCTGCTGCTACTGTCATCTGAAGGAACCAAAGAGTTCTTAATAATTAACACCATTGAATCAGGAATACTTGACATGAGCAGGAAAAATTAAATTAAATCATTTATAATTCAATAAAGAGATGACTAAAGAAACTAAACAGTGACTTCATCAAACCAATTCAAGCCCTCACAAAACAAGATAATAATTAAGGTATTTATTTATTTCATTACACATCCAACAGCGCAAATAGTGCCAACGATGAATAGAAATTTTCAGTATTAGATGTGGGAGGAAAATCCCAATTAGGGGAAAACCCAAGCAATCAGGCAGGGACTGAAAACCCAATCCACATGTAGTCTGAGGTGGGATTTGAACCGTGGTCCAACGAGGTGAAAGGCGGTAAAAGAAACCACTGAGCCAGCCAGCCGATCCCCAATATTGTTTTTCTAAATTGTGTTTTCTTACAAACGTCTTGAAAGAGAAACTTGCGTTATATTCCTTTCCTTCACTGGCTCCCACCAAACAAAAACAACAACTTGCGGAATGCCAACAAAATGTGCCCCCCAAAATGTAGGACTGGTCGTTACAAAAATAGTTGCATTCCATCCCTTGTCCAAGCACTCAACAATAGCTCTTGATTTGTGTTCACTCAGTTGGTATGCCTTTTGTCCCCATCCCTTCACCTTGTCCTTTGAATGTGACTTGCCGTGCAATTTTTTGTTTTATCTAATTTAATGTATAAAAAAAACAAATTGTATCTCCTAATGGTTTTTTGTAAATTTTAACATTTCTATTTTTTTATTTTATGAATCTCTGTATTTTAAACTCAATTCAGCTTGTAGCTGCGATGTTTGAATGTGTTTTAATAAACCAATAATAATAAAATTCATCACTTGTAATCAAGCATACTGAGACCTCAACGTATATGAGAAAATAAAGGAAAGAAGAATACACAATTGAAAATACCACTATCTGATAAGCAGCACCCTAACAGCACAAACACAGAGCAACCCACCCTCTCCAGGACAGCAGCAATGCTTTAAGGACAGACCCAAGATGCAGGCCTGGAATTTCAACTTTGAGAGGGCAGCAAGGCCATTTTCAGTTTGCAAAGGGCACTTCCATTGGAAAATCTTAAAGTCTATGGGAAAGTTTTGAAGGGGCACCAAGACCAAGACCAGGGGCAACAGAGGCCATGGCCTCCACATAATTTAAGGCCTGAAGATGTCAAATACCTGTTTATCTGTATCCACAGTGAATGGTGCATCAAGCATGTCCTCAGCAGCTACAGTATCAGTAGCAGGGACCTCATTAGGTTGTTGATGCATGATGAAGTAAGTTGTCAACTTATGTACATCTTCCTCAGTGTCTACACCCAAGGCCTGTAAGGATGAAGGAAACGATACGAACAGGATTAGTTACTGTCTCCAAGTTAATCCTGTATCTGTTGTGTCATATCTGTGCAGACGTGTCGTGGCCAAGCGGTCAAGCGCACTGGACTTAAGCTCTAGTGTTTCTGATCAGCAGAGTGTGAGTTTGAGTCCCAGTCGTGACACTTGTGTTCTTAAGCAAGACACTTAACCATTATTGCTTCCCCCTTCGGATGGGATATAAAATCATTGGTCCCGTGTCTTGTGTAATGCACGTAAAAGAACCCAGTTACACTTAATTATCACTAAGAGAAAAGGTTTGTCCAGGTGTTTCTGGCAGTAGCTGCTGACTGCGACGCAGCACATTGTAAACCCTTACAACATGTACAAGGTGTTACATAAATGGGTCTCATAATTCAAAAACGTCAAAAACATGTCTTGAAGTAAATAATGATAAGCGCTTTGAGAGGCCATGTATAAAATGTTATATAAAAACTAGTTATTATTCATGTTATTATTGCGATTATACTACAAATAGTGAAGCAATTATAACAAATACACATCAAAAACTGATACCAGTCTTCTATCAAACAAACCCAAAACTCTACAGGGTAAACATAACCAATACTGAATACATGTATAGACAAGGATGCCTTAAGTTACCCACAAGGATTAGGAATTTACTCTGAAGATATCTTACCCCAAAGATGGCATCTAGTTTCATCAGACTTCGTTCATCTTTCTCTAACGGAGCCAGGAGTGTGTTTAGTTTTGATTCTACTAAGAAACCCTGCAATAAATCAATACATGAAATTTAAGCATTATTATATCAATTTACTCATGTACAAGTCAAATACTTCATACGCAAATAAATATAATGTGATAAAATTAATATGAGAATCCTTTGGTTTCCCAACCAAACTAGAAACTACTCACCGATTCATCACACAGTAATTCCAACACCCTTTTTATTGTCTTCACAGATACTTTAGGTTTCTCCACAACTTCTTCTTCCTCCCCAATGACATCTTGGCTGATCCTTGAACCAATCTCACTCCCTTCGTCTTCCTTGACACTGCCATCTGTTGACATAATTTCCTTTAAGACCTCATGGGCGGAAGTGACGGTCGATTTCTCTTGACTCTTCTTGCTGATGATTGGTCCAACATTATCCAAGAACCACCTATTCATAAGACACTCAAGAAGTTAACTTAAACTATGCCCCAATTTCATGGTACATCAATACAAAATTTCTAGTTATGTTTCTTTCTTGATCAACAATTTCTTGACTATTATTAAGAGTTTTGTTTGCTTACATATTTTCAGGAGCTTTCCACTGCAGACCCAGCTGTTGTTCAGTGATGATACGGTCTTGTTCCAAGCAACTGGTTGCCAGCATCTTAACCTGTTCCTCATTCATGCACCAAATGTCATGAAACTTTCTTGTATCCGTTGCTTGAAAGTGTCTGATAAAAACACAGAAAGTAAACAAAACAAAGCAAACATAACATGTTGAATTGTCTGATTCATGAGATAATTTATTTTGAATTGTGATTTGGAATACATATTAACAAACATTGACATTCAACCAGTTTCATGAACCGTCCATAGCTTTATATCAAACTCTTCCTTACTTTGATTTCTTTTGTAATTCTTTAAACTGCTCAGTGATGCGTTTATAGTCATCTGCTAATCCCTGGTTTTCCTCACGATACTGCTTCTCCTGTTTGGCTAACTTCACCTTCAGATTGTTCATCACATCTTGAAGCCTGTAAAGAGAAAAGCAGGCATTTTGCATTTGTAAATTAGAGGAAATGAGAAACCAAATTGAAGTTTCAGGCTACGGTCCATGGATGTTCTCAAACCATGGCAAAGAGAGGTAATAGTATAAAGGGAAAGTACCACTCAGCCAAGTTTTCAGAAACCACTCGGATGGTCACAAGCAAACAAAATAAGTTGACATATACTGACCTTGTAATCTTGCGCTTCTGCTGTGACTTTGTGATGGTGTTTTCTTCATCCCGTTTCTTTAGGACTTGAAAGTTGTACTCCAGTTTTTCTTGATTCAGCTGATAGGTCGCTTTCATTTGCTGAAGCTGCTGCTCTAAAACCTGATAATAACAAACAAAATTGTTTAATAACTTTCTGATAATAAAGTTATCTCTCGTACTTTGTTTATTATTTTATCAAAATTTGAAAAGTGAGATTTGGAATTTGGAATCAAGGAGGGTTTTGGTAGCACCACCGGGAAATCACTTTGTGAGTAAATTATCTGAAAAAGTACAAGTGACATATTTGGGACTCAAAAGGGGCATTTGAGGTGTATACTGTAACAAACACTAACTGTATGCTCTGTATATAGAGGAAAGCCCTGCCGGGTGCGCTGGAGTACCCCTGTCGGATCATGGAAGGAGAATGCTCCCACGGCAGCGGGACTGAACTTTGTGTGAACTGTGCAGTGATTGGACAAATTAACGCGCGCATTGGCTAATGTATAACAAATTGTTTAAAGATAAGAAATTTCCAGGTGCGCTGGCAGGATGCGTTGTCTTGGCGCCCTTTTTCTAGAGATGTGTTGTGTGTATTGTTTTTCTGTTGTAGAAGAGTTCTCAGCTGATATTGTCCTAAGTGGACTAGTTTTTGAAGTTGAATAAAGTCTTGTTGAATGAAGTATTCTGATTGCTGTTGTGTTTTTCATGTAGGCGTTTTGTGATAGGTTAAACAAGGACCCAATTAGTTCACGCTACTATACCTTGATTGGAAACCTCTTCCCCAATGATGATATATTGATCAACAATCGAGGTATAAAAGTACCTTGATTTGAACTCCTTTCTCCCAATGAGTGTATTCCCTATTCATGACCAACCTGTACATCTGTCTCCAGTTTAATCTTCACCATATTGTACTCATCAGCGTCTTGTATCCGTAGATGTTGAAGTTGCTTCTCAAATTCTTCAACTCGTCGTTCTCTCTGTTTCATGTACTCCAATTCCTGCTCACCGCGCCCGATCATGGATTGATCCCATTTACGGTGATTCCCATCAAGGAGTTCAGACCTCTCAGTCTCAAATGATTTCTGTATCCCAAAAGAAAAGCAACAAAATGTCTTCAAGAAGAAATTGAAAGCTCACTCAGTATAGAAGGCCTTGTCATATAGAGGCATGTTTACAGACAACTTGGAGGCAACCAACTGCAATGCATGCGAAGGAAACAATTGTTATATTAATTTCTTACTGTCCCCAAGACTATTATGTGGAATTAACATGTACATGTTTTTTCTTCATGGAGATTGCCTGGAAGTGGTTGCATGTAAATTTCCCTGTGTGACATGGCCCTAACAGGTAAATTGCTCAAATAGTGTGTGAAGAAAAAAAGTGCACTTTAAAAGAATGCAATGTCCAAGCTTGATGATGGACAAAGACTCCAGCCTGGCTAAGATTTTAACCCACAATCTAGCATCACCAAAGTCAGGGTAACATAATCTTAATTAACGCTTGCATATCGTTTGGATTTCTGAAGAATAGTAATATTCCTGATTACCTCAATCTGAGTGAGCTCATCTCGGTAGGCCTTGGTCAGGTTCTTAATCTGCTCTTCCATCCTATCAATCATCAGATCAATGTCTTCAGCTTCCTTCTTCAAGTCCTTGACATACTGGTCATCTTTACTCTTCAATTCCTGATACAAGAAACATTAATCAAGTACCACAAGCAATCAGAAATGGAAGTTTTATTACACGCCTAGATGCATACAAAGTGTATTAAAAGAAATGGGCACTTGTGGCACTGTGTATTGGATAAAGATTTATGCCTTCATTTTGTGGAAATTAATTATATTTGCTGTTTGAGTATTTTCCCAAAAGAAATGCTGGAATTTTTAAAGCCTTTCAATAACTTGATAGATTCCCAGAAGATTCAAGCAATGAAAGTCCTGACTGGTTTATTCTCTTTATAAATCTTACCATCTGGAAGTCATTAATGAGTTTATTCTTTTCATCAATCATGGCCTCAGAGAGAGACTTCTGTTGTTTCAGTAAATCATGAAGCTCCATTGGAAGGTCTCTTGTGTTGGCTTGCTCCCATTTCTTAGTGATCTCTTCAAAGCGTTCTAGACCTGCCTTAGCCTCGGCTTCCAGCTTCTCATTCCTGAAATCATTTAACATAAAACAGCTCAGAAAATCTTGCTCAGCCATAATGCATCTCCATTGGCTTTAAGATAAGACGCAGGCATTGTGACTCCTTCTATATTATTCCTCCACACAAGGAAATTACTCCCAAAATGACGCTACCAAGACTTTTGTGTTGATGATGTCAGGTGAATTGGGTCAACAAAGAAAACTGTCTCCTCTCTATATCAAGCCAATGCTGTCTCAAGTACTTGCCTCAAACTCTAAGAAGCCCCTGCTTTTTTTATCTCTCTATTTTTTTAATGTAAGTTCGCCCCAAATAAACAAGGCTACAAGCCACACTTGGTAAGGGACTCAAGAACAAAACATTTAAGATGAAAGTAACTCAGCGCAGCTGAAAGTAGGAATTGATATTCCTCTTAAAACAGTCTAGATTGTAGGATGGACATGATGGAGGGAAACATGCACCAGGCAAAGAGTTCCAACAAAAAGCTGTTGGAATGGCTCTTTGTTCTACATCTCTTCAACCCTCAAGCTTACCTTTGTCTTTGGATTTCTTCCTCATCTGTCCGTCTGTGTGCCTCTCTCGCATCTGCTGCTACTCTTACATTGGACACTAGCTCCGTGCCATCCGTCTTTAGTTTCGTCAGACGCTATGATCAAAACAAAACAAATATTCTAGCTGTCACTTTAAGTTCAAGAATAAACTACAAATTCTCTGTACAAAAACATACACACCAATACATCTGAAATGTGACGTCATCAAACATTTTTCGATTCTGACGAAAATTGCACTTGAAGAATTGAATTTTTACACCGTTTTAACGTTAAGTTAAAGAACTTCTAAGTTGTTCCCCATTTTCATAAGGACTCTATCTATTGTAAAATGAGTGGATCACAAAACTGAATTAGACCTTTGAGCCCATGAGATCAGGTAAAGTAGGATTGGGTTGCAATTGCCTGAGTCATCTTCATCATAGCGATCCTTACCTGTCTACTATCTTCTATCTGACGTTTGCTCTTGCTCTGTTCTTCCTTGTCTTCTTTCTTTAACGAGTTTGGGTCTTCTCCCATTGCTTCCCTAAAAAAACAAGAAAAGAAATTGGTTGAGTAAAAAGTAAATGAAAAAGAATGGTTTGGCAAAACTTATGGTTAAGTTTCCGTATTTGACTGCAACTTTTGAATTAATTATGAAGTAATAAGTCATGTAAGTAGGCCTATCTTATTTACTCAAAATAAACATTCCGCTTTTGGTAACAATAAGTGAAAAAAAGTGGTAGTTGGATACAGACATTTTCCCAAAAAATTATTCTCAGAAATCATTCAGCATTCAGAATTTTGCACATAAATTGAGTGCCCGTCGCAGTGACTTTATTTTTCTTTCGTGCTGGTCGGCATTGCCAAGTGGTGGTCAGTGCCAACCGACGTCAACCAGCGTAGTACAAGTGAAGTACAACCCTGCCTATGATCACTAGCTGTCTGGAAATAGCGCCCTCTATGGTAGAACCATCTCAACATGATATAGCGTGTCATGGCTGACATGGCTGAGCGGTCAGTGCATCAAATTCAAGTGAGAGTGGCCGAGCTGAGTCAGCAGACTCCTGAGTGAGTGTTGGTTGGAAATCTGTTGGTGTAGTGAGCGACGTGCTAACAAAACAGTGCACTTGTCTTTTTTGTTGCAAGCAAGAGAAGAGTCTAGTCAGAGAGCAAATTTTTTTAGGATTCTCATTTTTATGTTGGTTTAGTTCAGATGTAAACCCGTTATAACATTGGAAACGTTTTGCATACAACCATCGAATATACAAACAATTAATTCAGATTTAATTTTAAAAGAAAAAATAATAATCTAAACTTAAAGGGGCACACCGGCTCACCATTTACGTAATTTAGTGAAGTAGAGTCACAAACAATAAATAATTTGATGTTAAAAAAAATAAAATCATAAAATTAGCACGTAATTAACGAAATAAAGTGAAAAAAAAGAAACGCGGTCAAAGGTCAGCGCATACGCTTTTCCAGCCGAGTGTGTGCAGCGCAGTCAATCCAACACGGGCACTGCCTAAAACCCCCGGAACCAAACGTGATTATGGTCTGGCTCCCAACCCCCCAGACAGGCTCCGAAGCCACGGCTATTGGCAAGCTGAGGAGTTCATGCCCCTAGGTTTCAACGCTCTCTGGCCCCACGGGATGTAGCGCCGGCTGACGGGATATGCCCCCCAAGGCTTACGTTGTGATTGCTCAAGGCCGTTGTGATTGCTCCACGCCTTTGGGCCATGCAACACGCCTCCGTTACATCACGGACTCTTTGAATGCGAATCTTACGTTGGATTTTTCACCATTATTTACAACTTGTAGCGATAATTTGAATAGGCCTACATGATCTTTTTCGTCAATTACTCGTTAATAATTGTGTAAAAAAAAGATTTAAATTTGGTTTGGTAAGTTACTTTTAAACGGCTGGAAGTAAAACTAACTCGGAAGGTCACGTGATTATTTGAACCAGTTTGTGGTTCGAACTATCACGTGACCTTCGTTTTTGTTTAAAAATGCTCAAAAACGGCTAAATTTGATGATTTTTTTATGGACTGTTCTTTTTCATTCCTGGAAGACCGTTGAAGTAATATTTTAGTCTATTTTGTAGCCCAAATAGCCCAATTCAACCGGTGTGTCCCTTTAAAATAAGAGCCATTAAACAGCGCCCTCTATCACTCGAAACCTGAAGAAGAACAATCTCAATATTTTGTGACAAGTTTTCTCACCTTCTTGCCATTTCTACACGCTTTGAAATCCGGATTCTGCGGGCAGCAATACGCTCTTCTGGGTCAGTGGAGTCAACCGAGGGGCCGGTATCTTCTTCCTCATCGTGACCGGTCATTTTTACTCAATTATCATAAAATGTTTTGGAAGAAACAATCGGAATACAGTTTTCGTATCTATTTCCTCAGGTTGCTAACGTGAAATCTGTGTATGTTTACATGACAGCCTCTTCATAAAATATAAGTTTTTATTTAAAACATAAAACAAGTATTTAAAAATATTTACAGTGTTTAATGCATTTGTATTTAAAATATTTAAATAATTATAACTATTGTTTAGAAATATTTATTAATTATATGTTTATACTTGGAATATCTTCTTTTGTTTTTATATTTGTTAAAAGCCTATTATCGAAATATAAATTTCCCAGCGTGCAATGCGTTCTTTTGCACAGCCAACATGGCGGTGAGTAAAGATGAGAAAACTTACTGAGAAAAATCTGTCATAATCTCGGTTTTGTTAAGTTGTGTAGGATAAATGAGAAGCTAGAAAGAATAAACCCTATTTCATTGACGTATATATTTGTTCTTTTTGTCTCGATGTTGATGCAGTGACTCTTAATTATTGTGTATTTTACTACGTTTTAAACGTTACCATTTTGTTAGGCTGCTTGTCTGTACTTTATCAGAGTATGTGGATGGGCTCTATGTTTAGGCGAATATCACATGTATCTTCCTTAATATTAAAAATACATAATAAGTTACTTGAAAATATAGCTTCAAATATGGTATTTTAGGACTAGCTGGAATAGTCTATATAATTATTATTGGGCAGTTTTTTTTGTTTATAATTTTTTTTTTACTTTCATTTCATTCAATCATCATGAAAAGGATGAAATTGAGAATTGCAAACATGGCATAAATTAATTATATTGGCAGTAACAATAATTAAAAAGAGTATAACCAAAAGTAACAGACCACTCTGGAAAGTAAGGAGGGGGATATTTAACTGGCGACGGCAAAATGAAAAATGATCTGAAACACTTTTTTTTGCACCGGTCTTCTTTGACTTTGAAAGTTTGATTGGTCATGTTGGTCAATATGAATATCCATGACCATGTGTACTCGGTATTCCGGCAGTGGTTTGTGTGCAGTGTTTGCGGCGTAGCGTCGCGGCGATGAACAACAAGTTGCGTTGAATCTCCGTTGCGCCATCCGTTATTGTACCACAACTCCTGAATATATTTCGCTGGATAATAATTATTTTACCTCCCCACATCGTCAGCAGCGTCGGCTCATTTTCTGTCATTTTTAGAGATGAATGTCGAACTTGGGATATCGTTAAATGCATATATTTTTTTCAGGAGAAAGGGCACGACAGCAATGACGAGAAAAGGGCACGGCAAAAATAGCTGTGAAAAGTAGGATTTTATCAGGGCTGCGCTCGGCTGCTACCGGCAGTAATAAAAGGTTAGGCCTACCAGCTAATAAAATACCATTGTAATCTACATGTTTTGTTGGCATCTTTCTCTGTGACTGGTAAAATCGTTGCTTAGCAGAATTATTTTAAGCGCCATTAAAATCCCATTATGTGCATGTTATTGTTTAACTTAAGCTGGGGACCATCAAAAGTTGCCGATATGATAGTGTTCTCCTGTCAACGCTTGATGTATTCATGATGTCAGATGAATTTGTCTTTTTGTTTATTTTTTGTGGTTTCTTAATTAATAACCACGAATGTATTATTGGAACTGTTTATGGGTCCAGACTCTAGTTGAGATTACTTACCCTCCTCCCGAGTGGTTGAAATGAAGGACTGGAGGGTCACAAATCTCTGCACACCAATAAGAAGGATACCTGAATGATTTCTTGCCATTAATTCATCAAACTATATACAGCACTAGACATAATTAGATTTTTCCTGAAAATACTGATAACATTTGGACATCGATGAAACTCAAATTCTTCCCCTACATAAATGCCAAGTTAATTCATGTCCGTTGCCTTTTTTTTTTTCCCCGGAAAATGCCTTATCAGAGAAATCTGCCGGTAAAATAAAGTTTCAGATCAGTGTTTTAGCTAGGATTTGAAAAGTGGGTGTGCAAATTGAAAAACAGGGTGTGCAACTTTTTTCACCGAAAATCCACACAGAGCGCACAAACTCTCTCAAATTACATTGAAAACGTAACTTTGTTTATCAATTGTCTTAAGGCCCAGCGGGAAGCTTAACTTACTGGTTGTATACGCTCTTATTCGCTGATGTATTTTGTGCCTTGAATTTGGGTTGCAATGTAGGTTGCTATAAATACTTTTTTTTAAGTTGTGGAGTTCATTCTTAGAAAATAACTTGTTTGTCCTTTAGGATAAAACTTTGTTTTGACCACAAAAATTAATAACACAAGAATTACAATTAAAAAATTGTAAAGAAAGAATGTAATATATAGGCCAAAGAATCTTTAAAACTTCACAATTATTTGTTTAACCTTTTGGCAATTAATTTCAGATTACCTTATAATGATTGGCTGTCATTGTGAATTTTTTTAAAGAATAATTTTTATTATCGCCTAACCTTGCTTAATGGTGTAATGGTGTTTTGACTCGCCCGCTGATGTTTTGAATCGCATTTGACGACTGTCTAATTACGAAAAACAAAAATTTGAGTCAACCTTTACCTTCTTGACAAAATCTGTTGCGGTAACTTTCGTTTCTTTTCTGTCATTTCCCCACTTGGTTTCGTCCGTTGAAACACTTGCTTGCTCTATGGTTGAAACAGCTCGGGTTTACAGATCCCACACAGCTAATTGCCCGGGCGTCCATAAGATATTACGAAGGGAGTGGTATGGTTCCTAGACTTTATTTCGCCTCTCGGTGTTTAGAATTACACACGAAAACATTTACCAAAACTAAACACGGGGTATCCGACTAACACATGCTGCAACTTGCGTCTTTATTTGGGGGTATATTAATATTAATTGCATCGGAGTCAACGATGTTTTCATGTCTTTCTCCAACATTATTAAATTTTAGAAATATTTTTGTCATGTTTTTTGAAGGGAAATACATTCAATTTAGACCATATTTTATACAAAATAATGTGGTGCACGGCTTGATTTGCAGCACAAAAGCCGTGCTTGAAAAAATAGGCCGTGTTTTCAGAAAACTGGCCGTGCAAAACACGGCTGCACGGCTCGCTAGCTAAAACGCTGTTTCAGATTATTTTGGTGTCGCTGGCTAATATCCACTGCCAAAAATAAAATACATGAAAATGGGTAAATGAAAAGATGCTGTATTATTTCTGTCACTTTTCACTCATTATGACAAAAAAAACTGAAATGCAGAATCTGAAATAACAAAGAACACATGAACTACGGTTCTATCAACAATTTCAAATTTACTGATAAATTATTTTTGTTTGTTTGGTTTGTTATTGAAAACTTCCGGATAGAATCAAATTCACATATTTTTAACCAGTTTAATTTGTTTTTCTTTTCTAATTCAGACTCAAGGTGAGGAGAAGAAAGAGAAGCAGAATGTGATGCGTGAGCTGCGCATTCGTAAACTATGCCTCAATATCTGCGTTGGTGAGAGCGGTGATAGACTGACCAGAGCTGCTAAGGTTCTGGAGCAGCTGACCGGACAGACCCCAGTCTTCTCTAAAGGTTTGTGGATCTTGAAAATTAAGCCTGGTTCATACTTCATGCAAATAAAAAGCAAAAAACCAAATTAGCGAATTTGCAACAAGCAATTTGCTCAAGTTGAAATGTGCTCAACTCTTGGGAAAGATTTTGGGGAATATGAGTGTTGACGTCAAATTCACTTAACCATTTGCATGGAGTAATTACCGGCTTCAGGGTGACTGTAAAGGAACATGTTGCCTTAGATTGGGTGCTTTGGGCTATAAAAAGCATTTGTAATGAAATGAATATGGTTGGAAATATTGTTTTGAAGTGCATACAATGATCCACACAAATATGCCTTAAAATCGTGTGGTTTTTCTTTTACTTTGTGAACTAACACGGTCTGCCATTTTGTGGAGTAAAACATTTGGTTCTACAAATTGGCGGACCGTCTTAGTTCACAAAGAAAAAGGAAAACCACACAACTTCGAGGCATATTTGTGTGGACCATTATATTCTATTCAAAAAAAAAATTTTCCGACCATATTCATTTCATAATAAATGCTTTCTATCGACCAAATCGCCCAATCCAAATGACATGTCCCTTTAACTCTCTTATGAGTTGTGGTTCTAAAAAAAAAAGTGGTGTGTCAACTGAGAATTTTTATCAGTGTGCTCAAATCATCTTTAGAAGTAAAAAGCATTGTGTGGTTAGTTTTTATGGGAACAGAATCCCACATTAACTGATGCATCGATACTTTGTTGCTTTGATTTGCACATTGGTTCAGGCCATGATATATTAATTATTGTGATTCTGTGTTATGAATAATGTGCTATAACAAATTCTCTTCATGCAACCCATTGATGTCAGCTTCGTGGTATCAGTGTTACTTTTGAAGAGAAACATTCAATATTTTTATATGACTGGGTATTTTCATCAGATATTCATGCATTGTGTGACTGAATAAGTTAGTACCGGAATAATAATAATAATAATAATAATAATAATAATAATAATAATAATAATAATAATAATAATAATAAACAAGCAAACTAAATCATAATGAAAAGATCCAAAAGTAAAACAAGTACAGACCCTCCAAAGCAAATTACAAGTTTGTGAGTTGTCCCATAGGCTGGGCTAATCAAGTAAAAACTTGGTCCAGTTTATGAGTTGTGATTGATGGTAATTTGAAAATTGGTGAGCTAAGTCGTATTGATGGTTGGGCTTTGCATTTTGGAATCCATCATACTTGAGAGTGTCACATAAGGCAATTAAAAAATAATTTAAAAAACCCAGTTCTAGGCAATTTCTAGCCTTTGCAAAGTACCAATACAAATTTACTTTTCCTCATAGAAGTACCCCTTATCAAGGGAATACTGCTGTGCCCCCTTCAAGAGCGAAGTTCAAGGCTTGAGTTTTCATTAAATTTTCTTGGGATAGTAAGAAAATGTTTTTAAAATGTCTCTTTTATGCTACTCCTGTATTGTTTTTTCATGCAAGTTGCCTGTAAATCTTGTCTTGTGCTGAATGTTAACACTTGAATGCTATATCTTGTGATTATTTCAGCTCGTTACACTGTGAGATCTTTCGGTATTCGTAGGAACGAGAAGATTGCCGTTCACTGCACCGTCAGAGGCTCCAAGGCTGAGGAGATCCTAGAGAAGGGACTCAAGGTAAGATCAGCTTTTCACTTTAAACTCACCAGGATTGTTCAAAAGCTTGAGCTCATGCTTGAGAGCAAGGACCAAAGGTTAACTAGTGGTTGGAACTTTGCTTGATGTTTTGAAAATGAGCAAGGACCAAAGGTAAACTAGTGGTTGGAAATTTGCTTGATGTTTTGAAAATGAGCAAGGACCAAAGGTTCTAGTGGTTTGATCGTGACATACGTACATGTACATGTAGCACATGTACACTAAAGTTGGAGTGGAAACGACTCTCGTCATGTCACCGCGACAGGTGAGAAAATGGGAGTGGCCAGTTTGTTTACAGTTTAAAATGTTTTTTTGTTCATAGATAAAAGCAACACAGATATTATTTACTCAGTAGTACAGCATGTTTCACAAATGGTAACGTATTGTTTGTCTCAGCCAGACCATTGTGGACAAAAAGTACTTATTTCAAACTCTTTATTTAAAAAAGAAATTTGTTAATTGAGTAACGTTGTTGTAAAAGTTGGTAAAAAAGGTGGGTGTGATTGTTGTAATGAAAAAGTTGTATCAAACATGATATTTTTGGTAACTGTCATCTCTGCACTGTGCTATTAAAACGGCTATTGATAACTAGTGATGCAACCATGCCCGGTAGGCTGGTTCCAAATAGTCGACTAACATAATCCAACAATCGTAGACAAGACAGAGTTTCGAGCTAACGCAGTCAAACTATGGTCAACGATAGTTCTTGCGCGAACTTGGCCATTTTTTTTTCAAGAGTATTTTGTTTTTGTCTATTAAATGTTTTGACAAAGTTTCGTTCTAACTCAAAACTAGTTAAAATCATAATTTAGGGAATGATGTAGGTATGAAATTTGTTACTTTAATGATGAGGCAAGGCTGCTTTCCATAAGAATATTAGAAATCAGACAGTTATTTAACTTGATTGTAAGGAGCAGCGCAAGGTGTTTACCGCGTAAGTCTAGGCCTAAGACTGTCAAGTTGTAAATCTTAAATGTTAATGCCTAAGTTTTCTATCGTCAGCTTGACTTTTAGGATTCTGCATCTTTTTTGCAGGTTTATCTTTTAGAAGACCAAATTGTTTATTAAGAAGTTTTTTTTGTTCACATCAGGTGCGTGAGTACGAGTTGAGGAAGGGCAATTTCTCTGGCACAGGCAACTTTGGTTTTGGTATCCAGGAACACATTGATCTTGGTATCAAGTACGACCCTAGCATCGGTATCTACGGTATGGACTTCTACGTAGTGCTTGGACGACCAGGATTCAACGTTAGACACAAGAGACGTAAGCAGGGACGTGTTGGAGCCAAGCACAGAGTAGACAAAGAGGAAGCCATGAAATGGTTCCAACAGAAGGTCAGCCCCTTTCTTCTTCTTTGTTTATGTTTTTCCGCTTTTCATTTTCATTATCTTATTTTCGCTGTTATTTACAAGTTTGGGAACCTCCCACAGACATTGCTTTAATAATTAAAGAAAAATAAAGACTATTGCACAGTCTATAATTGAGGAACATGAGGGTATAAATATCTGTAGAATCGTGTAAATCCACTTAATAAGTCCTCACGACACTGATGTCCTAGCGAAGGGCCGTGTCCGAATTGTCGGTTACAGGTACGGCTCCGGTTGGACTGCCGGCAAAATTCTTTTTCCTGAACCTTTCAGGCAGTGTCCGTGGAGTTTAAGCCAATCAGAGGGAGGATGAAATAATACCGCTTTTTGATTTTTCAATGGCCCCTGTACAAATGTACACTGTACTGCCCGAAAGGTTCAGGGGAAAAAAAATTTGTGCCCTGCCGTGGCATCATGTTTGAAGTAGCAACTCCCTTAGCAACAGTTGTAGCCGTAGCTGTAGCAGCTAATTGGGACACGACCTAAGCTTAGGTTTTGTAAACTTTATTCCATAAATCTGTAAGTAATTTCATCTTGGTTTTGTTCTTTCAGTACGATGGTATCCTTCTCCCAGGAAAGTAAACGCATAACATTATCACCATGATCAAGGTAACCATCTGCTAGGTACCAGACTACACCTACATTCTACAACACACAGGAAGGGGAGATTTGTATAAAAACAACCATTAATAAGTTTTCAGTCTAAATACATCTGCTTCGATTGACAATAAATGCAACTTGCAGCCAGTTGACAGTCAACTTGTTTTGTATTTGTGTGAAGTTTTTACAGAGTGATTCCCTTATCCCCAATTAAGATCATTAGACTAACTTCATCTGAACTGAAAAGGTTAAACAATGGTACATTGTTGCTACTGCTAAAATTCTGGAGAAATATTTTGATCCTAAGGAAAATGTTGATTTTTTCGGTCTGAAACATCATGGGAAATAATTCAGATATTTTGACAATTAAATTTTTGTTTAAAAGCATACTTAACAACTTTATTGCTCTGCAAAAAATATAATACAGTACAAACAATAAAATATGTGTAAAAAGATTGTTCTCGGCAATTCAAGCAGAAAATTTGATCTTCAAAACTTTCTATAAAATTTCTTAACCTATAACACTACATACATATAATACATGTTTACAATATTTCTGCGATAAAAAACGGTAATGTCGCAAATAATTTGGGCTAAAGCAATAAACAGTGTCCATATTAATAATAATAGAACAGCACACAAATGCTACATAAACTGTATCAGTTGCCACTAAGTCGTCATTTACTAAATATCAGCTTTCAGTGCACACAAAACGTGTTGCGTTTAGATTATTTCTGGAAGCAATGGATCCATGAATGCTTAGTACCAGCTTCATTTAGTCCACAAGATTTGACATTACATTTGTTGCTTTGTGGGAAACAAAATCCGCATGGAAGTACATGTAGTAACATAGCACACAACCTAATGTAAAAATCACATTTATTTATAAAACAGCATACATGTAATACATGCTTTGTTCTTGGCACAGATAACCGGTATGATATTGTACAAATAATGCCAAGGTGGTTTTTGTTGATTTAAGGTCAGTCTCTCCAGTCCCTGATTTCTTTACCAAAGTATTGTGTGGAATGCTAATTGGTATTTGTCAGCCAATACTACAGGTTTTAACCCAAGAAGTGTTCTTTATTTAATTCTGCATATTAAAGGGATTGTATACGATTGGTAATTGGAACCCTCTGTTTGTTTCAATCCTATATAGTTGTAGATATATACCATAAAACTAACCTGTAAAATGGAGGGTTTTTGAGATATAGCCAAAAATCTGGAGTGGTTATGTCCACGCAGGAAGAATAATCTGCAGTTGGAATACACACTCTGAGAAACGTTACTGCAGTACACTTCTCAGATTCAAATTTTTGGGGGGAAAAAATTGATATCTTTTTCCATAACCGCAGTATTTCGAAGTGAAAAGTTTCTCAAGATGCATTATACTATCCAAAGCTGTTGTACAACTTGCCAAGTAAGTTTATTTTGCCATTAATTTTCAGAGTAGTTACCAAACGTATACAGACCCTTTAATGCCTAGTCTTGGTGAAAGACATTCTCGTGTTCTCAAGACTCTCCTCTTGACCTTTCTATTGCAACACCACAGCCTGAGCTTTTGTCAACTAAGGTTGGACAACTATTGGAAGCCATAAACGCAAAGCAAAAACAGATGGCCACAGTTAGTGACAATGTTACACTTACATTCAAAAATAGTGTTGAATTTGTTGGAAACAAAGCAACCAATCATGGGATGTATTTTTTTTAATTTTTCTTATTGAAAGTTTGCAGAAATATTGAATTTGGTCACAACATCTGTTAACATGAATGAATGTTTTGCTAACATTCTGCCATCCGTACCAACCAGCGTGGTTTGTTATAAACAATAGAAAGGTCCATTCCCATTGCAACTACCAACGTTGCTTTGTATTTAATACATTATTTCAGAGTAAAGTTAGACTCGTCGCTTTTGGCACCAACATCGAAAGAGTATTTTACAAAAAGATAAAACAACTATTCTAATTCAGCCGCTAATGTAAAATCCTCATCCAAATTGTGTGCGTAGTCATTAATGATCTCACAAGTTCATCACAGTGTTGGATAATGACAAATGTGTGACCAAGCTCCCTTCGACCTTGTGCTAACGCTTCAAACACCACAGGATCCTCCACCATTTCATGATGGGAAGGTATTGGGCGGAGCACTTTGTGATCTCATGATTCCAGGAATCTCATGTTGATACCATGCCTCAAAATCCTCCACTGACATCAACGTCACCCTCTCACGAATAAACTGCAGAAAATTACAAATAATTGGAAACAATTTTAAGTTGAAGTTTCGGCTTATAAATAATGTGAAAAGTTACATTTGAAATCCCCTTTTCTTACTGATGGGATAACCCCCCCCCCTGAACAAAGACAACTAAAAACATTTTACAGTTATATGCAGGCATGATATTTTTCCTACTTAAGACTGATTTCCTATTTTGTTTTGCCCTTAGAAAAATCAGAAAAAATGTAATTAAACAGCCTGAAAAGTCTCTTAAAGCCTACACATGTATGCCAGCCCTTTTACTCATTAAAATTGTCCTAAATAAAATTTTCCAACTTTTGTACCCAAGGACCAAATATCATGCCTACATGTGATGTTCTTCATAGAATTATCCCCTACCTCTACAGCTGCACTGACGTCTGGCAGACATAACTCCCATGGCTTCAGACCCGTTAGTACATTCAGAAATTTCTGCGGTGTGATTTTACGACTCTCTATTATCCCCATGCTTTGGAGTTTCTCCAAGATGGCAGTACAGGCTCGATCAGCGAATACATAGGAAGGTAGTCTAGATGTTAGCTCCTGAAACCTGAAGGAATAAATCAAGAATCTATTGAGTAAAGCACCTAAAGTCAACTTGAACAAAATGAATATTATTTTTCTTGTATTCTAGAAAGGTAAATGAGTGTGTAATGATTACATATAATGGGCAAAAATGCTGAGTTTCACGAAAAGCCCCCAAGCGCCTACAGACTCCATCCAAAGCAATGGAAAATGCATGGCAACAAAGATAAACAACCTTCATCAAGTCTGTCTTGTGGTGTATTTTCTGAGGCACTGGTACTTGCAAAACCATGCTTCGACCCCACGGTATACTGTATATCAAGTACTGCATTAATACCGTGCCAGTATTGTTATGCTACCTGGTGAATTCAAAGCGGGGTGCTTGAGTAAAGAGCCTTGGACAAGACTATTACTTGAGTGTTGATTTCACTTTTCATTTTTATGGGTCTTTGCTGTGAACCATGCAGGGCGCCGCTAAAGGCGGAAAAAACGCTAGTTCCAAAATCGAAGGGGGGGGGGGCTAGTTTTTCCGATCAAATTTCAATAAAATTAAAAGGAGAAAAACTTCACACTTATGACCAATTAAGAACTAAACACAAAATAAACAAGGATATTTTCAAGTTCAAGTTGGTCTTTAAACACTGACACTAGGACAGGAACAGAGACAGACGACTTCCTCTTGAATGTAATAATGACAGGATTGCTGGCACAGCCTGATGATGATCGCATTCCTGTTCGTAAGCGTGACGTAATTCTACTGTAAGCCACACCCACTTCATGCAAACTGGCTCCACTGATTACCAGAAGCCCATGAGTTGTATAGTGCTAGATTTTCTTTGATGATTGTGCAAGAAAAGTTTATTAATTGGACTTGGCTTTTACATACATAGTTTAAAGACCAAGATCTTCTCAGAATCAAAAATTTATGTTGTCAGAAATGCTTTGAACGAGGAAATGGATGATTTGGGGTAAAATTACACACAGACAAATGCCAGCTTTGGGGCCGGATGTAGTGGAAACTTTGGGTGTGCAGCAGATACGTATGTGACGTAATGATTTGCCACAAGGGGTAATGCCCACCAGCTTAAAGATTCTTGTGATCTATGGATGATGCAGGCTTTTAGTTGTTGACATTTCTTTATATTGTAATCATTGATTCCTTACCATTTACTTTCTTCTTCCACTCGTTTCTTCCTCATCTTTTCTTCAGCTGACTCTTCATTATCTCTTGCTGCTTCTTTCATTTTGTCCAGTTGAGAACTGATGTGAAGATTTGTCCGAATCGCTCGGAACTTCTCTTCACTTCGCCAAAGTTTCTTCCTGTTAAAGTAAAACAAATTGTGAGTGTCGGAAAGTCAAATCTGCACAAATAGCAAATTCTATGCATGAACTTAACAATCTATGGTTAAGTTTCATATGGATGATACTCAAAGCACTTACTTCTCCAAGACTTCTAGTTTATCATGAAGCATAAGAGCTTTGTCTTCAGTGACGTCAGCAAAGCGACTTCGTAACTCAGACGGTAGATGAACATGTTTTTGACTTGGGAAGATGGGTTTGAACTCCGTCTTGGGTGGTGCACTGTCAATAATAAACAGAGAAGTATCATGAGAAAATGGCTTTTGAACCCAATGATGAAACTCCGGACATGTCAATTGATATGGCACATCCATCAATCAATCAATCAATCAATCATTCAATCAATCAATCAATCGTACAATTTATAAGGCATCAATCCAACGCTCGTTGCTCATAGCGCCGTCCAATAAGCTCTCGAAAAAAGTTAGGTTTTAAGTGAATTTTTGAAGATGGCTACTGAGGCAGATTGTTGCATGTTCTCAGGAAGATTATTCCACATCCTAGGTGCAGCGATAGAAAAGGCATGATCCCCCAACTGTGTTTGATCCTTGGAATGCAAAGGACTGAAGTTTGTAAGCAGGTTTCCTGCAAACTTCAAGCAAACAATCAAACAAGTTGTTGAACTTCTTTATCCAAATGAACAAGTTGTTTGATTTGCTTCTACATTTTTTAAAGCTGAAGAGGAGATGTGCTTTTCATATAATCCGTTCCTTAACGTTTAAGGGTTGAGGCTAGTGTCAAGGGTTTGGAGTATGTATAATTCATCTTTATACCCACAACTTTCCAAACTCATTCATATTCTTCAACCCAGATTCCCTGCTTTGTTTCTAGTTGCAAACAAACCACCATACCTACCTCATAGTTCTTAGCTTCCTATTGGTTGATGCCACCCATGTATGAATCTGTTTTTCTGCTGGTTTGATCACTTTCTTATCTCTCTCCTCAAGATGCTTCTTCTGTTGATGAAATCAAAAATAGAAGATTGTAAAATCTATTTATCCATGTCTTCTCACAACATCAACTTTTAACTCTGAATACACAATAATTTTTTCAACTGTAATGACCTACTGTACATTCAGCAAGCTTTATTAATATAGATATCAGTCACTAAGAATATTAAGGCATGCTTAATAAAACTGAACTGCCAAATTTAAAACCAATTGTGGACAAACACAATCATTGTATGCGATTTCTTTAACATCGTCAGCATTCATTGTTAAGTTTTAACTACTACAGCACGGTTTGCCCAAATGTCTTGATTGGAGACATTAATTTCTGTACGAGTCACTAGTAGAGGGTGCATCATCAACTGGCTCGGAGGGACTTGGCAAGTCTACTCCAGACGTTTGTTTGATACAGATATCTCTTCTTCAGTAATTCGTGTTGTGGTATCAGCAACTTAGGTAACAAAATGAACATTGCCAATCAAGACTAGGTTTGCCATTAAATTGTTTAGTGACTAACCAGCATGACCAGTTAGTCTGTCATGTCACTAGTCTGTCAGCTTTTTCACTGGGCCATATTTCATATTAAATTGGTATGCTTTTCAACAATCTGAGCTAGCCAGTATTTGGCCAGTGGACCACTTTTAAGGGAGAACACTGAGTAGGATTTGAGATTGACACTTACTGAGAGTGTGGGGGTTTTGCTGACCGTAGTTCGTTGACCTGAAGACCCTGCACTCAAAGCACCGCTACGATCACTAGCAACTGATGGAGACCTACAGATTCAATAACAAAAAGAATGTGGAGGTTAACCTGGGTGTCGTGCATGTTCAAGTTTGGAACCAATGTTATGCAACGTCAAAACTTCCCCAAATGTGAACATTTTCAAGAAGAGACTAAAAACTCATATTCCCTAAAGCATGTTCTGTGTAACTTATATAACATGTATACGTGTACGTCTTTGTCAAAGCGCCTTTAAACATATCTTCTATGGATACCAGCACTATATACATTGCTTTGATTGATTGATTGATTGATTAATTGATTGATTGATTAATTGATTGATTGATGATTGATTGTGTTCCATGGGTCTAGAGGATAAAATCCCCTGAACTTAAACCAGTGTTTAAAATATTCAAAAAAATGAAAGTGGGCCTGGGTCTTCCTTTGGACCAGAAGATTATCTCTCCCTCTCCCATCCCAGGGAGATACCAGGGTGTAGCAATGATTTCTCAACAGTTTGCATCACACTTTCAACAAAAAATAAAAAACAAACTGGAAGTTTAGAATGTCCAGTTATAATAACCTCAGTCAACTGGTGGCTGATTCATCTCAAAGATCTTTTGAAGAACGGATTTGAAAAAATAATAAAACCCTGGATCCAGATGAAATCTTTATGAATTATAGTTACCTCTCTCGTCTAGCACCCCGTCTTGATGCTGCATCATCTATCTCCTCAACCTTACTGACCATTGATGCACTTTCATATATATCATCAAGCAGTTTTAATGTACCTGTAAGGTAGAAAACAATTTTATCTGTAAATGCCGATTTTTTTACTACTGTATTTATTAATAATAATAATAATGAAATTTTTTAAAGCCCGGTATCCGCTCTGAAAAAAATTAAAAACAATAAATGAAAGTAACATCACATGTAGAAAATAAAGTCAACCAAATGCTTCTTATGCAGGTAGGATTTTAAACTGTTCTTGAATATGCCAAGTGAATTTGAAAGTTTCACAGTTTCAGGTAGGGTTACAAAGCCTTGGTGCTGCGATCTCAATGGAGGTTTTTTTTGTAAAGACTGTAAGCCACGATGCCCTTTGGCATAGAATTGGAAAAGAGCCATGACATCTTGGGCTCAGGGCCCAATTTCATGAGCTGCTTAAGCAGAAAATATTGTTTACAATTTTCTGCTTAGCAGACATGAGCAGGATATCAATCACAAATGGTACATGTGACATGGTAGTTTGGCTGGTAACCTTATTTTGGTAAGCATTGTGCTTAGCATCTTTTTGTGCTTAAGCAGCTCTAAGTAATTTGGCTTAGGTCTGTAACCCATTATGTCCTACGAATAACCGAGCACACCTTTTCCTGTCGATACTTCCTTCCTAGCTGACATGTCATCTTCTTTTCTTGGTGTACTGTCAGAGCTCTGAGGATTGATTGATCCAAGATTAGAAGCAGTCTTCTGTAGAGCATTAACACTTGATGCTTGGACTGACATACGACGTACAGCACGACCAAATGACATTGAAGCTGTCAGGTTTGGACCAAACTGTGAGGTTCTGTTACTGGTACGAGTTTTCTGAAAAGCGATGTAAAACAAATGAAAACGATGTAAACACATTTAGCTCACCTCATATTAAACTTAATGAGATATTTGTCTTCGGTCAGTGCTATAAGGTCATTTTGCAATTTCAAACCGTAATGATCAAAAGGTCATTAAATGAAAAATGTGTATAAATTTAAAAACAAGAAATCAAAATCAACAAATAAATGTTTTACTTAGAAAATGAATGTTCTATTTGGCAAACATATACTTTGAAGATCACTTTTGATCAATAAACCCCATTTACCAGGAGCTCCAAAATATGCCATAAGCAATTTTATGAAATCTTGCAAATGACACTAATGACCTTATAGTCCTGAGCAGAGGATGTGTTAGTTCTTTTTGTATTAACATGCGCATAATGAGTAGAAGTTATTGCAATTGCAAACCACACAAACTTTGAAAAGTTTGTGCCAACAGGTTTTGCATTCATCTCACCACCATGTTTTGTAGCTCAAAAGAAATTACTTTTGTGGCACTCCCCAAAAACTTGTTACTCTATATCTTTCCATGTGCTTTTCTATGAGTAATGTATGCCACACATATTTAAATAGCGGCTTTAGCACTGACTAAACACAATGTAACATGATTATTAAATTTAAAGTGCAACACCAAACAAATCAAATAGTGAATGTGCTAAATTTTCTCTAAAAAGCTCAATAGTGTCAAAACAGGAGGAACAAAGGGAGTATGTTTCAGTAATAACACAAACTGTACTACAAACTGTACATAATCTGGATTCTAACAAAACCAATGACAGCTTTGATTTTTGAAGAAGTTCCTGATATCACTGTTTTTCAAGAAATATGTCCTCACAGAGAATGTGAGGTCTTTATGGTCTTACAAAGCCTGAAGCAAACATTCTTGAGAACAAAAGTGCATAACAATGACCTATTTGATTATCTGAATAAAACTTCTCATAATAAGTAGTATCAAACTTATTTGTATTAAGCAAAATTTCACAGCAGAATCAACACAAAATAATAGACAATTACACAACACCGCTTACTAAACATCAGCAACAATTTTGAATATTGATAACAATAAAGATGACTTTGGTGTCAGCCCTTCCAAAAGTAACATTATAGGCTGACCATTTTGAAGCCCAATGCCAAAACCACAAGGTTTCAAACTACAGATATATGTAATTCTCAGAGTATTTTTGACAGTGTGAGGGCGTGTGTTTTACATGATGCAAAACAACAAAAACAAACTGGTTTTTCCATAGATATTATTATGTTTTATTATTATTCATTTTGCCAAGGAGACAACAAAAACATACAGGCCTGTCAATTGTGATGCAAGGAAAGTAACCTTTGAAAGCGCCCTAATGCGGTCAAAAATACAGTCAAGTGACAATGTCTTCGAGGCACACTCTTTGTAATATTTTTTTCTGATTTAATTCTTTTTAAAATCCTATTGCATCAGGCTACCCCTCTACTGTAACTATAACCCCTTGACCAACCCAACTACACTTCCTTGGTTTACCCATTAGCATCCTTTCTCAAGTTGATTTGTCACTGACACCAGGCCTGAAGTTTCATCTTTGAGAGGGCAAGGCCATTTTTATTTTGCAAAGGGCACTTTCACTGGAAAATCTTAAAAGTCTATGGAAAACTTTTGAGGGGGCACCAAGGCCAAGACCAAGGGCAACATAGGCCATGGCCTTCGTGACCTTCATATAATTATATATGCCTGTAACACAGTCACTGTTGGTATCATTTGTTTTTGCATTGAGTCAAATAGAATTTGTTGAGAACCAGCAGGTATGGCCAAGGGGTTAGGTTAGGATTAGGTAATTGTGTAGTTGTCTATTCTTCATTATGATTTTACCTGTCCACCCAGAGATAACAGACTTGGCAAACCTTCCGTCTTTAAGCATTTAAAACAAGTATCAAATAAACATAAATACACATTACTCTGTTGATCTACAAAGAACAGTTAGCAGCAATTATCGACTGACACAGAATAAACCAAAGCTGGAAGAAACTTACCCATGGATAAATCACTGAATCAAACATTTGGCATTTTCAAAATAAATACAATACAAAATATTCATAAAAGTTTACCTCATTTTAAACGTAAGAATTTCAGTTAAGAAAAATGTACCATGACTTTAACAGATTGCAACACAACATGTTTCAAGCATAATGGATAAACCATTCTGCCTATTATTTAAAAGGTTAGTCAAACAGGCCTGGCATTTCATCTTTGAGAGGGCAAGGCCATTTTCTTTTTGCAAAACGGCACTTCCATTGGAAAATATTTATTTCTGTATAGGATACTTTTGAAGGAGCGCCGACTATGACCTAGGCCAAGACCAAGGAAAAAGCCTCTGTGTAAATCCAGACTTGTTTAAAGCCAATTACTCCATTTGGGCAAGTCCCAAAGTGGCTTTTATTCTAAATCCCACTGTCAAAAAGGATCCCTTAGGAGGAGCATTTATCAAAACCAAGACCAGGAAACTAGTCGCTTCATAACTCCACTTTTTCTGTTAAAAATACTTTAAGAATATGCACAACAGTTCTCATGTTCTTTAAAAGGTTAAAAATATATTGCTACAGTAACAAGTATTTATCTGACTCTTGATTGAATATATAGTTTATACCAATAACTGAGATGCACTGAAGATCTCTTTTAGAGAAGGTTCTTTAAAAAGGTTTAAGGAAATAATACAAGGTATTGAAGTTTGAGAGAAGGCTTACCAGGTGACCAGCTCCTGGGTTACTGACAAAGGAATTCCATCTTGTATCTACTAGTTTTTCACGTTTCCTTTCTTTCACAGTCGTCTTACAAAAAGTGTTTTGCCGTAAATCTCTGAAAAGGTAAAAAGGAGTTATTATACAAGGCTGACTACATGTACATGTACATGTATCCGTAATTCAAGGCAAATTGAAATCCAAAGACATCTTCACATCTCAAACATGTCAAAAGCTTATTTGGCACATGAAAAGAACTTAAGTTCAGATCAAATTTGTTGATTTGACTTGGCTTCAATTTTGTGAAAATATAGCTGTACCATAGATCCTAACATTCTCCCTCAACAGTGGCACACTGGCTGATGCTAGTTAAAACACCCGAGGACCAGTCAAATTTCACTCCAAGTGGTCCAGCTGGCTAGTTCAGTGATAAAAAGCATCCTTATTTAATATGAAATATGGACCAGTGAAAAGGCTGGTGGACTAGTGAAACGACAATCTAACTGGTATGGCTGGCTACTCACTGAAAAAGTTCCCAGCACTGTATTGACCCCTTGCACAACGTGCAGCGCACTTACATATGCCTATCCTGTCCGCCATTTTGGGAGTCAAAATGTACACAAAGGAATTGAATCCCAAAATGGTTGAAATGGTAGATGTGCATTGTGCGGAGGTGCGTTCCGCACTGTGCAAGTCGTCAATACTAAAGTGCTTTCCAAATCCATTATATCTTACTTGTATTTAATGGTCCAACATTTAGTAATTGGTTCCATAGCTGCAGGTGGTTCTGTCATCATAGCTTCTAAGATCCAATTAACTGCACACAGCTGACGAAATATGGCATCCCTGTAAAAACAACAACAATTAGAATTGCAATACAAGCTTTGATTTGAGCCAATCACAATATAAAGCACGCTTGATAAATTGCATAAAGATGCAAATTGAAAGGTATTCACCTTTCACATGTTTGTTGAGGAGTTGAGGTGGTCTGTATAACTGAGTTATTAATTAGAAAACTTGATATAATAAATTCTGAGACAGAAGAGTAAAACATAAACGACAATCTAACGACAAAAGTGTTGTTTGAAGCTTTGCATGGTGTGGAAGATAACGAGTAACTATAACTAGTAAACTTGCGGGTACAACCATGTGTACATCTCTTTTGGGAGGAGTGTTGGCTCTGAAAACAGCCGATATGGTCTCAACGTTTCGAACAGTATACTCTGCTCTTCTTCAGGAGAATCGAAATGCTCATCCATGAAAGAAGTATTCTATCTTATTCCGTTTCCTACCTATTAGCTTTACTTCCATCATCATTCTCCACATTAATATTTGATCTAATCGGTGTATAGGGCCTCGGTGGTTCACTGCTCTTCTTCTTTCTTCTTCTTCTGATAACCGGTGAGGAGCAACTTAAGATGGATTTAGCAGGTGTAGCTGTCCCACTCTGCTCACTGATCACACCTAAAGCTGAGTTTGGGTCTGTATGCTCATCAGAAACATCAGGATGATCTGGATGAAGGGTAATAGCTGGAGTGTATAGGTGGGTCTCAGGACGGGAGAAAGACACTTCTTTCTTTCCATCGTTGTTTGATTGCGTTAAGAAGATGCTGCAAGTCAAGACACTTCCTTATTAATGAAATTCATGAATTAAAACAAGGTTTTCTGATTTAAATTAATTCAAAGGCGAACTTGAGTTGAAGAAGTCTGCTTCAAAGATCTTTGTGTTTGTCTCTTGTTCAGGCATAAATCCAAACATTGGAATGCTCTTTCATTATTTGTATTCATCCAAGTTATCATTATGAAATTAAAAGTCTATAATTTGTTTGCCGTCTCTTTTTTGTTTTTTTCTCAAACCCAAGATCTTCATCTCATGCCAACTCACCATCTCTATCTATGTCTGAGTTATCAAGATGAAACTGCCAGTCTATAGTCTGTTTGTCTGCCTCTCTGTCTGTTTTCTTAACCTTAGAGCTTCATCTCGTGCCAACTCATCATCTGTATCTGTCCGAGTTATCAAGATGAAATTGCCAGACAAAGTCTGTTTGTCCGACTCTCTGTCTATCTATTTTCCTAACCTTAAATCTTCAACTTGTGCCAACTCATCATCTCCATCTATGTCTGATTTATCAAGATGAAATTGCCAGTCTATAGTCTGTTTGTCCGTCTCTGTTTATGTTTTCCTAACCCGACATTCAACTCGTGCCAGCTCATCATTTATATCTGTTTGAGTTATGATGAAACTGCCAGTCTATAGTCTATTTGTCCGTCTCTCCGTCTGTTTTCCTAACCTTAGATCTTCATCTCTTGCCAACTCATCATCAGTATCTCCATCTGAGCTATCAACATTTGGAGGTTGCCATTCTCTTCTTCTTCGTTCTGCTTCTTGTAATTTTTGATTTTCCTCTGCATTCATCTGAATGAATCAAGCAATAACACCACCATGTAAACCAGCATGTAGTTTTTTAAGATGCACAGTCAAGACATTGGATGAGCAACTGTAAACCAACGTAGTAGTAACAAGTAGTATTTTAAGATACACAATCAAGATAAGACATTGGAGAGTGGCATGCTTACCTTTTTCTCCGAGCTAAATATTAAATACTGAGCACAACAAAGTTTTCTTATAAAGACACTGGACACCTTTGGTAATTGTCAAAGACCAGTCTTCTCACTTGGAGTATCTCAACATATGCACAAAATAACAAACCTGTGAAAATTTGAACTCAATTGGTCATCGAAGTTGCGAGAGATAATAATGGAAGAAAAAACACCCTTGTCACACGAAGTTGTGTGCTTTCAGATGCTTGATGAATTCAAATATTTTACTGAGAAACTACTTTTTTCTCAAAAACGACGTTACTTCAGAGGGAGCCGTTTCTCACAATGTTTTATACTATCAACAGCTCTCAATTGATCGTTACCAAGTAAGTTTTTATGCTAACAATTATTTTGAGTAATTACCAATAGTGTCCAGTGCCTTTAACAAAGGTTACTATTCATTGCATTGCAACATGAAACAATATGCTTATTATTTTTGGCTTCAGTTTTGAAAAAGAAGTGTTTTAAGCAGTTTTGGTAGTCGTTACATTTGACAATACATACCCTGTCTTCATCCTCTTTTCTTATTGTTGTAAATACACCATGTCCAAGTTTTACCCAGTTTACCATTTTCCTGTACAAAATAATAAAACATGATGAAGGACCTGTGTCATTTTAGTTTGTGAAATAGAAGACAAAAAGTCGGCTGCAAATATATTTGTTGTCCTTGATAATACATTGTAGTTGTCCAATGTACACTTGAAAATAAAAAGAACATACCTTGCAGATACAATCTCTTTGCTTAATGATTTCTTGTTCTTGTGATTCCGACGAAAGACAAATTTTCTTGGTGGAGGTTTTTGTTCTGGTTGTTGCATCAAGGAGGAATCTTTCTTCTTTTCTTTGTCATCTTCTCCTTCATCATCAGAGCCACTCCCTGAGGAGTCTTCAAACTGGGCCTGAAGAGGTCAAGAATATACCAACAGATATTTATTTTAAAAAGTTAAAGGCCATGTGACACGAGGCAATTTACAGGAAACCAGCTCCAGGCAATGTCCAACAAGAAAATTAATTCACATTCCAGTTTTCTCATCATTTTCTAGGGGATAGTAATTTACAGCTAGTTAGAAGATTGTCTCTTGTGCTGCCGAAGTGTTCCTTTTGCATACAGTGTAGTTCTTTGCCTCCAAGACGACTGTAAAAATTACCCTTCAGATTCAAATAATTAAACCAAAAGGATACTCGTATACATGTAGCCCCTAAACTACATGTATGACCACAAAAAAACAAATTTTACAAATAGTTATAATTATAACGATTGTGAATGATTTGATTAAAAGGATGTTTAAATTTAACATCCTCTACAATGCAAATGGTTTTACATAAAGTTTACAGTTAGAGAGGGGTACTGGGTTGCATTGTCTTGGCCTACCAACTTAAAAACCACATCAGTTTCTCATAATACATGTAATTACAAAGGATGACTGGATTACTTTGGCTGGAAATACACTGTCTGAAATATACATGTTGTAGGCCTATTACACACTTCAATCCGTCTTGAGTTTCACTTGACTTTATACATGTAGCAATAGCCAGAAACTAGGCTTATCCTTATACAGAGCCCATCTTCATAGAGCTGTGGCAGCTACATGTAAGTGCAACAAAATTGTGCTTACCAGAATAAGATTACCAGCCAAAATGCTAAGTCTTAATATGTACCATCAGAAACTGGTATCCTGTTTATTTTTGCTTAGTAGAAAATGTTTTAAAAGTAAAATGTTTTTTTCTACTTTAAAGGCAACCTTATGATCCTTAAACATTTTTTTCATCCAATCATTTTTTAAGACTATACTTTTATCTTAATTCACAGTATATTTGACTGTGTGTGGGCTTGTGTGAACCGAATGTACAATGTATGTGACGCAAAACAAGTAAAACAACTACTTTTTTCATTTGTTATTATTATTACTATTATTGTTATTTATTTGGTAATTGTTACAGAAAACCACATGAAAACAGGCAGTCCAAATAAGATAAAACTAATTGTGATGCAAGGATTTAAGCTGACAGTACACTGAAAGAGCCCTCCTGCAGTCAAAAATATGGTTCGCCTAATTGTAGGAATTCTTCAAAATCTGTTCTTACAATTATTTACTTTCAAATCTCGCTGGTGGTCACTAAATAATGAAGCAATCAAAAGGTGCATTGTGCATCTATTCAGATGGGATTTGGAATTACTGCTAAGCAAACATGGATGCCGCATTTCCAATAGAGAGTTCTTATTAACATTCTGAATGACGCAGCATTCTTCCTTGTTTGCTCATTCCAAGCAGATGTGCAAATATATCTTGAGATCTCCAGACTCAATTGGACAATAAGGAAGAGGGGCCAGCATTATTCTTAAAAGGAAAAACAGGGGTTCAATTATCAGGCAATTGGGTCCTTGGAAAAAAGCAGGAACATTTTATCAAGTACAACGGTTGACCAACATGTACACATGGAATACATACGTAGGCTTTAATAGACTTTTTAGGCTATTTAATCACATTTTTTCTGATTTTTCAAAGGGCCCAAAAATTGGAAATCAGATTTAAGTAGGAAGAATATCATGCCTGAATTTTCTAGTGATAGACTCGACTGCAAAACTAAACTACTCTAGCCCCTTCACCACCCTCCCCAAAAGGCATTCTACATGAAACAATGGTGGCTTGTTTTAATAATTAAGACTAAAAGCATTATACTAATGAATCAAGCTGGTGGCAACATGAAACTGAATGCACAGTGTTATTTTGTGCAAGTTATTTAGGCCTACATGTCGAAGTAACACAGTCTGTCTACAAAATAATTTGTATAATTTTAAATCGATTGTCTGTACTATGTGTCTGTATTTTCAGTAATATGCGGACAGAAACAGGTTTTTTTTTTCTGAAGTGGGAGTAAAACCAATATTTGCCACAAAGTCAAAGTGCAACTGTTGCTATTCCAGCCCTGCATAATGACCAGCCACCGCGGAGCTACTAAGTTTACTTGAGATTTTCTAACATAAATAAAGTGATTTAACTATTACACCATCTGGCATGTGTTGCTAGGGAGATATTTGTATTCATAATTTAAATCAAAATTAGAGTTCTCCCTCTAGTAGTGTACAATCCATCATAAGTTTCAATGTTAAAATGATATAAAGTACATACTGCAATAATAATCACACCAATACTTCCAACTCTTTTTATGTTCATAGTCTTTTTGAAAGTCTTTACTGTGTGTGACTTACCCCATTTTGTCCAAGTGAATGCAGAATTAATTTCTTCTCTTCTAGATAAAGCGGTTCCCCCAGTAATTGATAAGGTTTGTGATTCACAGACCGGTATCCTTGCTCACTTATCTGATGAAGCCTGAGAAAGAAAACAATTATTCAATAATTCAATGAACCAATTCAAAATTGATTAGCAAAATGCAATCAGTAACATCCAGTACAAATTTTGTACACATTGAATGCTAAATTTTGTGAGTTTATACTCACAAAATTTAGCATTCAATTTGTACAAAAATTCTTTAGTCTAAAAACGTTACAATTGATGCATAAATGCTGGACGGAATCGTTCCCTCGTAATCCATAATTTCTTGTCTCATAAAAGTATTACAAATACATGACATTGACATGTTCCAAGCTTTGAGATTCTAGTCATTGTTTGCCTGTCATACTGTGTTTATCAAAGGGCTTATTTAACCACTGTTTCAAAGCACTTATGCCAGTAGGGTCGTTATAGTAAACTTCGTTTTCAATGTTTTGTTTTTTGTTTGTTTGCTTGTTTGTCTGCTTTTTCAGTGTTGTTTTTTTGACATTTTAAAACCATTCCCACAAAATGTCCCTGCAGAAGGAGTTCCACAACATTTTTGGGCTGTCTCATATTTTGTTAGAAAATTTTGAAGAGCACTTGTTTTGAATGAATTTTGTACTTTAGAAACAAACATACCAACGTGCAATGTCATATTTGGCTTGGGCCTGATTAGAACATACCGTCTTGCATAGTTGGCCTTAAATATTTCATCCTTAGTGGTTGAGGTACGATTTGTCTTGTAGTGGCTGTCAGAGCGGGCCAAGATCTCTTCCCCTTGATTTGAAGGTAGAGCTAGGGGAATGGGCTGGATATATGACCTTGGGTCACGTGTCTTTGCTGGACACATCTTCAAGTTTGACAGTGAAATTTAATCCACACCTCCAACTGGAAAATAACCACAAAATTCTTAACAATTTCAGTTATGCGGATAAGAAATTATGTTCATCTGTGCATGTAATAAGGTCATCGTTAGGTTTTTTTCAACATAATGCTGATTTATAGGCAAACTTATCAAGAAAGATACAATATTAAAAAGTCACATTTGAAACTGAATGAAAGCTTTAACATGTTTAGTTAAAATGTCTTCTCATTGAGAAAACGTCAACACAAATGTCACAGTATTTTCACAAGAACACTGAATCCATCCAGCCACGTTCAGCGAGGGGACAGGGGAAGGGTGGAAATTGACAGGGTAGGGCCCGGCCATACCAAGCACATTTCTGGCAGGAACATTCACAAACGTACACCATGGAATGTTGAATCTCCAGAGTCTTCTAGTATAAGCTTCAGGGGACTTCAAATATTTCGACATACTTTTGATTTCTAATCATTCAGACGAAATAATTTTCGCAGGACGCTTTCTTTCTACGATTAAGGATTTTTTAAACATTATTTTCGGGGTCATTACCAAAGTATGACCCTATATCGTAGGAGGTCCTGTTTTCAGGGCGTCCCTGAAATCGATGCAAATCTTTTACCTCTCTGCGCGCGATGTAAACAGTCCCTAGATACAATTTTTGTGGTTTGACTTGCCAAGCAAAGAGTCTCCTCTCCTTTGACCAAAACTTAGAATTATGTGAGGCTCCACTGGCAAGTTGCACTTGTATTGCAAAAATTTGTGGTATTTTAGGCATTTCTACAAGGTACAAAAATATGTCATACTGTCGGGGCCATAAAAAAAAATGTTGCCCGCCGAAAAAGTTTCATCGAACAATTTTTCAATTCACAATTCACGATGATAAAATCATGTGACTTAAAATTCTGCTGAGCATTCTGGGGAAAAAAATACAGAGGCTTAAAGAAGCCATGTGCCTTATATCATTTTCTAACAGTCTGGAGAATTTTTTTTTAAACCCTCATATCATTTATTATTAATAACATTAAAATTTAAACATTGGCTTGGTGATTCAAATATCACTGTTTATTGATATGCTTTATTATAAATGTTAAGAAACATAAAAAGATTCAAAACTTTTTAAAAAATCAGATTTGAAAGCCAAGACTTATTGACACTTTTTAAAAAAAAAATTTTTTTTATAGTTTTTGCAAATTACCATCGTAATTTTTAAAATTGAATAAAAAATATTTTGAATAAAATGAAGACAACTGCTGGCTATAGAGTCATACACAACGTCTCACAGAACACTTGAAGTCACTGCAGATGTTTCTTCTGCGTATGGCTTCACCAGGACACCATACTTTCTTGTTTGCCTCGAAAACAGGTAAAACTCAAAACAAATGGAACGCTATTGAAGTCATCGAAGATCGGTGCGTGGTGTGAAAGTTTCAATGTCTATCAAGTTTTAATATATTTTTACATACTTCTTATAAACAAAGGAAGGTAATTAGGGCATCAGTTGATATAGGCCCCCTATGGCATCGTTATTTTTTTTCAATTTAAAGAAAAAGGCATAGTACATCGAAAACCGGACACGGGAGGATACCTTTAAATGTAAACTTTATTTATATTCATGACAAGTAAAAATAATGGTACACAGCAAATTATTATTATAATCTTTTTCATTTAATTTTAATATATCGATAATTTAATTAGGCCTAATTTGAAGAATCAGAAGATAACACAAATTAACATGACATTAATAATGATTTATACATCGTTTTCATACTTTTTAAGATAAAATACTCACACGACAAAAGCATCCTAACAGTCAACTTCAGACCATTTTGGACCCAGAGTTGGTAAACGATGCAAAACGAACTACGTCGCTACGAAATTCCCTCGCGCGCTCCACACACCGGTGCACTGGTGAGCTGACCAAGTCGACCTCAAGAGCTGAACGTGTGGGACGACAAAATGGACGGCGTAAATAAGGCCCCAGTCACGGTACACTCAGACACTTAATCTTCCGGAATTTCAAACTCGGCTTTCAACCAACAAGTCAAAAGTTTTCCATAATGTGAAAGCGTACAGTGTTTATAAAAATAAACTCATCTTCCTTCAAAATGTGCATTGCATGGATTCATTGTTCAAAAACGTCAATAAGTAGTCAATATGTTTTCAATGTTTTGAATCGTGTGTAGTGAAGTTGCTCGGCTCGATATCGAGCCGAGCATGGATTACTTGCAAAGCACTTGTAACGTTGGCTGTGCTTTTTATGAAGCGTATGACTTGAACTATGCGAAGAAAATCCTTAAGTGTCATATATAAATCAATATATTTCTCTAAAATAAATTACGTTCCTAAATCATGTGTGATATTATTTAATAAAACGATAACTAAAACTTTTACTGAATGTATTGTCTGAACTTCTTTCAAGATTACTTGAGGATACATAATTTTCCAGGGGGCGCAGTAAGCTTAATCTACCAGCCAAAGCGTTCCTTGGTTACTGCAAATAATAATACTGATCATGGAGTGCGATAGATCCGGGATCGGGAGGTGACGCATCCGGGATCAGAAGCGATCCAACTTAATAGTCGGATTTATGGTAGGATCATCCCCGTGCTTAAGTAGCATGGCCTGGAGGGTGGGTAGGGGTGACAATGAAGCTGTCGACATGAGGAGGCTTCTATCGAAGGGACGGCATGATGAATTAATATCAATCCGGCTATTATACTTAATATAGGCCTAATAAATTCCGGACGGCGTGCATTTTTCTCGGTATTATTATTATTATTATTATTATTATTATTATTATTATTATTATTATTATTATTATTTATTCGGCCAAAATACGCAACAATCATACAGACATACATGAGAGTAATCAGATAATACAATATAGAATATAGAGACAGGATGTCTAGTTTGTAAATGAACTGACTGAAAAAAATAAATGGATTTAAAAAGCTATTTATTGCTATCACCGCCCGGCCGACCCCGATGAACCGCCGAAAGGCACCGTGGGAAGGAAAAAGGGGCAAACAGTGCTCCCTCTTCCCTCCCACAATGCCCCCCGGCCACTCATCAAAACGAACCAGGCAGTAATAGCGATAAACCCTATGGGTGTAGAGAGCAAAAATTGAAGCAATTGAACACGGGCCAATAATTAAAGGCAACATTAATCGTAAAGGCAAGAAATAAACATGACAAAACAAACAATTCATTCTAATATGGCCAGTATTAATAAAAGCGAACCTAATCATATGACTCGAGAGCCTATTAATCCAATCTTAAAATGAAACACTTATTAAATAAAAAACTAAAAATCAGTAATTGGTCGATGTTTTCATAAGTTGGATTGCTATAAGTGTGCATTATTCCGTGCCCGTAATTCTGTGAACTTAACTTTTAGCAGGCCGGAATGGGACCGGGCCCTGTGGTGATTTTCAAGCCATTTCATTTGCATGACTAATTATACGATAGGCCTACCCGGCAAAATAAATAATGTTGCATTTTGCTTTTTAGGGACAATCGTGTTTTGTTTTGTATGGTTGGGTGTTTTTTTCCTTCTTTTGTTTCAGGCTCTTTATAGGCCTGCAGTACAATGGAGCATGAAACAATTACCAAACAAACAAACAAACAAAACAAAACAGAGAAAATGGACGGTGCAACCAATAGTTGAAGTAGCTGCGAATAGTTATGCTTGAAGAGTTTAAATTGTCTCTATAATAGTGAGAAACAATCTATAGAAAGGTCAGGTGTGGTTTAAAGGCATCGTACACGTTTGGTAATTACTCAAAATATATATTAGCATGAAAACTGACTTGGTAACAAGTAACAGAGAGCTGTTGATAGTATAAAACATTGTGAGAAACGACTCCCTCTGAAGTAACGTAGTTTTTGAGAAAGAGGTAATTTCTCACTAAAATAATAAAAGACTTCTAGCTAGAAGCCTTTTATTCCTATCTGAAAGCACACAAATTTGTACAACAAGGGTGTTTTTTCTTTCATCATTTTCTTGCAACTTCGATGACCAATTGAGCCCAAATTTTCACAGGCTTGTTATATTATGCATATGTTGGGATACACAAGTGAGAACACCGGTCTTTGACAATTACCAAACGTGTACGATGCCTTTAACTTAACGGTAGGCCTATAATTTTTATTCAGAATAATAACAACTTGTTTCGTTTTGGGTACAATGAAAAGGTCACTATCGGGGAGACTTGAGTGACAGATAAGACTTTATGCTCCCGAGCTATCCTGCGCAAATTTCAACCATGAAAGGAAACGTAATGTGTGCGCCATAAAATAAAATACAACTAGAGATTTAGCGTTTGTTGGAACAAACACTAGGTGTTCGGATTTCATTAGGGTCAGTGTTGTGTCAATGTGTGAACTATTCTATTGAGTCGATGAAAAGATTGTTGATAGCTTTTGAAATTTCAAAGTGTAAATCAATTACGTGTATATACATATAGTTTACACAGGAAATAAATGCTAACGTTCCTACTAATAAGACTGCATTGAGCTCTAGGACGTGTATTAGTTGAACATCTGTGACAATTTTCATGTAAATATTCATAAACTGTACTGATAGTTAGTAAAAAATCACGCCAGGCGCACATGGCACTGATTGTAAACAACTACGGTTGAGCCACGTTGGTTTGTAACAAGCGTCTTGACTGACTAGGTACCCACCGTTGCTAGTCGCGTGGGGTATGCCATGCTGCCTTAGGCAATGGATTAAGATTAAAGGCCAATTTCTCTAATAGATCTATGAAAATTTGATTTGTTCCAATGTATAAAACAATAAGTATTCAATACCCTTTGTTTTAAGAAATAACAACGAATTTATCGTTCTTAGTTTGCGAGTTCTGCATGGTTGTTAAACCAAAAACTCAAAATTTGATTAAATTAATTACATTACCCAATAATTCATTGGGTGACGTCATTATGTTGTCGAAATTTCTGTTTTATCTAATCATCAGGTGTAATATTGTTGCCAAGTTTCAGTTATCAAAAGTTATTCAAATCACCAAAACAGGTCAGCAAAATCGGTCGTTTAGTTGATATTTACCACGAAACCAACAAAAGGCTATCAAGAACTTTCTGCACTGAGCTTTTCATTGGACTACCGTCGAACGTCGCATGATTTCCGAGTCTGTTTCACCATAGAGAAAGGGTTTCACTTATCACAAAGCCAATAATTGTCACAGAGCGCAGTAAACAAACGACCATTAAAGGGACATACCATCCTCGTTGGGCGATTTTGGACGGTAACATAGACAAAGGCATGACAAGAAAGGTCTCCCAAAAGTAGAATATAAACCTCCACAACAAGAACCCATAAATTTGGCCGATTTTTGAGTTATTTCAAGGAAAACGTAGGTCACGTGACTTTTCTGCTTCAAAAAATTGAAACCGAAAAGTCACGTGACCATTCAGCTAGTTTTATTTCCATCCGTATAATTTTGTTATTACTGAACCAAATTACATTCTGATTCTTGGCAATTGTCTGTGAATAAACAACAAAAGTATACATTTGAAATTGTGGATCAAACTTATTAATAATGATAGGAATTGCATTTCAAAACTGATTTTACGAGAGTCCGGGAAAGGGACCGTGGCCGGCTCGTGACTCATGTATCCGGCCGTGGCCGGCCCGGGGCTCAACAGCCCATTATGACATCATCAAGTGATATGATCCGGAACTTGAGCAGCTAGATAACTAATATTACACTTAATGTTAATTTTTTTTATTGGAATCTGGGAATTGAAATTTTCATTGCACAACATGAAAGCCGGACATGATGTATTGGTCATGACAGTCCTGACAGTCCTGACATGTGACATGTGACATGTCACATGTCACATGTGTTCATGACATGTTCTGATCTTTTCGTGATAAAATGTTGACAGACTGGTTCCTTATACGGAATTATTGCAATTACAATATTAATGTAGTTGGGGACCAGACTGCTTGAAGTTGAAGTCACTTTTTTGATGATTGAAACGGCTGGATATGCGTATACGGTGACCTTTGACCTCTTTTGTTTATTTCGATGATTTCTCGTTAATTACAGGACTTGTGAGTTTCGGGTTTTTTCGAAAATGTTCACAAAGGTGTACTTTTATACCTTTGAAGTCGTGAACTAAGTAATTTTGTAAAATTTGAGGATGGTATGTCCCTTTAACTTGGTATAGCGCTACCACACAACATGTGGGCCAGCTAGCTACAGTCTTCTTGGACTTTGAACCGTTAAGGTCAATGGCCCTTTTGTACCACACGCTGGCTACGTGGTCAACAGTTGAGGGAACCGGGAAAGCGCCCATACCTTATGCGTGTATGAGATAGCCAGTGTGTGGTACGAACAAAAAGTGTATGTAATGTGTAGGCCTATACTATTATTGTGCGTTATCATAAAACGTTAGTCAACAGACACGTGCACTTTGACGTCCAGTTTTGACCCGATGCAAAGGTTAAAAAGTTATCATCTCTGTGCAAAAGTTTGAGCAGGATCACTCATCTATTACGTGATGCAAAATTTATGTTGAAATATAACGTAGTTTTGTAGATCAGAATTTGTAAAATTGTTCAATTTCCGGTTTGAACCGGATATCAATGTCAAGTGGGGTCACTTTGTGTGTAGCGTTTGTTGAAGTTTTATCGACCTGTATGATGATATGTAGATTGTCAAAATCCACCATGTGGTTCAGGAGTTATGATTTCTTAAAAATATTAAACTTTGATTTGTTGTAATTCGTTACCTGATGACGTCATCATAACATCATAAAGTTTGTGTAGTCTTGATAATAAGGTCCAATTGTCTGATGAGTTTCAATGTTAAATTCAATTTCAATCTTGAGTTATGACCAAAAATTGAATTTATTTACAAAAAACACAAAAGCAGAGTTTGACCTTCCGGTACGACCGGAAGTAAAGGTCATGTGAATTTGGCGTTAACTTGTTCAATGTTGCCCGTGTCTTGATCTATCATATGCCCAAATATGAATACCGTAGCTCAAATATTCAGAGACATACAGGCATTGGCATATGGTCACTTTTTGAACTTAATGGCTTGTAACTTGACACCCGATGACGTAATCGTGACGTCACAACTTACTCAGCTTCTGCTAGTTATGTTTTAACTTCACATGAAGTTTCAAGTTGATCAAAGGTTCGCAAGTATGCGTTTGCTTGCGGACAAAGCCCACTGAGAAGAATAAGCAAAACTAAAAAATAAACTAGAAGAGGTGCTGGTGCGACTCAAGACAGCAGGGTTAAAACTGAGTCCGAAGAAGTGCCACCTGTTCCAGAAAAGTGTTTCATTTTTGGGGCACGAAGTTTCAGATAAGGGAATAGCGACAGATGATTCGAAGACAAACACAGTTCGAGAATGGCCGACACCGAGAAATGTAACTGATGTGAGAAGTTTTCTCGGTTTGTGTTCTTACTACAGACGATTTGTGAAGGGTTTTGCAGAGATTGCAAAGCCGCTCCATCGACTTACAGAGAAGCAGAAACAGTTCATATGGACTGAAGAGTGTGAGATAGTCTTTAAGCAGTTAAAGACGGCCCTTACATCAACGCCAATTCTAGCCTATCCTACGAATGATGATAGTTTCGTCTTGGACACAGACGCTAGTAACCAGGGCATTGGTGCGGTATTGTCACAAATACAGGAGGGTACTGAAAGGGTGATTGCATACTTCAGCAGAACACTGACAAAAGCTGAAAGGAGATATTGTGTGACGAGAAAAGAGCTTCTTGCCGTTGTAGCATCAACAAGACAATTTCATCATTACCTGTATGGTAGCAAGTTTTTGATACGGACTGACCACGGAGCGCTAAGATGGCTGATGAACTTCAAAAGTCCAGAGGGCCAAACAGCAAGATGGTTAGAAGTGATGGGCACATACACATTGCAGATGGGTTGTCTCGCCGGCCATGTAATGAATGCGAGCAGTGTAACAGAGTCGAGCGTAATGCGGCGCAAGGACAGACCATCACGCACAGTATGAGAACTCCCCGTACCGGTAGTGACAAGACAGAAATTAAAGCTGAAAATAAGGAGATTGGTGACAAGATGGGTGACGAAACAGAGAAGTTGCTACCACTACACTGTCATGTGATAGCCAGCACTGGGGAAAATAAAGATGACAAGTCAGAAGATGGCAAGTGGCCGGAGGACGGTCGGAGGTATTCATCCATAGACTCAGAGGAGCGCAAGAAAACCCTGCAAGAGAAGTTCTGTAACGACAGGGAGTGCACCGCCATGGACTCAGTTGAGGGAAGAAAAGACCCTGAAAAGCAGTCTGGAGATGGTGAAAGGTGTACAGTCGTGAACTTAGGGCGAGGTGAGGAGTGCTCAGAAGAGAAGTCTGATGGAGATGAAGGTATACCAGCCATAGACTTGAGGGAGTCGCAGCTAAGGGACGAGACGATTGGACAGGTGATCCAATGGAAAGAGTCCGGAGATAGGCGACCAGAGTGGAATAAAGTTTCCCCCGGTATGCCACAATACAAAGCTTTCATGACGTTAGGTTTCAGGTCAGTCGATTGTTTTCTTTTTCCTTCATATAAAGTTGATTGCACTCCATGTCAAGCGTGGCACCACACAGTCATTGATTTTCTGCTATGGGAATTACCAATCAAAACTGCCACTTGGGCGTCATTTTTTGTACCGAGCCTGTTCAGCTAGCTCACCGAAAACAAACCGTGTGGCCTTCTTTTAAAAAGTCTTGTCATGGATGGTTCTGGTCTAACTAGTTATCTCAAAAGTGTTCCGATTGAGCCTTGTAAATGCTCGTACTTTTAGGATCTAAGATGTTTGCCGACTAGGCCTACCTTGTGAGCATTCACAACATGCTCATTAGCCTTTTTGAGATATGGTGGACACTATAGGAGTGCACTGTAAGATTTGGGTGTATACAGACAAATTTACCCAAACCAAACAGTGTTATAAGTCCGCCATATCTAAAAAATGGCTTATTGTATGCTATAAATCCAGTATACAGTATACACACAGACCATGGAGGACCAGGCACATACAGTGAGTGTTGTGTGCGCGTGGAAATGTTTTACATTTTTGTTACAATCACACAACGCATAAAAGCGCTATCAGTGCAGCCACACTACGTTTGCGCCTTTGACAAGAAGCTAAAACATGCATTATTCATGTTTTTTCTATGACGACATCCTCCACAAACGCCGCCCCCTGTTGGTTCTGCCGCAACTGAGCTGGAAAAAATATCGCTACCGGCTACCGGCACACTGTGTGTGTGTGTGAGCGTGTCTATCCATTCAAACCGAGGACTTTAACAAAAGGGATCCGGGTGTTTGACAGAGCGAGGACGTCCTCGCTTCGTTTTCGTGTACAAACCCAATGGGGACGTCGCTAAATGTCCACACAATGGGAGAACAAAGAGAAGTCCTCGGTAAGCGGGATTTACAAACATGTGTGTGTGTGTGTGCGGAAGGGCATATGTGGGGTCCTGACAACAATGGAACAATTGACCCCACAAGGTCATTTCAATAGGAACAATTGGGCCCCATAAGGGAATTCTTCAGAAAAGGGAATAATAGAACAACAATATGTGTGAACGTGTGTGTGCGAGTTAAACTTCGCGCACGTCCATCATTACTTCTTTGGTTTTCAAGCTGAAAGATCACTATTGAGCTACAAAATGAGATTTGTGTGCCGTTTCTGCAGGAGGAATTTTGTGGCGTCAAAAGATTTGAGTCGCCACATAGCATCATCGCATCGAGATGACTCAAGGGAGCAATGTGATAAGTGCTCGTATTCTACCGATAGGAGAAGTGACCTGCGAAAGCACTTAGCAAGGAGGCACAGAGTTCATCATGGGGACTGGGAGGAGAGGAGATGCGGCGTAAAAGAGAGGAGAGATAGGACGAGTGAGGAGCGAGAAGATCGCCGGGTTCGCCATCATCATGATCATAGAGAAACAAGGCCCAAAGAAGTGCGCCAAGAAGGCCCCCGTTGAACCGAAGACGGGCACCGACACCGCCCCACTGCGTGATGCCGCGCCACCAGCAGCCATCGTTGCCCCTAACGACAGAGCCCAACCCAGTAGTTAATAATCCCAGGCCCAGGTGGATATTTCCATGATTGCTAGTGATGACATCTTAGTTCTCCACCCCTCTCCAGCACCACAAGAAGCTGACCATCTTACGGAGGCTGGTTGTGCATCCATGGATGAACTGGTAGAATTCATATGTTCGATAGAGAACCCCGCCGGTCCTAGTAGTAGTAGTAGTATACCCATGAGCCAGAGAGCCAACCAGCACAGCCCCGAGCATTGTCCACTCCCATAAATAACCCACCACCGGCAGAGTCAGCGATGGAGACAACCGACAAAGGAGGAAAGCAAGCCGGACCCACCGTCATGCCATACACTGGCACCCGTTGTTGAATTTGCCACAGCGAGTGGAACTGACGATGACCGAGCCCCACTGAGCCCTACATCCCCGATGCAGGCGTGGATCGACGAAATAAACGCATCTGGAATCCTCGACCCAGCAGTTCACCCTGTCCCTGATAATCCCACACCGGCTGACCAAGATAGTATTGACATTAACCATACATGGTGAAGAGAACGATAAGCCTACAGTCGTCGTAGAACATCATCCGGACCCACGTTTATTCCGGAAAGGCCGGAATGAGACCCCCAAATCGGCAGCTGGAGGAGAAGTCCAGTGGATGCGAGAGCAGGCACGAGCTGACCCAAATGCCAAGAGAACACGCAGCGACATCGTACACCAAATTGATTTTGGTATTGCTGTCAGACAAGTGCGGGAAACAGCCAGGTTTCCCGACGGCAGAGTCTTTAAAGTCAACTTCACCGAATATAACATTCCCTCACTTAGCCAGACCCCCAGATCAACGATTTGGAAGTCGTCCGGACAACCCCACCTCACCCAGCCCGAGCAGTAGTCATGGTAGTTGTATGTAAGCGTAACCCCAGGTAACACACGACCTAACTGCAACGTTTCCTGAAGGTTGCGGTTTCGTCATGTTGCTTAGTAACGTACATACAATGTTGCAACAACGTTAAATGATGACGTTGTATCGTAACATCGCGAAAATGTTTTGGTTGCACTTTTGTCATGTTACATACTGACGTATATGTAACGTCGCAACAACGTTTTATTTGGACATTGTTTTGAAACATTGCTTGCACGTTTTGTCGCAACATTGCCTGAAGGTTGTAGTTTCGTCATGTTACATGCTAACTTAAACACAACGTTGCAACAATGTTACACTTTTCTGTTCCCTAACATCGCCCAAAAGTTTTTTAGAAACGTTGCTTGAAGGTTGCACTTTTGTCATGTTAAATACTTAAGTATATGCAACGTTGCAACAACATTTTATTTGGACATTGTTTTGAAACATTGCTGCACGTTTTGTCGCAACATTGCCTGAAGGTTGTAGTTTCGTCATGTTACATGCTAACTTAAACACAACGTTGCAACAATGTTATATTTTTTTGTTCCCTAACATCGCCTGAAAGTTTTTTTAGAAACGTTGCCTGAAGGTTGCACTTTTGTCATGTTACATATGACGTAAATGCAACGTTGCAAAAACGTTTTATTTGGACATTGTTTTGAAACATTGCTTGCACGTTTTGTCGCAACATTGCCTGAAGGTTGCAGTTTCGTCATGTTACATGCTAACTTAAACACAACATTGCAACAATGTTATATTTTTTTGTTCCCTAACATCGCCTGAAAGTTTTTTTAGAAACGTTGCCTGAAGGTTGCACTTTTGTCATGTTACATATGACGTAAATGCAACGTTGCAAAAACGTTTTATTTGGACATTGTTTTGAAACATTGCTTGCACGTTTTGTCGCAACATTGCCTGAAGGTTGTAGTTTCGTTATGTTACATGCTAACTTAAACACAACGTTGCAACAATGTTATAATTTTCTGTTCCCTAACATCGCTCGGAAGTTTTTTTTAGAAACGTTGCCTGAATGTTGCACTTTTGCCCTGAAACTGTTGAATCCCTTTCCCTAAAATTACATTCCTTAGAAAGGAGTCGTTTCTCAAAATGTTATACATTATCAACATCTGCAGTGCTTCTTACTGTCACAAAAGGGCGATATTTTTATTTGCCTTGTCCATTACGTCATCCAGCAGAGCTGGCACTCCCCAAGTTGGAATGTATATAGTACGAATAAGTTATGTTGAATATTCAAGAAGTGACGAACGTCATTCTTCACATCTGGTTGCGGTGGAAGTTTGTTTTATATATAATAATAAAGGTATTTTGGTTATCAATAGTTAAGGATAAGTAAAGGTTGTTGGCTATTTTACGAAGGAAAAGATCGAAGGGGGCAGAAAGGGAGAGAGCAATCCTGTGGAGAGGGTGGCATCGAGAGAGCGATACCTCTAACCACATAGACCAATGGTCTGAGTTTTGGGATAAGTTCCCACAGTTATAGGCAAAAGCCTAGTGATAGAAATTTGTCGTAAGACAGATTTGGCAATAGCCAAAATAAGAGAACAGCGGTAGCTGTAAGAGTCAGCCGGGTGAAGTGCCCCGAGTTCTGATCACCATTGACGCACCCCTAGAAGTCAGAATTAACTGTAAGTTAGCTAATTATTGTTGTTTTAAGGAAGTGATTAAGTTTGCATTATTTTGAGGCTGAGAGAATTCTACCTACACCCACGTATATAAGAGGTTGACGAAAATAATAGTCGAAAATATGATGTATTGATTAAGCTCACAGCTGTATGCACATTTCGTCACCATTTCACGAAGAGGCAATTTCTGAAAAAATCATGCATTTTGGCAAATCAATGTTTTTACACATTTTGAATGTTACTATTGACATCAACATTTTCCCCAAGTTTCAAGTGATAAAACGTTATACTTTTCTAATTACACTAATTAGCACAATGAACATTTTCCCAAACTATCGGTTTTGCGTTTTCACGAACAGCCACATTTAGATTTGCCAATTGTTACATTGAAGTACATACATGTAGCGCCATGGCACGGTGCCAACAGAGGCTACTCTGCGTTTTCAGTTTTCACACGAAGGGACAATTTGTGACCTATATAAATTTTAGTTTTCACGAACAGACACTCGTCGTTTATGCATTGGTTTGTACACGACGCGCTCACGACGCGCTGCACACAGACCTCGTTTTGTAGTTTTCACGAAGGGAAACTTGTGTTTAACAGTTAATTACTCAATAATTAAACTAACTATAATTAAAATAGCAACAGGTTTGCATGATTTAAGATCTCCACCTTGTCTATATAGACATAAAGTTGAACCCAAGACTAGCTACCAGGGGCGGATCCAGGATTTTCCAAACGGGGGGCGTGAAAATATTCCAAGCAGCAAAATGATAAATGAAGTTTGTTGCCCCATTTCTCCCTCCCCTTCTCTTTCTCTCCCTCTTTTTTTCTTTTCTCCCTCCTTTTTTTTTTTTTAATATGAAAAAGGGGGGCGTGCGCCCCCCACGCCCCCCTGGATCCGCGCCTGGCTACAATCTTGACCACTCAACTAAGCTATAGCCTGAGTCTTCATCCTATGTGTAGAACCCATTCTGTGCATTAACTTTCAGCACCGGAATGTGACATGACAGGGCCCCGTGATGATTGTCAAGCTAATACCATTTGCACGATACCCGGCAGATTATTATTGTTGCATTATAAAATTGCATTTTAGGGACAATCTTTTTGTTTTTTATTTTTGTATGCGGACGGTGTGCAACCTTAGAACTTTTAGAAGCTGCGAAATAGAGTCATCAACTTGAAGAATTTTAAATGTCTCTTGAGGCCTAGTCGGAAACAATCTAAAGAATGGTCAGGTTTAACTTGGTATTAATCAAAATAAAAAGAACTTGTTTCGTTTGGGTACAAAAGTAGGAATTCTTTTGAAAATGAAGGCCCAATTCAAGCCATCTTGGCCTATGTTTTTGTTTGTGCGCACCATTTCTTTGTAATTATTTTGGGTAGAATGTTTTATTCTTCTTCTTTTGTTGTTGTTGTTGGGGGGGGGGGGTCCACTTTTGGGGGGACTTTTTGTAACGGGCCGGGGATGACCTTACTTCCTGGATCCTGGAGGAGAGACACAGGATTCGCATGGTAGGGGAATTAAAATAAGGTCCAAACGAACTTGGACGTTGCCTACATTGTTTGACCCATTTTCAGTGGTTATCCCGTTATCCACCATTACTGGACTTTTATTCCGGGTCATAACATTGTTGTTTTTTCTTCAGAATTAATTGCAGTTGAAAATAGTTTACTTACGTAATGAACATTACGAAAAAAGCGCCCTCTATAGGATTTTCCAAAAGAATTATGTAAGAAAGTCGTAGTCCTCGTCTTACCACCACGCCATTGCGCACAATAATAAGGGTAAAGATTACTGCACCAGCCTAAAGGGTTTGTTGCGATTGAGTTGTAGTCGGTCGTACTATTGTGTGTGTTGAATGAAGCTAGCGAATCAAGCCTAAATTGTATGAACAAATAATGGCTTCGCTTTTGAAGTTACCCCGTCGCTCCGTTGCAAATTTAATTACAAATTCAGCGAAATCGGTAAGTATTACTCCATGTGAAATGTTTCATTACATTTTTGTCATTTTAGCCGATTATGTGATTTTTGATTACACCATTTTTGCACCATCCGGATCCAGTGTAATTTAATAGTAATTAATCCAGTCCACACACATCGTTCAATGTATCCTACTACAGTCGCCGGTTTTCGGGGTACCATAGATTTTTCTTTGAATTGAAAAAATATAATAAAAATTATGCCATATATCAACAGATGCCCTAATTGGCTTCATTTGTTTATAAGAAGTATGCAAACATATAGTAAAACTTGATGGACATTGATTTGAAACTTTCACACCACGCACCGATGTTCGATGACTTCAATATTTAATAGCGTCCCACTCCCATTTGTTTTGAGTTTTACCTGTTTTCAAGGCAAACAAGAAAGTATGGTGTCCCGGTGAAGCCATACGTGGAAGAAACATCTGCAGTGACTAAACCAAGTGTTCTGTGAGACTTTGTGTATGACTCTATAGGCAGCAGTTGTCTTCATTTTAATTAAAAATATTTTTTATTTAATTTAAAAAAATTACCATGGTATTAATTTGCAAACACTAAAAAAATTTTTTTTTTAGTTTTATGTCTTCTTTATGTTTCTTAACATTTATAATAAAGCATACAAATAAACAGTGGAAATTGAATCACCAAGCCGATGGTTAAATGTTGATATTAATAATAACATGGAGCTCCTTTTTATAGCTCCATGATAATAATAATGACATGAGGGTTACAACAAAAATTCTCCAGACTATAAGAAAATGATATAAGGCACATGGCTTCTTTAAGCCTCTGTATTTTTTCCCCCAGAATTGAAAAAGTGTTTGATGAAACTTTTTCAGTGGGCAATTTTTTTGTTATGGCCCAGACAGTATGACATATTTTTGTACCTTGTAGAAATGCCTAAAATACCACAACTTTGTGCATTTACAAGTGCAACTAACCAGTGGAGCCATACATGTTTCTAAGTTTTGGTCAAAGGAGAGGAGACTCTCTGCTTGGCAAGTCAAACCACAAAAATTGTATCTAGGGACTGTTTACATCGCGCGCAGAGAGGTAAAAGATTTGCCCCGATTTCAGGGTCGCCTTGTATACAGGACCTCCTACGATACATGTTTACTGCAGCCGGCCGGCCAGACAGTGCAGTGACAGACACTGTGTACATCCATGATGATCAAACCGCAACAGCACTCACCAGTTCTTTTTTGAGTTTGTGACCTCTGAAACAGCACGCACTCACCCACTCCAGATCTAGTCCCACTGGTAGAGCAGTTTATTAATTGTAATTACTTAATACTTCCTTGTACAGTCCTTTGACCAGTTTCGGATCATTGACTAGTTCTGGATCACTTCAACTTTGCACTAACCACATAATTAAATTACTGCTCACATGACCAATTTCAGTTGATACATGTGAAGTATAACATCCTATAAATAAACAAACCTAAAATAAAGTACCAAACATCATCAACAAATAAATTATGACATTTTTTTGTACCATGCCCCTTGAAAACTTAGTATTTTGGACTTGTAATGGCGACCATGATAAGACTGACGTAAACCAGAGCCATTACAGCCCAACAAGGTGGGCTATCAAAGTACATGTAGTAGGCATTTGTGCACGAATATCCAATAAGAACTCTTAACTAACTTCACCAATGCATACACATCCAAAATAATAAAATACAATCCATTTAACTTCTGCTTCAATAAAAAGTACTAACTATAATTTATTTAAAAAAAGTACAGGCCCAAGTTAGATTCTAACCATAATTTAAGTAACAAGAAAAGGCCTGTAAGTGTAGCCCTCACCTATAAAGTGTAGCCCTCACCTTGAAGTGGCCGTCCGATCTTGTGAGTTGGGCAATATCTCAAAATTTTTTTATTTTTAAAGGCTGGCCTTTACTTTAATAAACTATATCAAGCTAGCACACCGTTTAGCGCCCTCTTTGACGCGTACACGAGTATCCAACATTAATTAATATACGGTATTAAATTACCAGGTCTCTCGTCCTCAATCACTAGTTGGGATTGGGGGGAACGAAACCACGACATGCTCTGCTTTCGATTCCCCATTTGTATGCGACCTTTTTCAATATTGTTTTTTCATCCCATAAAATAAGAATTTTCTTCTTAAAGTTTGTTTTACTGTTTAAAAATGAAGAACAAGTAATAACCATGAAGACAAATGAGACAAACCTTCTCGTACACAGTGCTGGTTCAAATAAAAACAGATAAACCCTGTCAGGAAGTGTTTTTCTCATTTTGATTCTGGTCTTGTTACAAAATTCCTTGGGCGATTTCACAAAGAGATAAGACTAGTCTTATCTGAAGTTAGGACAAGTAACTGGTCTTAACTTAAGACTAGTCCTATCTCTTAACATTGCCGACATGTAGGACTAGTCCTAAGTTAGGAAGAGTTTTGTGAAATCGACCCAAGGTCCATTAAACATGAGCTACAAGCCTTGTAGATTTTCCCCCAAAATTCGAGCACTGACCCTGCTGACTAATAAATTAAAAGTATATTTTTATTATGTTTTAATTGGATTTTACTAAATTAAACCAATTCTTTGAACACCACAATTTACAATGTAATAAGATAAAGAACCTGACTCTTTTACTGTTAGATCACATGTCCACTTGGCGCCAGACCGTTCCATTTCACCGTAGAGGGAAGACAGACAGGAGGGGATGCAAAAACAGGATCTGTAAGTAAACTTATTTAGTTTATCTCTGCTTTTTTTTCTTCTATTTTTTCTAACTTATAGGATCAGTGCAAAAAGGTTGTTTGTTGACTTATTATATTGCAATGGTTTGTAAGGCAAACCAAAATAAATTCTTTCAAAACTATCCTGTGCTCACTTTTATAGAGCTGCTTAAGCACAAAAAAATAACAAAGCACAAAACAATAGACCCTTCCCATGTAAAATGCACATCGTGCATGCGCATGAACACTACTGGTTGGCAAAATGAAAACACATCGTGCCTTTTTTTTTAAGCACTGTATACTCAGTACCTTGGATTTCTTTTGACAGAACTCGGTAAAGTACTGAGTATAGACCCATTGCATATGACGTCACACTCTCAAAAAGGAGGCAGATCATTGGACGATAGCTGTTCTCTGTGCGTAAAAACGTGCGCGTGACCTCAGCGTATCTGTAGCGTTTCGCGTTATGCAAGGGGGATCTATTGATTTATATAGACCCGGAATGCGCCTCCGAACAATGCGCATCATTTTGGGTGTCAAAACTCTCTTTTGTGCATGTTTGTATACGATTTTGACACCCAAAATGACACCCAGGATAGGCGCATGCATCCTGGGTGTCATCCATGCATATGAGTACGCTGCGCGTTGTGCAATGGGTCTATACAGTGCTTTATACACATCGGTGTAAGGGTGAAGAAAAAAAATGAAAATCTAATTGCTATTAATACGTGTTTATGTTTTCTTTTAATTTTCATCAATGTACTTTTTATCTTTACCAGCCAAATAATAAATGAAATACAATAAAATGAAAGATGTATTTTTGTTAACTAGATTTCCAGAGACTACCCAGTAGTTGACCACACATTTGATGCTGTTGTTGTTGGAGCAGGAGGGGCTGGTTTACGGGCTGCATTTGGTCTTGCTCATGAAGGATTCAAGACAGCCTGTATCTCTAAGCTGTTTCCAACAAGATCCCACACAGTCGCTGCTCAGGTGAGATTAAGACCCTGATCTGTATCATTGAGCCATTCTGCGTTATCAGATGCAGACTGCCACAGATATGCTTTAGGGAGTGTCTTAAAGTCAGAATGGTAGGAGCATTCTTATTGGATCTGTTGAGTATTCGGGGGGGGGGGGGGGGGGTGGCACATGGACTGGTCTGTTGGACCGCCAGAACGTTCTGTTGTAACAGTCAAAATGTCATCACACATATCTTGTGTAGAGATGTTAATGTAGTTTGGTACAATGTCGCGGTCCAGTGGAACATTCTGGCGATTTACTGGATTGCAGCGTGTGCCCACAGGAACGTTCCTTTGCTCCTAGACCAGGCCAAACTTTTGAGATGCTGCTCCCTTAATAATAATAATAATAATAATACACAACATTTATTAGGCGCTTAATACGGATGTTTCTAAGCGCACCATTGTCTGACTACACATTTTTTCCTGCAAGGTATGTGGAGCAGGCCTTGCGCTAACTTTTTTTCAAGACTAGCCCGCCGGGCTAGTCAGCTGTACATTCGACTAGCCCGCACAAATTTTCACTAGCCCATTAGAGATTTTAATTTGTGTGTGCGTCAAAATCAAGCTTTGGTCCGTCAACACGCCGGTGTGCATCAAGGTCCGTCAAGACAATGTCCACAGAAAAAATTACGGCATCGCGAATATGTACCTTGTAATTTTGTGTTTCGTGTGGACCGTAATGGTATGGGTATAAATTTCAAGCGATCAATCAAACAATCAATCATCCACAATTTACAAAACAAATACGCTAATAAACCAAACTTAGAAATGCTCCTTTTTTGCATGTACATTGTAGAACCAGTATTTGCTTTTCACATACCGTTCCATTTTGCATCAACATCGACGACTCTACTACCATGCTGCCGCTGTGTGTCACATCATGTAACGTTTCAACAACGAATTTGTAGGTCCTTTTCGAAACCATGATTGTGACTTATGTTCCGGCTTTGACTTCTGTCTGCCTGTATACTGTCCCGTACCAAAACCACACGTTTTCAAAATTACTAATAGAGCCTAAGCCTGAGACCAAGCAGAAGCCCTGGTTTCGAAAAGGACTTTAGTCTGGCTCTCTCCTCTATGTTCCATACAACAATACGTAAGTGAGTAGGGAAACAAACAACTCGAATTTCCAGGGGTTGGAAGACGCCCGGTGGAGTCTAATCGTAACCTTCTTCCAGTGATATTTGATTCAAAATTATAACCTCGTACTTATAAACACATCGCTCTCGCCGCACTATTTTTTCCGGACTGCATGCCTTGCTCTCTCTATGACATCGATCGTCATGCCACTCGTTCGTGTTTGTGTGCCCATCAGTTGCAGCGCGGTGTGCGTCTTTTGTGCGTACTTTTCGAGAAATGGTGGGTCAAAAATACGTTGGTAGTGCGTCAAATGAACAAGTGCGTAAACAAGTTGGTAATTTTTGACTAGCCCGTTGGGCTACCTAGAAGCACATTTGACTAGCCCGCAGCACTCTTGACTAGTGTTTGCACGCCGGGCTAGTGTCTAAATCGAGCCCTGTGGAGCTACGTTTGAAGTATGAGGCCTATTCATTTATAGAACCATGCAATGGTTTACAAGGTGCTGTGGCGCAATATATGCTGCAAATCAAACCAGGAACACCGGGCGGACTCTTCTCTTTACGATAAGTGCACTGGTTTCTTTCAGAAACACCAGAGCTTGAGTTCGGTGTTCTTATCCGCTCGGCCACGACACGCCACACGCCTTACAAAATGTACATGTACTTGCCAAGATGTACATTACATGGAGGTCACGTCCTGAAATGACAATTCCCCATGTAGACCCACTCTCTGTCATTTATTTAAAAACAATCAAAATCATTAGGTTTTTAGCCCAGAATATTCGCAAAATCTAGACAAAACTGAACTTGATTTATAAGCAACCCAGTGTTACCTTAAATACATTCAACCATGCTATATTTGTTTCTTACAGGGTGGTATAAATGCAGCACTTGGTAATATGGAACCAGATAATTGGAGATGGCACATGTAAGTTGAGTTCTTGAATGTCATTTGAATCCATAAAATATAGATTGAAACCTGGAGGGTTACAACTGTACAAGTATTTAAACATCAGCAAATTACCTTAACCCTTAGCATGCCACCATTAGTGTGTACACACAAACCCTGTGGCGCCGCATTTCCTACAACGCGCAGCAGGTAATACAGGGCCAAACCATTTTGCACAAATTACCTTTTGAATACAGAGTTTTAGAGAAAAATGCAAAATAACAATTTGTTCAGCATTGTATACTCAATATCATGCAACAAAAAATCATATTTGTAGGCCCTAAGGTAGGGCCAGTAGGATGAGTATATGGAACCAACCAGTCATCATTGTAGACTCTCCGAAATACACCACGCATCTCATCGTCACCACCCACTCGCTGTTGATTTTCAATGGTGGAATTGCCCGATTCAGACCCATCGATGCTGGTGGACTCGGCTTCTACATCAGAACATGTACATGTGTATGTACATTACAATCACCATTGCTCTTGCCTTCACCGTCGTTGAAATGTTCATCGAGAAAGGACTCTTCAAAGTCCGAATCTCCAAAGTTCGAATCATCGAAAATCTTCCGAAATGGAATCAACTTTCTACGGCGAGGAGTAGTTGGTAAAGCCTTCACATCATCATCTTCTTGTTGCAGTCGCTTTTCAGATAGGCTGCATGAATTGTTGATTTAAGGAACAGGATTTTTCTCTTTTTTCTCTCTCTTATCTTTATGGAGACGATGTTTGTTTTGATGTTACTCTCGGCTGGCTCTTTTCCTGAAGCTTTTTTGCAGATCTTGGCAGTAGCTCTTCATTTCTCTGCTTCTTATCACGCCAAGTCTCTTAACTTGTTGGGCGATTTAAAAATACATAGATCTAAAATGTGCATGTTATACAAGTGTACACACATGTACATTTTGAAGAGATCTTAAATTTGTATGCTTGCGGTAGCAGTTTTTAAGCTATATCCCTCTATGATAGTTGATTAAAAATGCACGCGACATTGCACATTCTTTGGCAGCAGAAACAATGGACGATTAAATCAAGAGCTAGCATTTGTGGGTAAAAGGTGAAGGAATTAATTATAATATTTTCTTTCTGGTGTATGCCATGCATGCTATATAATACATGTGTATGTATGATATCCGCGCCACAACCGTTAAAAATAGCAATAATTTTATTTAAAAACTGAAAGCATTTACAGCTAAATTTTTTTCTTACAATGAGAGCACAACTCGTAGGGAAAAAAAAAATATTGCATTTAAGCAGTGGTGCATTCGAAAAAAAAAAAAAAAAAACAATATGTTTTCCACTCACATTACATGCCTTTATAAAATATCTCAAGCTTTTTTTTTTGAAAAAAAAAAAAAAAAAAAAGGAAGAAAATTTGTCATGAAAGGTAGTTTTCTCATCTTTCAGTTCAGTGTTAGATGGAAAATAAACTTATCACTCAAAATAATGGTATTACCCCCCAAAGAGGCAAAATTTATTTGAAACTTTAATGGTTTTTTTACCCTAAATGTGTCGCTATGCAATAAAAAAATTAAAATGATAGAATTGCCCAAATGCAGCTTGGGCATCCATTGCTGACGTCTCTTTGTTTTAACGCACGAACGAACTCGGAGTTTTAAAGGAGAATATAACACATAAAAAATATAAAATAAGCTGTGTATTGATGAGAAAGTGTTGTCGACGTAGTCAAGGAAGGTTGAGAAGGTCAGGGGTCAATGATTTCCCAGAAATCACTGAGTTAAGATCGGTTATACCCGCGGGCGACTCCAGTCGCCGATGGCGCTTTGTGTGTGAAATGGGCTCCGCGACGCGAGTCGCTGATGGCATGCAAAGGGTTAATGTTCTTATAGCCTAAACAAATACTTTGATCTATAGACCTTGCATTCCAGTGAAGACATTGTCTTTGTCATGCACAAAGCTTTATTGATACGTTTTAGTTGATGGGTATTCTAAAAAAGCAAACTGATCATATTCACCTTACAGGCCTGGAATAACCCGAAAGCCATGGCTCCTGTTGCCCCTGATCTTGGCCTTGGTGTCCCCCTTTTTAGAAGTTTCCCAAAGACTTTATAATTTTCCAATGGAAGTGCCCTTTGCAAAATGAAAATGGCCTTGCCCTTTCAAAGATGAAATTCCAGGCCTGACTTTAAAAAATTTCCAAATGGTCAGGAGTTGTCGAAATCACTTTGTATATATATTTACATATACTTTTATATTTATGTAGGTATGACACAGTCAAGGGATCTGATTGGCTAGGAGATCAAGATGCAATCCACTACATGACAGAGGAGGCACCAAAGGCTGTCATTGAGGTAATTTGGCATATTACATCTATTTTAACATATCGTCGTGTCAGTGCAAAAACATTGTTCCTCGCACCAAAATCCTCTTTGCAAAAAATGTTTTATCTCAGCGCCTACTTGTTTTGTGTGTACGTCTGGGCTTTCTTAAGCGAGATATGATGCTTTGACAATTTCAAACTTGCACATAAAGTAAGTACTATTTTATTAATAACAATAATACTGATTTCTTATATAGTGCTTTATCACACTCGATGGGCGTATCAAAGTGCTCAGTGTTTTTTTCCTGCAAGGTATGCAAAGCTACGTTTTGAATTATGAGACCTATTTCTTTTAGGAGATACAACGTTTTTGCACTGACGCAACAATATGAAGTTCGAACTTTGCATGGTTTTAAAAAAAAACTTGAGAGGTTCAGGAACATCTCTGAAAAGAACCAGTGGTGTAACAACTCACAGTCTAGAGAGGTTTGTGGTAGCACCATGGAAATATCTCTTATGAGTTGTGTTGGCTCTGAAATGAGCTTGCGATTTTACAACTCCAAATGTAGAGAGGTTTGTGGTAGCACCATGGAAATATCTCTTATGAGTTGTATTGGCTCTGAAATGAGCTTGCGATTTTACAACTCCAAATCTAGAGAGGTTTGTGGTAGCATCATGAGATGGTTGATAGAGTTCTAACTGCTTTTGAAAAAGCCAATGATCAGTCCCTTTTGTTTAAACTAAGAATTTAAATTTCTCAACAGCTTGAGAACTATGGCATGCCATTCAGTCGAACCGAGGAGGGTAAAATCTACCAGAGGGCGTTTGGTGGTCAGAGTTATGATTATGGTAAAGGTGGTCAAGCTCATCGATGCTGTGCTGTTGCTGATAGAACTGGACATTCACTTCTTCATACTCTCTATGGACAGGTTGGTCAGCAATGTTTCCTTCTACTGGAGAAAACAAGAATATAAATTATCAAATTATTAAGTTTTTTCAGAGTTACAAGGATCGATTCTCTTCCTTACTGTAAGAAAAACCACCATTATTCAGTAACTTAACACTCAAATTGTTGGACTCTGATTATGGTGGTATGCTTGATCCCATGTAAAGCACAATCACTTTACTAGTGCAGTCCTCAGTCCAACACCATTCAGTAACTCAACACCCAAACTGTTGAACTCTGATTATGGTGGTATGCCTGATCCCATGTAAAACAAAATCAGTTTACTAACTGCAGTTTTCGGTCCAACGCCATTCCGTAATTCTAAAACCAAACTGTTGGACTCTGATTATGGTGGTATGCTTGATCCCATGCAAATTTAACCAGTTTACTTCTGAAGTCTTTAGTACAACAGAACAAAAAAAACATGTAGTTGGATTTTGATGGGTTGATGTTATAGATCATAGAATTGTTTGACGAATGAAATAGCCAAGGCCGGTGCCAAATTTTATAGAGCGGCTGAAGCAAAAAATATTGCTTTAAAATTTTCTGCCAAGCAGATTTGAGCGGGATACCAGTCACAAATGGTACATGTGACATGGTAGTTTGGCTGGTAAGCATAATTTTATTGTGCTTAGCATCTATTTGTGCTTAAGCAGCTCTATGAAATTGGGCCCTGGACATAGGTTCTAAATCTGTTTAGTTTTTTCATTTTAAACAAAATGTTTCCCATTTGATTTCAGTCCCTCCGCTATGATTGCAACTACTTCATTGAATATTTTGCCTTGGATTTGATAATGGAAGATGGAGAATGTCGAGGAGTGACTGCTCTGTGTCTTGAAGATGGAACTATTCATCGAATCCGATCTAAGAATACCATCTTAGCTACAGGGTAAGTTCAGCTGATAGAATAGGTACAGGTCCTACACAAGTATGTATTATTCTAAATGATCAATAGCCTCAATTGCCAGTCAAACTGAAAAAAGTCAAATGCAAAATTATTGTAATTAGTAAACTTGCAGGTACGACCACGTATATAGGCCTAACTCTTTTTTTGAGAAGTGTTGGCTCTGAGAAGAGCTGAACGGATGTGGTCTCTACGTTTGGAACAGTATACTCTGCCTCGTGAAGACGAGCAGAGTATACTGTTCCAAACATCAAGACCACACCAGTTCTTTTCAGAACCAACACTCCTCCCAAAAGAGTTTTATATATGGTTGTACCCGCAGGGTTACTAGTAATAGTTTTTATTATGATCCACACCGTGCAAAGCTTCAAACATCACTTATTTTTATGATATGTTAAAAAAAATTCTCACTTCAATCACAGTATACAAACTGTGAAATTCTATTTATTGAACTGGTAAGATATTTCTAGATTAAAATTATTTAGTAAATATTGCTTTCTCTGAATTAACCGTGCTGCAGTGTTTTGTTATAAACTTCTAATTAGTGTCGGGAGATCCACCTACAACTCTTTCTGGACTCAACCTTACCATCTTGCACTTCCCATACCACATAAATCCATTTCGGAGATTGCCCACTGACAATACAATGACTGAGGGAATTTCTGAATGCGATTTTATTTTTTTGTTTGATTTTATTCTAAGGGACTAGCACTACAACCCATAGGCCTTAAGAGATGTTATGCTAGTGCTTTTCTGATGGCTTTTTCAGTGGCTTGTCGTGGCCGAGCAGATAAGAACACCGAACTCAAGCTCTGGTGTTTCTGATCAGCACAGTGTGGGTCCGAGTCCCGGTCTTGACACTTGTGTCCTTAATTAAGCAAGACGTTTAACCATTATTGCTTCGTCCTTCAGATGGATTGTAAATCCGCTGGTCCCATGTGTTGTGTAATGCACGTAAAAGAACCCAGTTACACTTATTGCTAAGAGAAGGGGTTTGCCCCAGTGTTTCTGGCAGTGGCTGCTGAATGCACTGCAGCACCTTTTCAACCCTTTATACAAATGGGTCTCATAATTCCAAAACTTAAAAAAAACCTGTCTGGAATTAAATGACGATAAGCGATTTGAGACGTCCATAGATAAAGCGCGATTTGTTGTTACCCTAATACACTGTAGATGATAATTTTGCATTGGGGATTAGGGTTAACAAAATTAACATCTATTAAATCGTTGTGGTACCCGCTGCTACAATGTAGCACATAGGATTCAAACTGCCTCTAGCCACCAGACTAGCTCGGTGGTCTAGTGGTAAGACATCTGCTCTAGCAATGCAAAGGTCATGGGTTCGAATCCCACTCGAGTGATTTGCCTGTGGATTTTTTTCACAGTACTCGGGAAATTTCTGAGTACACATTGCTTAATTCACATCGGTGTAAGGGTAAAAACAAATTATATTATTATTATCATTTATTATCAATTATTATGGCTGTTTTAGAGTTTGAGTTATAAATGATGTAATTCGTGTGTGATTATCTGCAGGGGTTATGGTCGAGCCTATTTCAGTTGTACATCTGCTCATACCTGTACTGGTGATGGGACTGCTATGTTAACCAGAGCTGGCCTTGCCAATGAAGATATGGAATTCGTTCAATTTCATCCAACAGGTTAGAACGTTTGACACATTCCATTGAGAACAAACGTGTAATCAGTTTGAGTTGTACTTAAAAAAAAAAAAAAAACAGATTATTGACCATAATAATATGTGATTTATTCTCCCTGTGACTTGTTTCCCACAAGTTTGTTTAAAGATTAAAAAAACAAAACATAAAAGCATGCAGTTCTTTACAGAACCAAATTCCTGGTTTGAATTTGCATCCTTAATTAATGTACTGTAATTAAAGGAACATTACAGAATTGGTTTTTGCTAACAAAACAGTTGCTGGCAGTGTAAGCACTTTATATAATCCACCATATACATAAACTGACAAACCTGTGGAAGTTTGAGATCGATCGGCCATCTGAGTCACGAGAAAATAGTGAAAAACCGATGACACATTTGCATGTGTTATACAATGCATGAATAAAACGCTCATGAGCGATAAACTCCAATCGGAAATTAGTTTTATTTATTTCTCATCAAATATGGCATTTCAGACAGAAATATTTCTAGGGATGTTTTCTACTATCATCATCATTAGACCGTGTAAGTTTTATGTAAATCTGTGATCTTAAAGAAAATTTTAATTACCAGATCTGTAACGTTCCTTTAAGTAATTAAGGTAATTAAATCTTTCAAATTTCAGCTCCAAATCCACACAGCAAATATCGCTAGTTTTAACCTGAGTCTATTTTGAATTTTTGTTTAGGTATCTATGGTGCTGGTTGTCTGATCACTGAGGGTTGCCGTGGTGAAGGAGCTTACCTTCTTAACAGTGAAGGAGAACGCTTCATGGAACGTTACGCTCCTACAGCCAAGGATCTTGCATCCCGTGATGTCGTCTCTCGTTCCATGACGATTGAGATTCGAGAAGGGCGTGGTTGTGGGCCTCAGAAGGATCACGTTTACCTCCAGCTGTCTCATCTTCCTCCTGAACAGTTAGCGTCTCGTCTCCCAGGAATCTCAGAGACTGCACAGATCTTTGCTGGTGTTGATGTTACCAGGGATCCGGTACCTGTGTTGCCAACTGTCCATTATAACATGGGCGGGGTACCAACCAACTTCAGGGGTCAGGTATGAAGCTAAATGATAGTTTCCCTTTTTGAAAAACGATTTATTTTTTAATGCTGTCAATAAAACAAATAATCCATGAAAAGGTACAATACTAAACACTCCAAAACTGATCGACAAACACTTTTGCAATTTGACTTTATAATGAAAAGTGTAAATTGTGTGATGAGACATCTTGACTTGCCGAAACCCAACAAGTCAAAGGGAATCAGGTTGGCTCAGTGGTTTCTTTCCCTGCCTTTCACCGAGCCTTGCATGTGGATTGGGTTTTCAGTCCTTACCTGATTGCGTGGGTTTTTCCCCATTAGGGTTTTCCTCCCACATCTAAAACTTTATATTTCTTCATCGTTTCCTAGTTATCCTATTGAAGGCGCTAATTGTGCTATAGGATGTGTAACATAAATATATCTAAATAATGAATGTTAAAAATCATAGATTTGTCTCTGTCACATATTTCAATCGAGATGTGTCTAAGGATGAATATTCTCATGTTCCTAATTGCAAACCATATCCAGTGGTTCATTGATTTCCTCTTTTGGAATAGAGAATTTGAGTACAAAGGTCACATTGTGTTAAACAGATGTTAATTTTGCATCGGGGATAACAAATGTAATTTTATTCTTACCCTTACACTGTACACTGATGTGTATTAAGCACTGTATACTCGGTACTTTCCCCGAGTTCTTCCTGAGTGATTTGCCTGTGGATTTTTTTCACAGAACTCTGGAAAGTACTGAGGATACAGTGCTTAATACACATCGGTGTAAGGGTAAAAACAAATTATACACATTGTGTTTGTTTGTTTGTTATTTATGCAAGTTTGCCTCAATTAAGGCTAAAAAGCTACTTTTGGTAAGGAGCTACATGTACAAAGAGAAAACATTTAACATGACAATAACTCGGTGGAAAGAAAAACAGGAATGAGAGGAAAAGGAAAAAGGGAAAAACTTGCAGAATTTTGCCAGTCCAGAAACAAGGTAGAACCTCTTCACCGGACCACGGCAAAAGATGGGAACGACGTCAGATGGAAAAGAAGAGTTTTCCCTACCCCCAATAAATTGTTGGCCTAGTGCTAAGGATTCAATTGTCATTGATTATTTACAGGTGATCAAGTATGAGAATGAAGAGGACCATGTTGTACCAGGTCTGTATGCTTGTGGTGAAGCAGCATGTGCTTCAGTTCATGGGGCTAATCGGCTTGGAGCCAACTCCCTTCTGGATCTTGTGGTGTTTGGTCGTGCCTGTGCTCATACCATTACAGAGATCAACAAACCAGGGGAACTTATTCCAGACATTAAACCTGTAAGTTGAAATTTATCACTTGAGATAAAATGTTCTCAAACCTCAGTCGAGTTCTTTATGGAATTATACAGGATTGGTAGAGATGACAACGTCTGTGTAATTAGCACAGAATTCATAAAATTGGTTTGCATATTTTTTAGCTCCTGGTAAATGGGGCTTATTGATCAAGAGTGGTCTTCAAATGCTTTGTTTGGCAAAAGTAACATTCATTTTCTAAGTAAAACATAGACAGTGTTCAACCATATACATGTACATGAAATAACAAACCTGTATAATTTGAGCTTAATGCATTGTGTGAAAAAGCATGCACAGTTTTCAGCATGTAAACACATTGTCCATAATTTAGGTTGTAACAACCAAAATCACTAGTTGCGATTTTTTAAAGGTTTTCAGACACTATCCTGAATGTGACTTCATTTTTTCAGAGGGAAATATTTCACAGAAAAAAATGGTTCTAGTATGAACTTCATAATCAGTAAGCTTTCAGACTAAAATTAAACAATGACATTTGTTACCCTTGCCAATCCTGTATAATACCTTTTAGTCACTGTGAAGCTTGACATTTCCATAATTTAAGGTTTCTTTTCAACACCATGATTTGTAAGGTACTTGAATTTGAAGTCATGATTGATCTGTACAGGATGAGGTTTACATACATTTAGTATTATTATTAAATTATTACAATTCAAACATTGCGGCCCTGGAGCTAACTTGCAATTAAAAGCAATATCAAAGTTCAACAGCAATAAAACCTTAAGCAGAAACTCAACAAACTTAGCTTAGGGAATCTTTGCTCTGATTTGATAATTTTGACAAGTTGAAATATGAGAGAATAGAATTAGCTGTTGCACACTGCTTACCAATCAAACGCACCTATGGTATAAATGCAAACAAATAGTTAACAGCCTGAAGTTTCGACCCCAGCAGAGTCTTTATCGAACGCTAAATGACAACACAACATTTAGCCTTAAAGAGACTCAGCTAGGGTCAAAACCTCAAACCATTAATAGTTTTTTGGAAGATGAAATGTGCGGTTGGAAAAAAACAGATTACCGATTTTATAATGACATAATCGTTGCAATGGATTTCTCTGTTGTTTTTTAGGATGCTGGTGAATCCTCAGTAGCTAACATTGATCAACTGCGATACGCTGATGGTAGCATGAAGGTTGCTGATATCAGACTTAACATGCAGAGAGTAAGTTTCACAGAATATTTCTCTATTCACAAAATACCAGGGACAGTGTATCCATTCTGATTGGTTGAGAGGAGATCACATGGCTATGTTTAAATGTGCGATATAAACACAGTGAGTGGTCTTTAAGCATACGCGTGGCACACAAGCTTATAGGCAGGCACTAATTTACGCGTAACGTTATCAATACATACCGATACTCAATATTAAATATATTAGCACGTGCACGTACGCACAACTGTTTAGCGTAAGCATGCAGTTTTACCCTTTGTGGGACGGAGTTCAAAGGACGTGACAGGAATTTAAAATTTCCAGAGAGGTTTTACAGATTTTCCAACATTATTATGCCTTTTAACAAAAAAGGCATTGATGAATGGGAATAAACAGGCATGCAACTCTTCCGCGTTTCCGCGGATTTCTGCGTTTTAAAAAAAATGATCATCGCTTTTTTTTTTTTAAAGCCTAATGTATGCTTGGCAACAACAATGTACAACCACAATAATGTGAAATAAGCCTAGTTACTGGATCAACGGGGTGCCCCAATTCGACCAGCGTAAGTGTGTGACGCGCGCTCTCTTGACGTTCCACGATCATTCTTGCATCATGTAGTGTTTCAGCTCTTTTTTTAAGGGTCCATTCACAGGCCTGTACATGCTAAGAGCATAATAAACCTCAACATTTTCTAGGGTACCATTGTGGGTCTCATGTCCCTTGGCGTTTTGGCTGCCTCGCTCCGCGCTTGTTTTGTGCCTTTGAAAAGTTTCCTCTTTTTTTTTCATCGGGCAGTTGCATGCCTGAATAAAAGAGTGGTGACTCGGTCTTGAATTTTTCATTTCAAACCTTGCAGGGTCGAGGCAGTGCAATAAATGACCTCGCCTGCTGGTTTTAAACAGCCGCTTAAGACCTCGCACCACTCTTTTATTTCCTTACTAATAATTCCCTCATTTGCTTGTTTTTCTATTTTCATTGCCTTGAGGATCTTATTAGCATGCGCTATGTACGACTCTGGTGTTACTAAGTTGTATATTTGGTTATTAGTAAGTCCTTTTGGTACTCTTGGAAGAGTTATAGACCTTTATCATGGTGCTGTCATCTTAACTTTATCCCATTCTAATCAATGTAACCAAACAGAGGCTGGAAGGAAAAATAGTCTGGTTCCTTTTTGTTCAATTAATATTAGCATTCAGCACTGTTATTGGATACAGGGAACATGACCAAGATGGTGGCATCTTGATAAAGGTCTATTGGCTCAAAAAGAACCATTTGGTTTATTTTCAAAAGAGATCCACAGGAACATCTTCGCATCTTCTTTAAATGAAGGCAGGAGCATCTTTTGTCCTTAACCAATTATGTTTGTGTACACAAGTTTACAATAATTTGTGTTATGACGATTTGTTTTTCTTGTTCATAATCCCAGATAATGCAGAATAATGCTGCAGTATTCCGAACTGGAGAGACACTAAAGGAAGGAGTTGACCTCATTAGTGATGCGTACGGCACCATGAAAGACATGAAGGTATTGCATTCAAACTTCTTGTTCATTGTTTCTTGTGTGTCATACAACGTTCTACGCTTTAACAGTGATGAGTTTACTACGAATTGGCCTATTAAGGTACCATCAAATATGTCATGGAACCTATCTACTTTTGTTGTTGTACACACTGTAGTTGTGTGATTGTTGCATAGCGTAGAAATTAGACCTCGTAATTCTTTTTTGTTATTTCTTTGTTGTACAGTTGTGCGATTGTGGTATTGTGTGGAACACTGATCTAAAACTCTTCTTTGCTCATACTTCTTTGATGTATAGTTGTACGATCGTGGAATTGTGTAGAACATTAATCTAATAATCTTCTTTGTTTATAATTCTTTGTTGCACAGTTGTATGATCGTGGTATTGTGTGGAACACTGATCTGATAATCTTCTTTGTTTATAATTCTTTGATGTATAGTTGTGCGATCGTGGTATTGTGTGGAACACAGATCTAATAATCTTCTTTGTTGATACTTCTTTGATGTACAGTTGTACGATCGTGGTATTGTGTGGAACACTGATCTGATAGAGGCCTTGGAGTTACAGAACTTGATGTTAAACTCTGTCCAGACCATGGTCAGTGCTGAAGCACGTAAGGAAAGCAGAGGAGCTCATGCAAGGGAAGATTTCAAGGTAAGAAGGTGCTAAGGGGGTACAAGTTACCCCCCAAGACTAAATCTATCCAGTAATAGCCCTAATACATCTTGGGAAATTAGAAAACAGTTTACAAAACCAATCGAGCTGTCAAGATGGACGCCATGTTGTACATGTAGTTTACAAATGACTATGCGAGGTTTTCTAGTTGTCTACCGCATTGCTTCAAAATCAGCGCACTAAGATGGTTGCCGGTGTTGCTTAAACTCAGGTTTCACCCAGAATCCTTTGCGCGATTATGCGCATTGAGACATGCATGGGCTATATACCTCATTAATTGTTGATCCATTACAATTGTGATTATGAGAAAAAAATAGCATACTAGGTTAAACATTGCATGCAAATTGTGGATGACATGTAGGAACCGAAGATGTCTACACCATGTTGGATTTGGAGACATTCTGTGGACTTACACACCTCTACACAAAATGTTCATGAACTGGAAATTGCGGGGTGGGGGGGTCTTTAAGAGGATGCATTTTCTCAAAGTGAGGTAGATATTTCAGAGCGAAGGAGCGATCATACTAAATCATTACAAATTAACTTCCAATGGAAATGGGACAAGAATCTCAACAGGGTGTTAGTAATAAAAAACAATGTTTCTTAAAAATGAAGGGCTGGGTGTTCATTACCAGAGGAAAGTTTCTCTTCCTCTTTGAACTTGTTATGTAAATCGATTGAAATGATTGATGCTATCCCGTAGATTTCTGAGTCCATGGACCATTAAGTAAGGGGTCCATGAAAAGCCTGTCACAATCAACAGTCGGTCAGGTTGGCGTAGTGGTTTCTTTCCTCGCCTTCCACCTCTGGGACCCAGGTTCAAATCACACCGGGGGCACTATGTGGATTTGGTTTTCAGTCCCTACCTGATTGCGTGGGTTTTCCCTGAAATAATCTTTTGGAGTTTTCTTCCCACCTCTAAAAGTGAAACTTCCTTCTTTGTCTTCTCTCCATGGGGTTCTTGGCTAGTACAGGGTTCTTGGCAAATACTAGCATATTTGACTGAGCGCCTGACAGCAGCCACTCAAATCAGCTCTGTATTTGTTTGTTAATTTCTTAGTATATTGCTCATTTTGTGTTCTTATTTTTATACAACTGGATTTGTTACTACACCTGGAATCTACAGGACTTTTTTCTGTGTGTCCTGGAGTCATCTGAGTTGTGAAAATAGTGATTTTCTGTTGGAATTTTTCACTGTCTCATTTGAAAATTCTGGTGTACAAAGCTAACACACACTTTGGTGGCTGCATGCTGTGCAGTCAGCCACCTCGTCCATGGACATTGTTCGCCCATCTGGGGACAATGGAGGTAAGTATCCTTTTTATTCTCTCCCTGCTTGCTAGACCATTGTACTGCACTGACTCATCTGTGGTCAGCTTTGTTCCATCAGCATCAATTGTGCTTAGTGCTTGCATTCTGCCAAAGTCACAGCTAGGATTCATCCAGCATCGGAAATATTTGAAATGCCCTGTGTCATATTATGACAATTCCCCAGCCACTTTTCATTTGGAAATTGTGATCTTCGGTGACATTGCTGTAAATCCCGGCCCTGAAGCTGAAAATAACTCAAACTCAGCAGAAGCTAGTCCAAACTCTACAAATTCCTACTCACGTAACAAGCTTCTCAGTCTCCGTTATGCCCCATCCACACGTGCCTCGACTCTGCCTTCCTGTAAACTTACATTGCAGAATCTTGGCCTTTTTGTAAATCCCAGCACTGTTTACCGACCTAGAACTGTTCATAAACTCCCTATACCTGAAGTTACACCCCCATCTGTTCTAGCACCAGTGACTCCTGCCAAATCTCAACTCAGCCTTTGTGTTCTGAACACACAGTCCATCTGTAACAAGTATGACGATTTTACTGATTTTGTTCTGCAAAAAGATCTGGACCTTGTTGCCGTTTCAGAAACATGGCTGAGACCAGATGACAACTTAACATGTCGTCAGTGTACCCCTGCTGGCTACTACTTTCATCACATCCCAAGACCTCACAAGACCGGTGGAGGAGTTGCAATACTGTACAGATCTACTTTATCTGTCTCTGTGAAAAGTAATGACGTCCAATACACAACTTTTGAATCTCTTCATGCTGAGGTTTCCGGAAACTCTAAATCTGTTCGCCTTGTCATTGTATACAGACCTGAAAGAGATTCTAACGGCCAACATGTGACTTTCTCAAGTTTTCTTAAGGAATTTGAGAATTTGATTTTGGAATATCTCCTTCATCCATCGGAAATCATCATCACCGGTGACTTTAACATTCATGTTGATGACATCCACAACACCAATGCAAACCAGTTTAAGCATCTACTTCAGGCTTTCGGTCTTACCCAGCATATCAAGGAGCCGACTCATCGTCTCGGTCATTGCCTGGACCTTGTCATAACTCGTGACATCACCCCACCTATTGTCTCAAACTTTGTTATTCTACCTGGATTCTCAGACCATTATGCAGTCATGTGTAACTTGAGTCTGTGCAAGCCCAAAGTCCCAACCGTCACTATAAAGAGCCGACAGTGGAAACATGTGAATTCTCCTGAAGTGTTCCGCGACATAGGAACTCATTTAGCAAAGCTGGAAATTGATCACGACTGCTTGGATTCTTATGTCAGCCAATATGAGAGTACTATCAGTGACATCTTGGATAAATACGCACCCTGGAAAACAAGATCGGTCAAGGTCCGAACTGAAGTTTCTTGGTTCAATGATGATATTCGTACAGCAAGAAAGATCTGTCGTCAACTTGAGCGGAAATGGCGGAAAAATGGCAAGTTGGAAATACAACGACAAGAATATCGCAACCAATCCAAAGTAGTCAGGAATTTGATCAACCAGGCAAAGATCACCCATTATTCATCCCAAGTACAAGAATCCTCAGGAGATCAAAAGAAGCTCTTCAAGATAATTGGTAAGTTGTTGCTCAAACCCAAAACCCCGTCCTTCCATCCACTTACAATGATCAGGACTTGGCAAATGAATTCCAGAAATATTTTGTCACCAAGATTTCAGACATCCGCTCATCTTTTTCATCAGTCCCTTACAACGTGCCGCAGACATTGCCACATCTTCAACCAGAGTGTAGACTATCTGTGTTTGAGCCTGCCACTGTTGCTGAGATTCAAAGGGTTATTATGAAATCTCCTTCAAAATCCTGTGAGCTGGATCCAGTGTCAACATCCATGATGAAGCAAAACATTGATATATTTTTACCCTACATCACTAATCTTGTAAACGAATCTCTCAGTTCCGGTTGTTTCCCGATAGCCTCAAAGTTTCCTACATCAGGCCGCTCATCAAGAAACCAAACCTGGACAAGGAGATATTCAAAAACTACAGACCGGTTGCAAACTTAAAATATCTTGGAAAAGTCATCGAGCGAGTAGTTTCATCACGCATTTCTGATCACATTCATAATTTCAACCTGTCCGACGTGTTCCAGTCAGCATACAAGCCTTTCCATGGGACAGAAGCTGCACTAGTCCGTGTGAGCAACGATATTCTTTCTGCAATGGACAATGGTAACCTAACAGCACTAGTCCTGCTAGACTTGAGTGCTGCCTTTGACACTGTTGATCACAACATCCTTCTATCTCGGCTCCAGAATCACCTTGGCATAGAGGACACAGCCCTAGCATGGTGCAAATCGTATCTCTACAATAGAACTCAGCATGTATGTATTGGCACCGCAATATCAGACCCTGTTGTTTTGAACTACTCTGTGCCACAGGGGTCGGTACTGGGCCCGCAGTGGTTTACGCTGTACACTTTACCGATTCGTGACATCATCCTGAAATTTAATCTGAATTACCATGTGTACGCAGACGACACTCAGCTATACATCACGTTTAAATCTTCTCAAGAAAACGCCAATGCATCTATTGCAAGACTTGAGAAATGCATCCAAGAGATTCGACGTTGGTCACAACAAAACTTCCTGAAGTTAAATGATGATAAGACAGAGTTCCTTCTATTTGGGTCACGTCCACAGTTAACAAAGGTTTCAGTGCCATACATTTCCATCGGTGATGCTCGGATAGCTCCATCGCTGCAAGCTCGGAACTTAGGGGTTATTTTTGATTCATCGATGACACTTCAACCACACATCAACAACATCGTTCGTCTGTCATCATATCACATCAGGAATATTGGTAAGATTCGCAAGTACTTGGACAAAAGTGCCACTGAAAAGGTCATTCATGCATTTGTTACTTCTCGTCTTGACAACGGCAATGCTCTTCTCTACAGTCTTCCTAACAACCAGATTTCCAGTCTTCAACGCCTCCAAAATACCGCTGCCCGCATTGTGACACTGTCTAGAAAATCCTGTTCTATCACCCCCATTCTGAAACAACTACATTGGCTCCCTATCTCTCAACGAATCATCTTCAAGCTGATGCTCATTGTCCACAAAGCACTTAATGGCAAGGCTCCCCACTATATTTCTGAACTACTTCAAGTTTACACTCCATCAAGGAATCTTCGATCAAGTTCCATGCTTCTCCTCATTGAACCCAAGTCTCGACACTCATGGGGTGACAGGTCTTTTTCTTCAGCTGCGCCACGCATCTGGAACTCTCTACCGCTTAATCTTAGATCTTGTCTTTGTACCACAAAATTCAAATCTCTTCTCAAAACTTATCTTATGTCACAGGTTTTCAAGGACTAATTTTGTTGTGTCTGTTTTGTCTTTGTTTTGTTTTGTTTTGTTTTTTTGTTTTTTTTGGTTTTTTACTGCGCCTTGAACACCCAGCAGGGTGGATATGTGCGCATTACAAGTCTTATTATTATTATTATTATTATTATTAGTGATTAAGTTTGCTTTTTTGAGAATCCACAACCAGAATTAATAAATAACAGTTAACCTCAATATATACTTGTGGGACCATCTACTAAATTTTATTTATATTTTAAAGAATGTATCATTTCTGAATGAAGTACGATGAAATTGTTTTAAGAATTATGTGCATGATTTTATTTCTTTCATCTAGACTCGTATTGATGAGTATGATTACAGCAAACCTGTTGAAGGACAGACACCTAAAACATATGAAGAACACTGGAGAAAACACACACTCAGTAATATGAATGTGGATACAGGAAAGGTAAGGAGACTAGTCAATAAATCAACCAATCAATCAATCAATCAATCAAGCAAATATTCAACTTATAAAGTATTGATGTAATTCAATTTTTTTTTCCAGTACCTTATTGGTAGATTTAACCCTTACAGTACCGGCCGTGTGTTGGTAATTCTGTATCCACAGGCCGGCCATTTTGTTTTAGACTGTAAGGGAAAGTTGGCGGCCTGTGGATGGATATTCAGTATGACATTACAGAACGTTGGCGGCACTCGAAGGGTAGAAGGTAAGGTAGCCTGGACACCTGGCGTCACACTTGGAGGCTCGTGAATGAAGTGTATTTCTCATCGCGGATAAAAACAGGGGACCAGTCTAAAGTCAGTCTGGACGTATGGGAACTTTTGCGGCCTGTGGATGGATATTCCGCATGACATTTCAGAACGTTGCCGGCGCTCGAAAAGTTAATAATATGATGAATAGTTACAGAGTTGTCAGATCTCAAAGCTCATTGACAGTCGTAAAAACACTTACCGAATAAAACTTTAAAATTTCCATCAACAAGATATTTCAATGAAGTTCTTTTTAGCTCCTGCTCCCAGAAAATCCTGTAATGCATGTCGAGTCTTTGTCCAGATAATTTGTGATGTTCTTCAAAAACCCTCTGTCTAAATCCGACATCATGTCGTTGGCATTGCAACTTCATACTCGTAATCACCAAAAGGTTATTAAATGAAAAATGCTTATAAATTTGAAAAAATTTAATCAAACTCAACAAATAAATGTTTTACTTTCGCTATGTGGATGGGGGGGGACTTCTCGTTAATAACTACACTGCAGCGGGGCGCTAGGTCTCAACGTTTCGACTAGCTTGCTCTAGTCATAGTCAGGAGACTTCTTCTTATCGCGTTCACACACGCAAGATGTTGTGTTTCAGCCAGAACTGAGCACAGTCGTTGGCACTTTTATTGAATTCAGCCAGGTCTCCAGCCTCGCACCTCTGCTCCAGTCGGGGACATCTGAGTAGGTGCTCCATTGTCTGTGGTTCTGAACCGCATATGCAGGTGACATCCTGGTTGTTCAGATAGCCCCATTTCTTGAGAGTTACTTTGCAGCAACCCGTACATGATCTGAGTTGGTTGAGGCATTTCCATACAGCCCAGTTTGAGTCAGCACCGCGTGGGAGTTCTTCTTTTGCACTTATGGACATGGATGTTACTGTTGGAAGGTTGCTAAAACCAAAGTAGCCTTATGGGAAGAAAGGAAGGCTACTTTGGTTTTAGCAACCCCACTTGGTTCAGATTCATTGAAAAAACTTCTCCTGGATTTGAGCATTCTCTTTGATCAATAGACTGAGGAGCTCCAAAATATACAAAACCAATTATATGAAATCCATACAAATTGCACTAAATCTACAGGAGACTGAGGAGTGTAATACATGGTTGTCCATTTATAGAGTCAGTCACTGCTCTGATTGGTTCTTCTCAAAGGAGAACTGTGGTTGGCTGGCCCAGGGCTATTGTGAGTGTTGCCCACTGTGATATTTTATTCTTGTCCATTCTTTGTATCTCCAGGTTGACTTGGTTTACAGACCAGTTATAGACAAGACCCTGGACCAACAAGATTGCTCTACCGTACCACCAGCCGTTCGCTCATATTAGATAATCACATGCAGATCTTCTATTCCATCCTTAGATGGGTAAGGCAACTTAGTCTTGATATTAACATAATGAGGAATGTTGGAGTACCACCCCAGGCCAGGAAGCCTAGGCCAGGGCAATGTAGTTGTTCTAGGTCCAGGCAAGGGCATCATGTCTTCATAACTTTTGTGTTCTGCCCTGTGTCCTTCAGTTTGTTTGATCGGCTACAAAGTGGATAATTGTTTCAATACCATAACTGTTTCATGAAAACTTGCCCCTTAGGGTGTGTACAACATTGGTAAGGTTGAAAATATAAATTTTCAAAGATTTGCACATAACTTACATGTTATAAAGATGGTCATGGTGGAAAATTTCTCTTAAAATAGTGTTGCCTTAAATGCTTTAGTTTTTAGGAAATGAGTAAAACAATAAGTCTTTATCACTGATGATAAAATCTGATGTTTGAAAACAGTGAAAATATATAATGGGGTTTTTCACTGTTCTCTCATGACTCTGAAGACTGATTTAGCTTGAAGTTTCACAGGTTTGTTATTTCATGTATATAATGGGTCACATCAAGTCTGGATACTGGTCTTTGACAATTACCAATGTTGTACATTTGTTTTAAAGGTGTTTGCAGATAAGAATTAATACTCATTACAAAAACCTGAACAAATCAGCTGTTTTGTCCTGATATTACGTTTCTGTTTAAAAGTTACTTGTTTTACTCACCACTGTCGGGCTTGTTTTACTCACCATTGTGTTTATTTTCATTTTGAACATGGTTGAAGTATTATTGAAGGATACTAGACTGGTTAAAGGTATCGTACTCGTTTGGTAATGACTCATAACAAATATTAGCATAAAAACGTACTTGGTAACAAGCAACGGAGAGCTGTTGATAATATAAAACATTGTGAGAAACGACTCCCTCTGAAGTAACGTAGTTTTTGAGAAAGAGGTAATTTCTCACTAAAATAATAAAAACTTCTTGCAAGAAGTTTTTATTCCTATCTGAAAGCACACTAATTTGTACAACAAGGGTGTCTTTTCTTTCCTCATTTTCTTGCAACTTCGATGACCAATTGAGCCCAAATTTTCACAAGCTTGTTATTTTATGCATATGTTGGGATACACCAAGTGAGAACACTGGTCTTTGACAATTTCCAAACGTGTTCAGTGCCTTTAATAAGTATAATGATTAACTAAGGACAGATGTTAAGATGCAAACTTCCAATGCAAGGGAATTATTTTTGTTGTTGTAGATATCGGGAAATAAAACTTGTCAAATGTGAGAATCGAGAGATGAATTCTGGTTTTTATGCCAGAGAGTTTTCAGTGTGGACTGAAATGCTATCATTCTTTGGTGTAATACACTAAACTTAAATGTAGAAGAATGCTTCAGGAAAGGAATATTTCATAAAAAGACACTCGGATGTAACATTTCTAAGCAAACTTTTCAAAGGTTTTTTCTTAGCTTTGCTTTATACTACATCATTCTGTGTTTACAGTTGTCATTCTCTGCTGTAGAATTATTTAAACTTTTAAGAATTATTTGTGACTTGGAGTAGACAGTGTAAGTCTCGCAGGTGTTCAAACATTTTTTGAAACTTTAATTCCCCTTACTTGAATGTGTGGCAGAGGCAAAATCATGCACTTAACATGAGCCAAGCTAAGAACTTAGACAGTATAAAGCAGGGTTATGAATTTAAACCTGAACAGTAAACTAAGCAACCAATCCAATTGTTGCAAATCTTTAAAATTCTCATTTAATTTCCTTGCTGTATAACGCATCATAATTTCATTCTGTGTATACAATTATGATGTATGTTTCTTTACAACTAGATTTGAAGATGCCTATCTCATTTTCAAAAACTTTGTTTTATGGTATCTTCAACTGTCTTCTGTTTTTAAAATTCTACATTTAAATATGGGAACTGGTCAAGCTTAATGTTTTAGAATAATATTCTGTAAATACTTGATTTTTGTTGATAATAATATTTCCGAACCTGAATAGTTTCTAACTTTACATCTTACCATGAAAAAAGAATATTGTTTGGTTTTACCCATACACCGATGTGTGTAAAGCACTGTATAGACCCCTTGCATATGACGTCACACTCTCAAAAAGGAGGCAGATCATTAGACGATAGCTGTTCTTTGTGCGTAAAAACGTGACCTCAGCGTACCAGTAGCGTTTCGCGTTATGCAAGGGAGGTCTATTGACTTCTATAGGTCCCGTACACAACGCGGTACGCACCTCCCAATCATTTTGGGAGTCAACTCTCTTTTGTGCATGTTTGTATACGAGTTTGACACCCAAAATGACACCAAGGGTAGGCGCTTGTGAGTACGCTGCGCGTTGTGCAAGGGGTCTATACTCAGTACTTTCCCGAGTCCTGTGACAAAAATCCACATTAATGAGTATACATGGCTTTACACACATCGGTGTATGGGTAAAACCAAATAATATTCTTTATCCCGGATACAAATTTGATATCAATTAAAAACGAAGAAAAAAAAGTTTGATGACTAATCATGACCTAAAGCAGTATACAAGTTGAGATTTATTTGCAAGGATAATGACATGGGATCTACATTGCTGTTAATCATAACTGACGTTGTTTTCCATACTTCTTGAAAGATTGCTGAAACCTACCAGGAAACCAGCTGCATACAAAACACATTACATGACAGTGGCTGGTAACCAGGCTTTTGTTCATAACATTTTCATTACTCTGTAAATCTATGTGATAAAAAAATTGCAAAACTGTTATTATACAAAACATTGAACTGGATGGTGGTCACAAAGCTTAAACCTAATGAAAGTCACTTTATTTTCTGCGGATTACAGTTAAATAATACTGGAATTGTGCGATGTTGTTGTTTAAACACATTTTGTATAAAATTCAATTTCTTTAGAGTGTTTATTGAGGGAAGAATTTACCAAACAGACAAGTTGACCTGTCTTCACAAGTTGGTTACAGTCTGCCAGTAGAGGGCTTGAGTGTGCTTACCTCCACCATGCCTCCACACAGCTGGAGAGCTTTTTCATGATGAACCCATGTGCTTCTAATAAGACGAGTTCAGCAACATTGAATAAAATGTTGAATACTTATTCATGGTCATGTAGGGTTACTTGCGGTTTATTAATTAATACTTATAAATGTATTATACATAAATGTAGGAATATTAGTTTGAAAGGAATGGTCATTAATAATTACATGTACATGTAATTTTGGAAGAGATTTGGAATCATGCTTAATTATTAATGTGACTGAATTTGACATGTTGTAATAAACTAGAAAAGATAAATTTAATAGTTCAGTGTCTTTGTCTGACTCTAACCTCCCCCCCCCCTCGCCCAACCCTCCCCTCCCCCTCGCCCAACCCTCCACCCCCCTCCCCCCAACCCACCTGCGGAAGCCTCTAACCTCTCTTGTCCACCATATTTGGTATGTAATATCGCATTGTGTGATAAAACAAAGGATTACTGGTTGATAAATGGTGCAGCAGCAAAGGACTTCATTTGAAAGTGGGCAGAATATTCCACATACCAAACTTTGTAAGGGTTTGAAGTAGGGTTTTGGTTTGGTTAAGGGTTAAGATTATAATTTATTTAAAAATATGACAATTGTTTCAAGAATTTTGTTTAAAATACATGAATGTATGGGGGATAGGGTTTGGGATTGGGTTAGGACTTGGGATAGGGTTAGGGAGAGGGTTTGGGTTTATAAAAATAATGAGCACGTCGTTTAAAATACATGATTGTATGAGGGATAGGGTTTGGTATAGGGGTTAGGGTTAGGGGTTAGGGTTAGGAATAGAGGTTAGGGTTAGGGATAGGGGTTATGGTTAGGGATACCAGTTAGGGTTAGGGTTAGGGGTTAGAATTAGGGGTTAGGGTTAGGAATAGAGGTTAGGGTTAGGGATAGGGGTTATGGTTAGGGGTTAGGGTTACCAGTTAAGGTTAGGGTTAGAGTTTTTTGAAATTATGACAATGGGTTAGGGTAAGGGTTAGCTTGTTCATAAAAAATTCAAGGGATAGGGTTATAGTTTCTGGAATTGTGACAATGGTTCAAAATGTCGTTTAAAATACATGAATGTATGAGGGTTAGGGTTAGGAACGGGATAAGGGTTTGGGTTGGGGGTTAGGCCGGGTTAGGGTTGGGGTAAAATTTTAGGGTTAGGTAACAGTTCTTTGAAATTATAACAATGTGTTTAGTAAACATGTTGTTTGTATGAAGGATAGGGTTAGAGATGGGGTAATGGTTTTGCTTTGGGATAAAAGGGGGTTAGGGTTAGGGTTAGGGATAAGGGTTAGGGTCAAGTTTTGAAATTTCAACAATGGTTCAACAAAAATGTTGTTTAAAATACATGAATGATAGAGGGGGTTAGGTATGGGGTGTTAGGGTTAGGGTTCCTAGAGTTGGAGGGGGGTTTAAAGTTAGAGTTAGGTTTAGTGTTAGGGTTAGGGGGTAGGATTAGGGTTAAGGTTATAGTTTTGAAATTATAAGAATAGTTTCATAAGTTTGTTATTGAATGTGAGTGTACTGGCGTATGGGGGCCAGTTAGTGTCAACCGTTAAACAAAGAACACGGCCAAAGGTCTCAAAAGGTCTGAGCTTCGGGTTCAGTGGCAAGCCCACCGAAGGAATGTGGAAATCTCCAAGGCCATTTCTAAGGCTCAGCTATACCGTTGTGCATACAGGGTCTACTGTGTCTTATGGTGTAAGAAAGCAGGGAAAGTAATACAATATAAATGGTACTGAAACTATACTGTGGGTTCGATGGTCTCTAATAAGCAGTCATCATATAGGTAAACTTTTCTAATGTAGAAAGTATAAGGAATATGATCTGAGATCATCACAGTGAGTGATAGGGATTGTGTAAGGGTTAGGGTTAGGGATAGGGTTAGGGGTTATGGCTAGAGTTAGTGGCTAGAGTTAGTGGCTAGATTTCCGCATCATCATGTGTTGAGATATAGTACGTCCTTAGCAACACCCCTAGCTGTAAACTGGTCGCCAATTCGGATACAGCTTGACTATAAACCAAGCCTGGATGTGTAATAGTCTGTCCCCCATGCATTAATGAGAAACAGAACTTCTTATTGTTATATGCAGACAGGAAACATGATTGATAATGACTGTTCAGGGCAGTTATTTAAAATGTTAATCCCAGAATAAAAATGTCTAGTTTAAATGATTTAAAATCCATTTTGTTGACGAGTAATACAAACCATTCCTTAAGTTAAGAATTGTATCCCACTCTTATGAAATATCTAAAAACTAAAGCCAAAATAACTCACACATCATCAAGACTAAATGACTCCAACATTCTGAGTTGCACACTACATGTACATTCGTGTATACATGTACTTTATTTTTCAAATACTGAATACATACCAGCCAAAATGCACTACAAGTTACCATGGTTACCTGAGCCTAATTTCATGGGTCTGCTACCATGGAAAGTTGTGCATGTATCACACACACAATGCACAAGCACAAATTGCCAACCCCCTAGGAAATGAACGCTTACATTGAGTGCAGAGTACATTGAGAACCATAAACTCTGCACTGGGCCGCATTTCAT